>JAPZVO010000023.1:377725-540333 GCA_029962745.1 Echinometra lucunter | reverse complement strand
TATATGTCATAAGAAAATACTACGCAGGAAAAGGAAATGTTGTATCGGGCATCACATTAAAAACAGCGGGGAAGAATGATTTGGGAGAAAGTGCGGCGATCAAGATTGACGATTTACACAGCTAATGCACGCGCAGCGTCGTACAATAATTTTGTGCATTAATTTTCTTCGAATTTAAAGAGGCTCTGTCGTGGGTTTGCATGGGGAGTGAATTATAATCTGCTGACACCAGACTTTGTGAAAAGCACTGGTAATACCTGTAATAGAGCTACATTTCGGGAGCCAGAGGCGTCGATCCATTTTTCGGATTGGGGGGCAAGACCTCAAGCTTGCAAAACCCCTTGTAATATCAACTTGGTATAAACCACTCTTAATTCATATGAACGGTTTCTTAGCTTTATTGACATAATGAACTGTGACACAATTTTAGTCGGGGATGTCAACTGCGACCTACTAGCCAAACCTCTGTCGAGTATGAGTAAGAAATATATGGAAATCAATCATATATATTCTCTTGTTCAAATTAATACCAATAAAGCAACGAGGATTTCAAATACTTCTGCTACGTTAATAGATCACCTCTTAACTAATAACTTCCAATATGTAAAGCGTCATGGAGTAATTCATAATGGAATGAGTGACCATTCTATTAGTTTTTTTAATTTGGAATTCCAATGTTTCATCTAATCCTAGATTTATTAACTTTCGACGTTGCTGCAATCTTAATGGCAATGACTTTAGAAAGGACATTCGTAATCAGAATTGGGAGTATATAAATCAGTGCAATTCAATAGATGAAGCGGTTGAATTATGGCAAAATCTGTTATTACAAGTTGTTGACAAACACATGCCATATCGGACAAAAAGAATAAGTACAAAGGGCTCTCCGTGGATGAATGCATGTATTTATAAGCTCATGAAGAAGGGTGACAAACTGAAAAAGAAAGCGTGTAAACTCAAAGATGAGTGTGAATACAGAGTGCTACGTAATAAAGTTACTACTGAAGTAAGGAAAGCAAAGAAAAAATACTATTCTGATAAATTTTCACATTCAAGTGCCAATCCAAAAAGGACCTGGAAAACATTAAAATCTATCATTCCAACCAAGAAGAGCGAAACGCCTATAGCTGCGCTAAATTCAGAAAGTAATGTTGATACTGCTAACCTATTCAATACGTTTTTTGCTGAAGTAGGTAGCAACTTAGCCAAATTAATTCCAGATACGCCTTTCCCTATAGATAACAATGTACTATCAAATAAGACTTTTGAGTTTACCCCTGTAACTGAAAATGATGTTTCGGGAATGATAAAGAAACTGAAAAATACTAAGTCTGTTGGTGTAGATAAGATATCAGTCTTTGTTTTGAAAGCATGTGCTACCGAGATATCACATAGTATTGCCAACTTGATTAACCTCTCTTTGTTCAGTGGTAAATTTCCACAACTATGGAAAAGGTCCAAGATCATCCCGATTCACAAAGGTGGTGATAAGAGCTCTCCTTCGAATTATCGGCCCATCTCTATTTTGCCCTGTGTATCTAAAATATTGGAACGGGTTGTCCAAAGGCAAGTACTGGAGTATCTACATAAGAACAATATTCTGTCATCCGCCCAATCTAGTTTCAGACCACGCCACTCAACCACTACTACTCTCTTAAAAGTAACGGATGACTGGCTTCATGCAATTGATAAGAAAGAATATACGGGGGCCGTCAATTGTGATATTCTTATCAAGAAGTTGAATAGTATAGGGATTTCTGGAACTCCTTGTTCATGGTTTAAAAGTTACATGTCAGATAGAGTTTGTAGGACACTTATCAATTCAGAACTTTCTTCCGAATCAGTTATTGAGTGTGGAGTCCCTCAAGGGTCCCTCCTAGGACCACTGCTCTTCATCATTTATATAAATGATTTAGTAGATTGCATCAGAACCTGTCATGTTCAGCTGTATGCTGACGATACAGTTATATATTTTTCACATCCTTCTGTACATAAAATTGAACTAGCTTTGAACTCAGACTTAGAAAATATGTATTACTGGATGTGCCAAAACAAATTAAGTGTCAACTGTCAAAAAACAGTTTGCATGCTCATCGGAAGCAACTACTTGATATCCAAGCAGAACGTCCTCCAAATTTTATTGAATAACATCCCAATAGAACAAGTTCATCAGGTTAAATACCTTGGCGTTTTAGTCGATGAATACCTGAACTGGAATTTACATATAGATAATATGTTAAAGAAAATTGGTCAAATGGTTGGCTTTCTGGGAAGACTAAGGCGATTCCTCAATGAATCGATCCTGAAATTAATATATAATTCACTTATCATTCCGTATTTTGATTACGGTGACGTTATTTACAGTGCAACTTTTAAGAAATACACCGATCGCCTCCAAAAATTACAAAATAGGGCAGGTCGTATCATACTTAAAATTAAACCTGAATCTCATGTCTCTGCTCTTGAAATGCATAATGCCCTTAATTGGCAACTCTTGGAAAAAAGAAGAAATGACCATTCCCTTGTCCTCATGTATAAAATTATGAATAATCTAACCCCCAAATATCTACGAAATGAATTTGAGTTGATAACCCATTCCTACCCTTCCCGCATTGGAGCTAAAATAAAATTACCCAAACCAAGAACAAATTATCTCAAAAGATCATTCAAATATAGAAATGCAAAAGCCTATAATGCACTTCCTCCTCATATCAAGTCATCCCCTAGTATTAATATATTCAAATCTAAGATTGAAGAACTGTAGCACATGGTCCCCCCCCCCCCACCCACGCCCCCTTATAGGATTTTCCATTTTTGTTTTATTTTGTTCCTTTGTTCCTTTGTTCTTCTCACTTATCTTCTTATGTTGTATGTTTTCTTGTCGATAATCCGATTTATTGATTTGCTCTTATGTTTAATTGTTTTACTTATATTTGTTTTACTCCGTTTATGTTATGTCTTTATTTATATATCTGTTCCGGACCCCACGGAAGACCAGCTTTCCCATGTTGGTTTAGCTGAATGTGGGCAATCCACCGTATATTTTGTGTTTTTTATGCTTTTTATACGGAAATAAATACTACTACTACTACCCCGGGCAAGACGACCAAGCGGAGATGAACTCACGGCTACTATTTGTACATACACACACCCTCACATATATACATACATATATGGGTATATATATATATATATATATAATATATAACTAACATAGGCCTATATCAACGTGAAGCATTTTCAAACTGGGGAAATTATTGTGAACCATCCTGCTTTTTTTTCAACTTGGCGAGCGAGCGAAGCGAGCGAGCAAAAAATAACAAATTTCTAGTTATGAGAGAAGGGTTAGTTATCATATAGGCATAAAAGATACCTAATATGTATGTATATGGTTACCTCGCTGCCAAATATGAACTCTATTTTGTCACATCGTTGGTCCATTGTTGCTGCCCCCCAAACCACTCTGTTTTAATATTTTTAATATTACGAGCGAGCGAAGCGAGCGAGGAAGCACACACTGTTTTTCATGGTAGATGTAGTAAACCCTTCGGCAAATTATGCTGTGAGACAATGAAACATTTACATTATCTATTCGGTCTCATCTCACCAAATTCGTTTGCTTTTCAAAACCATTAATATGAAACGAGCGAGCGCAGCGAGCGAGGAAAAATATACCCTTTTCCATATGATAGAAGTGTTTTTCGTCATGATAATGTGATAAAAATGTGATATGCACTATACAAGAACTGAATATAATTATCATCATTATCATCAGAATACACTATAAACCTGTCATGCCTTATGATATCTAAATAATACATCCGATCACCTGTGTGCCGAATATGACACTATTTTAGCTACCACGCTTGTAGTCCGAATCCATTCTGTTTCTACCATAGCGAGCAAAGTCAACGACCGATCCCCGCAAAATTATATGGATTCTTCCCAAAATCTTTGTCAACCACCTTGCTGCTCAAATATAATGATGTTTTGGAATCTCGCTGCTATACTAAGCTACTTGCTGCTCGAAATCATCTTGTATCTAGCTTTTACCAGCGAGAGTATATAACGAGCGAGGTTAACGAAAAATATGCTTTTGTTTTGCGTTTTTCTTTTTATCCAGGCATTTATCTCCTGAAAGTTTATCTATTTTAGGTTAACTGGCCGCTCGATTTCTAGAAGTGATATCATGTTTGGTTATATTACTTCCTATGAGTAGAAGAATAGTATAACATTAGATAGAAACACAAGATGCAAACCGATTTCCTTTTATAAGAATAGTAATTATCATCGGCATTGGTTAAGATACTTAAATGCGAGCGAGTGAAGCGAACGAGCGCTTCCCAGTGTCCCATTTACTTTCTTTCTTTTTTTCTTGTTTTACGCTTTCATTTCACTTTCTTTCTTCCTTTTCCTTTCTTTTCTCTTTCTTTTTTTCTTTTTCTTTTTTTTTTTTTTTGGTTGGGAAATTATTGGGGGGGGGGGGCAAAATGATATCTTTGCCCCCCCCCGAAATTTTCTTTGGGGGGCAACTGCCTGCCCCCCCCCCCCCTAGGATCGACGCCTCTGTCTGGAGCACAGCAAAACAAGCTGTACCACCATGAACATTTTTCGGCCTACTTCGGGCATTTTCTCGGGCCAGGGAATGTGAGATAAATGACTTTGCCATATGGGGCAAAGGGTGGAATATACAGAGCATTACATAAGGTCTGTTGGTCATTAAACTCATAGGCCGGAATTCACAACAGTGGTTTATTTTAGTCCATGGTTTAAAACCTGGTTTAAACCTGGTACTAAATTAAACCTCTTTTGTGAATTCCGGCCATAGTGATGGACAACACCTGTTAATGGGTAAGCACCAAGGTAAGCACCAAATTCTCCAGGAAAGCCCACGACAGTACAGAGCCTCTTTAAATTGGCAATTTTACGCATTTGGTACTAGTAATTTAGCCTGGGCTACCTTCACTCCCGCGTGACTTGGTGACAATCAGCTAACTTCACCCAGCCTCGGTCATGTCCGGAAGTACCCGCTCTGCTGTCCTGCGAATTAAGAACAGAAAATGAGGTAACATTATTTCCTTTTTAGTACAAAATTATAGTTGTGTGATGATGCGGTGTAGAAAGATTGTTGTAGCCTAGATCTACTTTGTTGAAATTACACATCAATGTGTGCAAACAACGAGGCAGATTTTCTCTGATGATGTCTGAGTGTGATTGTGAATGTTATTGATTGCACCATTCATGACTGCCAGGCCCAGGCCCAGGGGTAGGGTACCCTGCCCCGACTGCCACTAGTACCGGTACCAGTGGCAGTGGCCGTGGTCGTGGTGGTCACTGCTGTACGTTGTAACGTTTGTCTACACTACAGCCTGGTGCACTAACTGTATTTCCAGGGGAGGGGCATCCCCGCAGGGAAGGGGCTCTCGCTGAGCTTGCGTTTGGGCCGCTGCTGCATAGCCCAACTTGTGCGTTCTTTACAGCACAAACATGACAAAGAACAACTGTCTAGATCTAACAGTTAACTGTTAGATATGTAAAACAGGAACAAGGTGACAATTTTTCCATACAAAAAATACACAATTTTGACCTGTTTCATATTGTGGAAAGACTTCCTTTTGCAACAGCCACCCAAATTTGCTAACGGAATAAAGCACACCCTACATGTTGGGCATGTTGGGCATGTTGGATGGCTGTTATGGCTGTCGCAAAAAGGAAGTCTTGCCCATATTGTTGATCTGCATGTCAAAACCTACAAATTGAGGTACCAGCGACCTTTCAGTTGTAAGTACTGTGAAAGTTATAGCTATAAAAACTTCTTGTTGTGTACTATAATTTTTATAAATCCCATTGAAGCACTTCCCATCTATTTGTGCAAATTGTTCGATGTGCAGAGTCATAACCAGGATCATCCTCATTTATAAGGATTTTTCACACAAAAAAAAACTGGGAAAGTTCATTCCTCTTCGAATTGGCAACGTAAGTCGAGAGCGCTAGCTCAATACAAACCTATCATATTTCATTACAAGTCCATGGGAAGACGGACAAGTCTTGAAAGAAGATCGTGAACTGGGGGTATTTCATGACACAGAATCTATTTTTAGCACTCGCAGGGCCCGAAACTGCCGTCTAAGCCCGCAGGGCAAGGTGAAATCAATCATAAACAATGACAATCTCAATTTATGAGGACACAATTTGTCTTCGTTTATGAGGACAATCCTTCTTCAAAAGGACAATCCTTGTTTACAGACCAGCACCTCTGCTGGTCAGTGCCAGTCCATTAACTTCCCGTTAATTTTGTCAGTGCTGGTGACAGCATTTTATTCCCATAGACTTTGTACAGAATGTGAGCACACACACACACAAGAAGAGAGGTGACTGATTTCACGATTAGGCCAGAGTCGTGATGAATTGACACTGTCACTGACACTCCAGTGATATGACAAACACAAATTTATTATTTTATGGCCTCCAAAATTGTTCAAATTTTTTAAACCATGAAAAGTAGTGCTGTAAGTCCAGTGCCATGTTCAGGTTCGGTTCGGTTCGGCACAGTTCGGCAATTTTTTTCTTATTACAGTCGATTTACTTCTGTTCTATTACAAGATTACAATCTTACATGTAAGTATCTGGGCACATTTCAAGCTTCTAACATTACTTTTTTTAAAACAACTAAAATTTGGGGTGGTAAATATGAAATTACATGTACTAAGATTAAAGTAGAGATGAGATACAAGCTTTATTTAGTGGTTTTCTGGGGTTTTTTTACTTTTAAAACATGAATTTCATGAAATCTCCAGGCCTGGAAATCTCTCACCAATAATTGTAGGTATTAATTTTTAAATAAAATCAGGGTGTACCTCGATTCAGCATGCACATTGTTAAGAACAAGGTCCTCACTGAGGGCGGAATTAATGAACCTGTGTTTAAAAGTGCCAAATACCCGAACTAGGACTTTGAGTTCGGTTCGGTTCAGTCCTGATCGGAAGTGCCATGTTTGGCAAACTTCCATTCGGTTCGGCGGTTCGGTTACAGCACTAATGAAAGTTGATTAAGTATTCAGAGCATTATTCTAAGATTAGATCTGTGGACAAAGGAAAGTTCACAAAACCCAGTTCAAATGAATTTGACTCCTTCATCTTCCTTTGTGAATACATTTCACCTATAGTGTATCGTCGTACTGCTGTGTGGGTGCCAAGTGCCGATGACATCCTCATCTTTCCACTGCGAAAACAGTTGGATAAAGAGTTTTGAATGTTTTAACCACCAGATTTAACAGGAAAAAGCATCAGTTATTATGACATAGACTAGACTCACTCACACAAATGCGAAGTTAGTACAAATTATTTTCTTAAGCACTTTGAAAATGAATTATAACAACTCGTTTTTATTTTATCCGTTTTCTGTTAAGTACATACATGTAACATCTTTTTGATTGCTACAATCATACAGGAAAAGCAACATCTTTTTATTATTATTGTTATTTTATTTGGCAAATCAACATTACAAAGACGATGAAATAATACAATATAAAAATGAAATAACACAATTTGATCCTCCGAGTGGACCATCTAGTTGCCAGGAATGAGGCAAGCAAACTTAATGAAACCCAGAGGGTCCTCTATTCTGATTTGCAGTACACCCAGGGAGTCAATAGATACACATATGATATATTATTACCTGAATGAGGCATTTTGGAGACAAGATATAAGCGCGTATTTTATCTGTCTAATTGATTCACTCAACACAAAATACGTCACAATGGTTCAGCCAGGGCTCAGCTGCATGACTAGGGTAATAATATTCATATTCCCCTCCTCCGCGAAATTTTTCATTTTCCTATTGCGCTTGTGCACTAAATTATCGGTCCATAATATCCATATTCCTCCTTTCTTGTATAAGTGCGCATACAGTAAAGTGCAAACGCGCAGTATTGTGTACGCGATAGAGGTTAAAAACAATGGATACGCGAGGTAACCATTTACGTCACAATCGCTTAGCCAGGATTACATACCTGCCTGAATAAGCTGAAATCAGAGGGACGGACAGGCAATTAGCAGACATGTTTGTCATTGCTACAAAATGATAGGCTTGAATTATGCATCATCCTATAGCTGTAGGTAATAATAATTATATTGACTGGCTCTACTTGCAGGGAATATCAAAAATGTTGCCCTTAAAAGATCCATATTGCCCTCGTCTTCGACTCGGGACAATATGATTCATTTTGCGGGGAACATTTTCGATATTCCCCTCAAGGCCAGTCAATATAATATAAATATTAAATAAAGCAAGAGAAAGGAATAACAATAGAAAATGAATGAAATATTAACAGAATACAAAATTCAGAGAAAATACTGTCGTATTGTTAATTGAATTCTGTATCTAGAACTGTTCTGTACAGATATTGCTCTTTTAAAAAGTTGCCAGGTGTGATATTTCAGTAGTAGTAATCACTGCGAAGTTCCACTGGAAACTCGTCCCAAAAACGAGGGAATAGATACAAAGCAGTGTTATAGATTAAATTAACCCATTCGTGCCAGGAATTATTTAAAGCCTAATTTGATCAGCATTTATTTCAGCATCAAACAACAAATACTGATGCAACGAAAATTGGCACAGTAAGTGCAGAATTTTTTGCTGTTTCTGCTCGTGTATTTGGTATGATTTTTAGTGCTCTGCACCAAAAGTTATTAGGTCAAACCACATAATGTGGACCCTCTGTCACGAATGGGTTAGTAAATACTTTCTCCCTGACTCTAGAATATACCAGATCAATGAGCTGAGATGCTCATTGTATAGCATTGGTTGTCAATACTGCTTCAAGATCAGTCATGTTGCTCTTCGTTGGATACTTTCTAACCTTTCACATTACGATTGCAAGGTATGTTATATTCCACAGTAGGAACATTATACCTAGGGAAAGGAGAGTTGCAAGTCCCCCAGAAACAGGAGTGCTAAGACCTAATACACCATTTGTTCTTGCAACAACATAATCTATGTGAGAATCCCACTTCAGATTATTATGAATTATTATCCCAAGATACTTGTTCTTTTTGACAACTTAATCGGTTCGCCATTCAAGCTGTAAAATGATGGGTCGACACGTTTTCGTGCTGCTGATATTCTCATCACTTTTGTTTTAGAGACATTTAGACACATACGTTTAGATAAACACCACTTTGATACGTTTCATATCTTCACTGCTACATTGAAAATGAAACTATAAGTTCAAGACTTAGATATTGCTGCATCTGTATGTCAATAAAGACAGTATTGATATGCATAGAGACAAAAAATTTTTTCAATGTAGCAGAAAATTGATAGGCCGTAGAGCTGATTCTGTTTTGGAAACTTACATGTAGGTTGCTTGCTTTAATTTGCAGCCCGATTGAAAGTAGGCATCTGTGTTATTTTCTTTGGTACTGTATTTTTAGTGGTATTTGAGCTAATCACATCTGTTCATTATGCAATCATAGAGAGACTAGAGCAGTTGATATCAGTCTTTCCACCATTGAAGTCACACAGGGGAGCATTGGTATGGTTGATAGTTGATAGGGGGAAAAGAACGGTTACATCCCGCCGTACAATAAACGTCGTGATACAGTTTTATTCGATTCTTTTCTGGTGGGACATAATTACTTGTTGGTAGTTGAGCAAATTTCTCAAACTCTTGACACAAACAGAGAGACATTGACACAGACGTTTGACTCCATAACCTGTTAAAGATGGTATGTGACATGTCACTCGTCGCACACCACAACCTATGTACAGGTAACTACGCATAAGCCAAATTCAACTTGTATGACTAAATTTACTCAATTGGCAAAATGCAGCTTTGATCATTATGTTTTACATTACACGATCTCTGAATTACCCTGACTTACATGTATTAGGCAATTATCCGAATTAAGTGAATTGGATGTAACAAATTCTTGGAAAATAGCTCCTTTTTACACCCTAGGATGATAAAATATCCTATTTCCATCCCATTCCTTCAGTTTGAACTAAATTATCTTGAACATGTGAAATTCGTCGATTTTTTTTTTTAATCACCACTCTTGCTCCTCTTCCTCTGTCTGACAGGGAACACTACATGTACTTTCCTATTGTCAGCTATTTCCCCTGTGACAGGTTTACATGGGTGCAAGGTTATGTAAGATAACCTTGCATTCATGCAATGCATTGAAGTTTAAAGTTGATTTACCAAGATGATATAGTACTTTTCTTCTATGTTTCAGATTGTGAATTAAAGTCCAAATTGAATGAACCAAGAGAAATCCTGTCAAGATGACAGCCATTAGACATACTCTCCAGCGTGATGTCTTTCTACCTAATGATGAACGTCTCATTGGTGTCGTACACGTCTCTAAAGCTGGCAAGAAGAAGAAAGTTAGCTTCTTATGTGCTACAGGTTAGTACACATACTCAGTAAAATGCTATGTGGTTCAGTGCCTGAATATGTATTGTCGCTTTTTTCAAAAAAATCTGGAACATGTATTCTCTATTAATCACACCACATATTGTACACTCCACTATGCCCCGATTTGAAGATATCAAAACTTGTATTAAATATGAAGTCTTTAAGTAGTGAATTATCCTTATTGAGTTTCGGAATAATGAAAAGAAGACTAAAATCAAAATTTTGGTTTACTGTAAGCTTTTAGTCTGCATAAAGATCAAATTAGCTTAAAATCGTGCACAGTCGCAAGACTATTATCATGTCACTACGATTTGCTATTGTTCACTGAAGAGGTTCGCAGTAGCCTGGAATTAAGATTTTAGTATTCATATGACTGTTTAAAATTTTGATCATTAAGACTTCATATGTTGAAATATATAAAGTTGGAATGCAGACCGATAGTATAGTGTGTGTGTGTGTGTGTGTGTGTGTGTGTGTGTGCGGTCGACTTTAGGGTATTTAATGTTTAGCTACGGTTCCTTGCATTTTGATAAATGTGTTTATCTTTGCAGTGACCACTGATCAGCCAGCTCAGGTGTTCATTCACTTTGACTTTGGGGTATCTAATGTTTAGCTACGGTTCCTTATATTTTGATAAATGTGTACTGTTTATCTTTGCAGTGACCACTGATCAGCCAGCTCAGGTGTTCATTCACAAAGTGAAGAAGACAGATAAAGATGCATACAAGAAGAGACAGTCCTGGCCTCTGGCTGAGCTCAAGATTTGTGATGGTAAAGATTCAAAAACTGTGAGTAACAAACAAAGTCTTCTTCAAGTTTTTACATTTTATTGGATAATGTGAAATGATGCCTGTTTTTGCACAAAGGCTCAAACATTCTCCATTCATCCCAAATCCTTTCAATTACAATACAGTGTAGGTTTATGCACGTAATTACCATCTTAACCCTAGTAGAGCTGGGGGGGGGCATAATGGCCCCATCAGTGTTTTGCATGATATATCTGCAATGCAAAAAGCTCTCGCTGCTGCATTTCATGACTTTTTTCGTTCAAATCTTGCGCATCTTTTGAGACCAAATTTTGCGACACCCAGGCTTGCGGTTCCAAAGCTACGCATGATTCTGTACTTGCACGTCAGACCAAAAATTTCTCAAAAACGTGTTCATATAATCTCAAGACAAATTGTGTTTTCAGCCCAAATTCCTAAATGTATGATTATTTTTGCAGTTAGAGATTAGAATCAATTGATTTCATGCTGTTTATGATCGCAAAAGTGTCACTGACAATTTCATCGACAAAAAAAATAAATAAAAAGATTGTGAAACAAAGAAATACATCAGAAATTTGAAAAAAACAATGAAATATATAAGAAATTAATTTTGACCAGAATTTCACTTTCTAATGCGTATGTGATACATATCTTACTTATTCATTTCAGTGTCAATTCATTGAAAATTAAAATTTTATGAATTACTTTATCGCGATGCCGGATGAGCACCACATCATTGATGTGTTCGTATGATTTCCTGACCATTTTAATAAGAAACACTGCTCTGGGGGAAACAGGAATTTTAGTCTGTATAAACAGGTAGATTTTACCTTGATATTGTTACTGAGAATGTTTGGTAGTGTGCAGAGGATTAAGTACATCATCTTTTTCGTAAGTTCTTTTTTTTCTTTTTTGTAAAGTTCTATCTTTGTTTTCATTCTCAGGATGTTCCTGATTTTGATCTCCATTTTGAGAAGGTTTATAAATGGATAGCAAGTAATGTAGCTGAAAAGAATGCTTTTATTTCATCTGTATGGAAGGTAAGTGTATTGTAGAATATTTTATTATATTTTTACCTCTGTAAAATTCTTTCTGAAATCTTTTAGCATAATTCATGTAAGTATAACATGTAAAACGTAGAACACATAATCTTAAAGTATGTCCTGATAATCTCCCTTTATCTAGTAGAGTCAACGTTATCTCAAACAGCTGAAGAAACCAGATAAACGTTGAACACATGATCCTAAAGTATGTCCTGATAATCTCCTTTTGTCTATTGAGTCAACTTTATCTCAAACAGCTGAAGAAACCAGATCAATATAGAACACATGATCTTAAACTTAAAGCATGTCATGATAATCTCCTTTTGTCTAGTTGAGTCAACGTTATCTCAAACAGCTGAAGAAACCAGATCAATATAGAACACATGATCTTAAACTTAAAGCATGTCATGATAATCTCCTTTTGTCTAGTTGAGTCAACGTTATCTCAAACAGCTGAAGAAACCAGATCAATATAGAACACATGATCTTAAACTTAAAGCATGTCATGATAATCTCCTTTTGTCTAGTTGAGTCAACGTTATCTCAAACAGCTGAAGAAACCAGATCAATATAGAACACATGATCTTAAACTTAAAGCATGTCCTGATAATCTCCTTTTGTCTAGTTGAGTCAGTGTTATCTCAAACAGCTGAAGAAAGCAGATCAATATAGAACACATGATCTTAAAGCATGTCATGATAATCTCCTTTTATCTAGTTGAGTCAACGTTATCTTAAACAGCTGAAGAAACCAGATCAATATAGAACACATGATCTTAAACTTAAAGCATGTCATGATAATCTCCTTTTGTCTAGTTGAGTCAGCGTTATCTCAAACAGCTGAAGAAACCAGATCAATATAGAACACATGATCTTAAACTTAAAGCATGTCATGATAATCTTCTTTTGTCTAGTTGAGTCAGCGTTATCTCAAACAGCTGAAGAAACCAGATCAATATAGAACACATGATCTTAAACTTAAAGCATGTCCTGATAATCTCCTTTTGTCTAGTTGAGTCAGCGTTATCTCAAACAGCTGAAGAAACCAGATCAATATAGAACACATGATCTTAAACTTAAAGCATGTCATGATAATCTCCTTTTGTCTAGTTGAGTCAGCGTTATCTCAAACAGCTGAAGAAACCAGATCAATATAGAACACATGATCTTAAACTTAAAGCATGTCATGATAATCTCCTTTTGTCTAGTTGAGTCAGCGTTATCTCAAACAGCTGAAGAAACCAGATCAATATAGAACACATGATCTTAAACTTAAAGCATGTCATGATAATCTCCTTTTGTCTAGTTGAGTCAGCGTTATCTCAAACAGCTGAAGAAACCAGATTTCAGCAATGTGAAGCCTGGTCTCCTGGAAGGTGAGTTTCTCTAGCAAAATAAAGGAGCGTTCAGATATGAAGCGACATTGTGGCACCACAAAATCCCTACAACATTTTGGTGTACAAGTCAGTGGGGTATGAGGCGACAAAAAATGTCGATAAGGCAGGACACTTTTTTTTTTGTTGCCTGGCTGCAAAATAATGCGCACCAATCATTTTCCTAAAACGTTAGCACAAAATATGTTGTCATGAGATTGTGCAAAGTTTTGACAAAGTTCTATTTGAGAGTTGACGTATTAATTCACGTTTATTATTAACATAGGAGGCGCCACAATGTCGCGCCATAGCTCAACACAAAATTTTATGGCGTCACAATATTACATCATATCTGAACCCCCCTTAAGGCTTGCTATAAATGAATCAATTGTGTTGAGATTATCATTTGAATATGAGTTACTCATATTGCAAAATACTTGTATGAGAATCAAGCAAGTGCATCAAGAATTGACAATTCACTAATGTATTGATATTTTATGCATACTTCCTGAACAATAGTTGTTATTGACATACCATTATCTCACTAATGCTCACCTAGCATGGAGTAATTAATGCACATGCATAATGGATTCCTGTTGTAGGTCATGTGGGACTAGCTATGCATAAATACATAAATAAATCTAAAACCATTTTGAAGAGGAAAAGATGAGTTACAAGATTTCTTGATATTGATATTCTTGGAGATTTAAAGTGATATATTTTTTCTGCAGTATTGTGTCTACACTGATCATTTTTTTAAAAATATGTTAATTCTTCCTTCAGAATACCTGTCTTTGGACCAAGCTAAGGTAGCTCAATCTGAGGATGATCTTAACAATGAGGATTACCAAGCATTATCAGGGAGAGAAGAAGCAGATTTAGAAAGAATGATGGCAGAATGTGAGTTTGCTATCGGCAATGCTGAGGCTTTCATTGAACGCTTGGCTAATGACTTGTCTGTTCTTGATGGGGTAGGTATTCTAGTAAACCAGGGGGTTGTTTCACAAAGCTGTACATAAAATTACGCATGACTTTGTGAATGACTTAAATGGGTTAAATGTAGGGTTATTTTACCTGACTGCTAAGAAAGCATGTGCATGCTTGTTAGTAAGCAACCAGGGGACCTACGGCTTTAAGTCCCCTCCGAAGGACTTGGTAACGAGGATTGATTCCTTACCAAAGGGCATTAGCGCATCCGCTTAGTTTCGAATCCGGGTACTCCCAGTTACGAGACCACTGCTCTACCACTGAGCCACCGCGACTTAATAATGAACAGCCAAATGGAATGCCTACAATTTTTCCTCTTGTTTTGACAAGGTGGGGCTGTCTTTCCCATAATCTCAATTTAACAGTTGGCAAAAACTATAGCTCACATTAAAAATGTTTTATTAATCTACATACTGGTAGATATTTTAACTTAAGCTATATGGGATTGAATTTGATTGAGAATCCCATGTGGCTTTCCATATTCAAGTCATTCTTAAGTCATATGTAACTGTGCACAGCTTTGTGAAACACCCCTAATTCTTCTTTGAAGATATGTTAATTCATGCCTTGTTTTTATCACTCTCACAAGCAATAACAATAAGCAAACAAACAGATAAAATGTTATCTGTAGAATCATAGATCATAAATGCTTTGCATACATTCTTTCATGAACAGATTTTATCAACATGTATTAAGCATTTTTCAGACTTGCATGGAAGAAATTAAAGCATGGTAATCTTTGGAACTTTAACAAATTTGAACAAATAATGTTTACATTATAACTTTCTGTACCTCTCACCCAGATCAGACTCAAGTGATTTTGTAGTGTACATGTGCAGGGTTCTCACTAGAAAAAAATCCACACACGGTTCCCACTCTGCGCAGAGCGTGGAAGTTTCGGAAGTTTTACGGAATAACACCTAAAGTTAGGTGTGGCGGCAGTATATGCTATAGTAAAAGGATGAAAAATACTTCTTGGTAAGCAGGAGTTGTCTACTAATGGCATAAAAGTAAAAAATACATTGCCAAAAAATCAAAACAATCTGTGACATATATCATTATTGTTAGGAATATATACTCCAATATTTTTTCACCCTTGTTGCCACGCATGGTGCAGCAATTTCACACATGGTTCTTCCTTGTCTGAAACCCTTTACACATGGTATTGGAACCATGGGTGTTATGTACTGGCGAGAACCATGTACATTTGTAATAATGATAGACATAAGACAACCTTTGATATTTGTTGTTGTTGTTTTTTTCATCAGGCCAACATTCATTCTATCATAGAGTCTCAGCAAGAGGTTGCTAGACTCATGTTTCTCTTAGATGACAGCTTAAGGGAAGTGAATAAAGTGGAATCAAGTCTGGATGAATATGACAAGATGTTAGAGGTAAACTATACTGTCTCGCTAATGATTTTCATTTGAATTGATCTGCATTAGAATTGCAAAAAGTAAAAGAAAAACCTATTAAAGTAAATGGAATGTAATGCAAAAAATAGATTCAAAATACTTGAGAAGGAAGAATCAGTTATGACCCAACAATATCTTAAATGGGAATAGATTCTTGAGAACAAGAAGTATGAATGACCAAACAGTGACTCCCAATACAGTGTGTATCCTTTTGATATGCTCTAGAATCTAAGAGGAATAGATTCTTAATATATAAGAACTATGAATCAGTGATAACCTAAAAATAATGTTCATTTGGATCTACTAATATGTTACAAGCAGAAATAGATTTAGAACATTTGAGGTTTAGACTTCGCAGCCACTAGGCATAAAACATTTCAGATGCAGGAATTGATGATTACTGGACACTGTTTCACAAAAAGTGTTTTGTACATGTATAATGGATTTATGAATAGAACCTAGATATATGAGAAATGAGTGATGGTGTGGTATTGTACAATGCCTACTCAGTTTGTTGTACGCAAGTCTATGGGAGCTGAACGCGCGATATTCGTACCATTGCACTCGTACCATCCAAAATGTACCATCCAAAATGTACCATTGCACGGTTAGCGTGACGTCACAGTAGATTCCCACAAATTACTTCTTTCATTTCTTTTGTGATGTCATAAGTAGCTTGCGTTGTAGACCCTATACGTGTATTTATTTCTGCATGCTTAGACTATGCTAGCAAGTCGCGTTTGCACCACAGTTCGCGCACTGCTACAGATACGCGCATGCGCACAGGCCAGCTGTGCTAGCCGCTGCATGCATGCACAGTTGGCCCTCCTCTCCTTTCCCTGCTATATAAACCCTGAATTCTTCACCAAAATGTGACAGTTTTCCTTGATTTTCATCAATTTCTCAGACTTCCGAGGCATTGTACTATACAAATAGCAAATATTCTAATTCGTGCAATGGTACGAGATTTCGCATTCGGTGGAAGATCGCGACGTAACTTCTATTCAACGAGGCAAAGCCGAGTTGAATAGAAGGTCGCTCTTTCACCTCATGCGAAATCTCGTACCATCGCACTCATGTCTATTCGCTATTTGTATAATGTTTCACCAGGGTGTCCGAGTTCACATGGAGATCATGGAACAGAAGGACTCCATGATCCAGATCCAGAGCCAGAACCATGGTCAATTGCTGACTGCAGTAGAGACTATTATGCAGAAGCTGGACATGCCTCACCAGCAACAGCTAGCACTCCTAGACAGGGATCTAGGATCACCCAAAGGCATCATGGACTGTACTGCTGCTGCTCAAGTCCTACAGGAAAAAATGGATGCAGAGCTCTTACCAGGTTTCTACTTCTTTGCTTGATCATATTCTTTGCAATCTTATCATTAGTGTGGTTATGTTTATGTAACATAGACCATAGTAGGCAATTTTGATTTAGTTAAATTCATTGTTAATTTTTTAAAGCTAATGAAAGTTTAGGCCACTCATGAGTTGTTAATGAAATTTTGCTGAAAAAGGCATACCCTGAAATTTGCCAATATGGATATGTATAGATGTGATTATGCTGCTGGTAGGCAATGTATGTTGTACAGAAATCATCTTTACTTTCATGGATTACATCTTTCATTTTGCTTTAATTTTACACTTGACAAAAGAAAAACAGTTTTTGGCCACAGTTTGAGTCTGTTATGGCAAGACTATTCATTTTTTGTCTCGCCCACCGGAGGTGAAGGCGAGACTAAGGGATCCAAATGTCGTCCGTCCGTCGTCCGTCCGTCGTCCGTCCGTCGTCCGTCCGTCCGTCCGTCACAAACGTTATGAAAGATAACTTGGCAACCGTGACTCACTTTTCAACCAAACTTGGGTTGTAGATGCACTAAGGGGACCTGCATGTTATGGTCCAGTCAGAGGTCACATGGTAAGGTCAAAGGTCATTTCAGGTCAAACGTTAAAGTTTACGTGCAAGACTCTCTTATGACACAAAACTCTGCAACCGTGACTCACTTTTCAACCAAACTTGGGTTGTAGATGCCCTAAGCGGACCTGCATGTTATGCTCTAGTCAGAGGTCACATGGTAAGGTCAAAGGTCATTTTAGGTCAAACGTTAAAATTTACGTGCAAGACTCTCTTATGACACAAAACTCTGCAACTGTGTGACACTGTTCAATCAAACTTGGGTTGTAGATGCACTAAGGGGACCTGCATCTTATTGTCCAGTCAGAGGTCACATGGTAAGGTCAAAGGTCATTTCAGGTCAAATGTTAAAGTTGACGTGCAAGACTCTCTTATCACACATAACTTTGCAACCGTGACTCACTTTTCAACCAAACTTGGGTTGTAGATGCACTGAGGGGACCTGCATGTTATGGTCCAGTCAGAGGTCACATGGTAAGGTCAAAGGTCATTTCAGGTCAAACGTTGAAGTTTACGTGCAAGACTCTCTTATGACTCAAAACTCTGCAACCGTGTGACACTTATCTATCAAACTTGGGTTGTCGATGCACTAAGGGGACCTGCATGTTATGGTCCAGTCATAGGTCACATGGTAAGGTCAAAGGTCATTTCAGGTCAAACATTAAAGTTTACGTGCAAGACTCTCTTATGACACAAAACTCTGCAACCATGTGACACTTATCTATCAAACTTGGGTTGTAGATGCACTAAGGGGACCTGCATGTTATGGTCCAGTCAGAGGTCACATGGTCAGGTCAAAGGTCATCATACAATGTTACTCATATCAGAGGGATGAGAGTAGAAGCAGGGAAAGTACATGCACGTGAAAATGCAGTACCATTTCATAAAAAACCCTTCTCATATTTTATCAAATGTTATTCCATCCCAGTTATTTCACAATGAGCTTTCGATACAGTTCTGTTGTGTGCCATCACAGATCGCGATATTTCTAGTTATTTTCACAAGTGGGCGAGACACAACATCGCAAACGCCTTGTGTTGAGATTATCAGTGAATGTTTAATCTGATTTATTCTGCAGGTCTTGGTAAGATGCGTGCTGTGGTAGAACAGAGAGAATTATTAACAAACCTTCAGGAGAAATTTGCTCAAAGACTTGCCATTCATCTTAATAATATCTTCATTCAACAGGTAAGAGAACGTTATTAATACAGAGAGTGACATTGAAACTTTCAATATGAACTTGTTCTTTGTAATCATGAAAAGACACAAACACCTTTTTAAAAAATTCTGATCCTAATCTATAAGGATAAGTGCTGTGGTAGAACAGAGAGAATTATTAACAAACCTTCAGGAGAAATTTGCTCAAAGACTTGCCATTCATCTTAATAATATCTTCATTCAACAGGTAAGAGAACGTTATTAATACAGAGAGTGACATTGAAACTGTCAATATGAACTTGTTCTTTGTAATCATGAAAAGACACAAACACCTTTTTAAAAAAATTCTGATCCTAATCTATAAACTCTTGTAAAAAGTTAGTCACATTCCTAAACCTGACCATGTTTTGAAGGAATTATACCTGAAGAAACTTTTGCTGTAGGATATGTTGAATTACCATTGCACCATGCTTGGGTTTTTTCTGATTATAGGGAGCAGATATGAGTGAAATGATGCACACACTAGGTAATCGTCTGACCCTCCCTAAACACTTCACCTTCCATCGAGATCTCATCCCATATGCTGAACTCATGCAGTGGCTACGCAAGGCAGATCGAACAAGTTTTCAGCAACTTGGAAAGGTAAATTAGATGAATTCTCTCATGTTGGACAGTTTCACAGGCTATGTTTCAGTGGAAAACACTCTGTCCCTTCGATAGGAAGAATGTTAAAAGGGGGCCCCATGTTTAGGAGAGTCACCACCTTTGTAAGAACCACTATTCATAAAAAAAGAAGGAGAAACCCTAATGTAGAGTTATATCTGTACATTCCAGTTTTTATCTGGAGGAGAGACCTGAGGGTCACAGTGATAAAGTTTGTTTTCCCCTCTCAGGCAAAGATGATGCCAAATACCTGATAATAATGGTAATCTTAATAAGAAGGATATCATTATGAGATACCAAATATTGATAATAATGGTAATCTTAATAAGAAGAATATCATTATGAGATAGCAAATACCTGATAATAATGGTAATCTTAATAAGAAGGATATCATTATGAGATACCAAATACCTGATAATAATGGTAATCTTAATAAGAAGAATATCATTATGAGATAGCAAATACCTGATAATAATGGTAATCTTAATAAGAAGGATATCATTATGAGATACCAAATACCTGATAATAATGGTAATCTTAATAAGAAGGATATCATTATGAGATACCAAATACTGATTATAATGGTAATCTTAATAAGAAGAATATCATTATGAGATACCAAATACTGATAATAATGGTAATCTTAATAAGAAGAATATCATTATGAGATACCAAATACCTGATAATAATGGTAATCTTAATAAGAAGGATATCATTATGAGATACCAAATACTGATAATAATGGTAATCTTAATAAGAAGAATATCATTATGAGATACCAAATACCTGATAATAATGGTAATCTTAATAAGAAGAATATCATTATGAGATACCAAATACCTGATAATAATGGTAATCTTAATAAGAAGAATATCATTATGAGATACCAAATACCTGATAATAATGGTAATCTTAATAAGAAGAATATTATTATGAGATACCAAATACCTGATGATAATGGTAATCTTAATAAGAAGAATATCATCATGAGATACCAAATACCTGATAATAATGGTAATCTTAATAAGAAGAATATCATTATGAGATACCAAATACTTGATAATAATGGTAATCTTAATAAGAAGAATATCATCATGAGATACCAAATACCTGATAATAATGGTAATCTTAATAAGAAGAATATCATCATGAAATTGTGTTTTTTTTTTCAACTTGATGAACAAGATGCTGGAGTCAGCATTGCACTCTGATTTGACTATTCATTGTATGATTTTCAGCCTTTATATGGTAGTTACTTTTAAATGAAATTATTTCCAATGGACTCAGAGATAAACACAATCTTTGTTCTCTAATCAAAGGTACATGTATGTATGTCATTTAGCACTATTGTGCTATTTAGGTAATCATGTAACAGCTTCTTGCTTTATAGTTATTTTGATGAAATTCTGCATTCATATGTACCTTTTTTTGTTGATCATCATTATTATTTATATCTTTAAGTGATGAAATTGCTCCATTGTTTCAATATGTATAGTTTGTTAACCCATTCATGACAGAGGGCCACATTTTGTGGTTTGGCCTAATATCTTTTGATGCAAAGCCCTAAAAATCATATCAAATACATGAGCAGAAAGAGCAAAAAAATCTACACAAACTGTGCCCATTTTGGTTGTGTCAATATTCGTTGTTTGATGCTGAAAATTTTTTAAAGGAAAATAAGCATTAAAATCCTTAAATTGGCAATGTTATAGAAAGTTTAAAATCACTGTTATCCCCTGCAAATAGGCAACTTTTTGACTTCTCATCATAATTTCTGTCAATTTATATTCATTTCAGATACATGACATTTTATAAGAAAAATGTAGCAATAAAATAAAAATGTTGGTGTTGCCAATTTGAAGAATAAAAGCTGATCAAATTAGGCTTTAAATAATTCCTGTCACAAATGGGTTAAAAATTCCAACTGGTACACTCAGTCTTTGACCAAGAAACACAGAAGAATAATCTGTCATGGAATGTCATTTGTGATGTTAATGCTCACAAAAGCACTGTATGTGACTTCACATTAACTTTTGTTGAAAACTTATGGTTTTATTTGAGAATTAGTCACGATTGTAGGATTTTTTAGTGCCCTTGTCTTTCTTCTTGTGTTTCACAGATCTACACCGACAACTTGAAGAAGGTATATGAGAGGGAATTGAAGGACTTCTTTGAGAGAGCTCGACAAGCTGTCATGATGAAAGGAAAGACAGCTGATATCAAGAAGTTTGGTTTGAAGGGTGATAAAGGCAGCACCACTCCAGAGCCCTCTAGGGGTGGGGCCAAGGCTAAGACTGCTACCCCATCCCTACAGGAATTCTCAGCTAACCTAAGAGCATCAGAGACAGACCTCAATGAGAAACAGAAGTTTGATATGGTAGGTTGGCTTTAGAAGAAGGCTAGTCCAAGGTATTTGTCCTATTTTGCCCCATGTACATGTACAAACATTATTGATGATGTTTGCATTTCAAAAAATATTTTTTTAAGAGAAACAAGTCTAGATTGTTTAGATGGGTTGTTTATGTGGAGTGATAAAATATCAACCAATGAACAAAAATGTCCTGTCAATCATATTTTGAAAACAAAACTCTCGTTTGTATTTGTAGGATTGCTTACTGTGCATTTGGATCAGGAATACATTGTATTTCGATCTCGTTTTGCTTGTTGCTCAGATGTTAGGAAGTTCTTGATGGATACAAATGTTGCAAATATCATTTATTTTTAGTTCTTAACAATAGTTTCAAGTTTTGTTTGATTATGTTGTCAAAACTCAAGATTGTTTATCATGTCTTTATTTTCTTCATGTGCAGGTATTTACTCAGTTACTGAATGAGATTCAACCCATGTGCAATTCAGAGCAGGATTTCTGTACCAAGTTCTTTGGTTATGGTCTTGATACAGAGGGCATGGTAAGAACCCATCTTTTACTAGTATGAATTCCAAAGCGTTGCTTGTTTTTATTTAAAATGATACAATATGAGTAGCTCATCTTTACATGGCCTCCAGCAGAAAAATATATTTGAGAAAAAGATAACTTACTTAATTTTCTTGTGCTCTGAAATGTTTTATGTAATATGCTGTAGAAATGGGTACATTATTCATTTATTTTATTGAAATATTGGTACTAAATGGGAGAGTTTTTTTTTTAGTATAACATCATGCATCATGATCACATTCCCAATAGGACATTTCCATATTAGTGTTATAGTAGCCCACATTTGCACCGCATTATTTCAGAATTTGAAGAGAAATAAGCCAATTTCAATTTAGAATGATAGATATTTATGTAAAACTATCATGTTATCAAATTTACAGCAATATTCCAAAGGATAATTTTTTGAAAAATGAATGGTTTTACTCTTAAAGCATCAGGAATATGCCTTAACAAAACAAAGAAAATAAAAGAAAATTTGTGTTGAATATTTCCTTCTCAGTCCTAAAAGGTAGAGGTGTTGTGGATCATTGGATAAGTCTCCGGACTCTGAACCACAGGGTCCGGGGTTCAAATCCCACCGCACTCACTTCCTTTGGCAAGACATTTATCTACATTTGTCACTCTCCACCCAGGTGTAGTAAATGGGTACCCGGTAGGAAGAAATTCCTTAAATGTTTGAGCGCCTGATCAGGGTAGCCGTGCTAAAGCCGGGGTAATGATATGCAGTGCTTAGAAACATTTGTATTAAGCACTATATAAATGTTGCATATTATTATTATTATTATAATGTACCGGGATCTAAAACTTTACAAGTGTATTTTCTGTGGCTTAAAGCAATCTAAAGTAAAACTTTTGTGCAGATTGGGTGCCACTTGCAAATGGTGGCTACTACCTTTAAGATAATTTTCTCACTTTCTTGTTTCTAAGCTTTTCTGCTTTCAACCAAAACAGTGAATTGTCATTTGATTTTCATACAATGAATGAATACAAAATGTTTATCTTTCTCTATTTGTGATATTTGATTACAGGATGCTGAATACTTCCCGATGGCAGACCAGGTGGATGGAGGTTCCTTCAGTAGATACAAGAAACATGATGCCCATGAGTAAGAAATACAAAACCTCTTATCGAAATCCATACTTTCGATTCTTATACTTTGACTCTTTGAGTAAGAAATACCCTCTCTGCTTCCTGTATCACTGTTCTATTGTTTTTTCCTTCTTCAAATGGATGCTAGTCACATGAATCATAGGACTTTAACATATTTTCTCCAATTTGAGTTGCTATCACAGTTCCTGCACGAATAGCTGCTGCATTGTGTAACCTGCGAAGGACATCACTATGGATTAGAATACCTCTTTTTTTTCTTTTTTTTTTGGACAACTATAATGACAGCCTCCTTTTTGATGACAATGATGCTTTTCTTTGGAGATTGCTGGATATCATGAATTCAGCAATACCTAATCTTGTATCAGAGCTGATTATCAGGTTGTTTCCAAGTGTGAATCTTGTTGATTGTTTCCATCCACAGTGATGAGGAATATGATGCTGCTTATCTTGGGATGGTTGTTCATTCATTCATTTATTTATTTATTTATTTATTTATTTATTTATTTATTTATTTATTTATTTATTTATTTATTTATTTATTTATTTATTTATTTATTTATTTATTTATTTATTTATTCATTTATTTATTTATTTATTTATTTATTTATTTATTATTTATTTATTTATTTATTTATTCATGTATTCATGTATTCATATATTTATTTATTTATTTAATTTATAATCTTTTGTTATTACCAGTGGAATGACTCACCCTGAGTCAAGACGAAAGTATCATCTTTTGATTCATGTTGTCTAGGTTTTCATGATCATACTTTTCTCTGATGGCTGCCAGGTTTCATAACTGTTCCTGAATCTTATTCCATGCAGTTTTCAATTACACTGATGATGTAATCACTCATTACATCATCAGTGTAATGAGTGATTACATCATCATCATCATCATCATCATTTACACTCATGATGTAATCACTCATTACATCATCAGTGTAATGAGTGATTACATCATCATCATCATCATCATCATTTACACTCATGATGTAATCACTCATTACATCATCAGTGTAATGAGTGATTACATCATCATCATCATCATCATCAATTACACTCATGATGTAATCACTCATTACATCATCAGTGTAATGAGTGATTACATCATCATCATCATCATCATCATCATTTACACTCATGATGTAATCACTCATTACATCATCAGTGTAATGAGTGATTACATCATCATCATCATCATCATCAATTACACTCATGATGTAATCACTCATTACATCATCAGTGTAATGAGTGATTACATCATCATCATCATCATCATCAATTACACTGATGATGTAATCACTCATTACATCATCAGTGTAATGAGTGATTACATCATCATCATCATCATCATCATCAATTACACTGATGATGTAATCACTCATTACATCATCAGTGTAATGAGTGATTACATCATCATCATCATCATCATCAATTACACTGATGATGTAATCACTCATTACATCATCAGTGTAATGAGTGATTACATCATCATCATCATCATCATCAATTACACTGATGATGTAATGAGTGATTACATCATCAGTGTAATTGAAGATGTAATCACTCATTGGTAATGATGATGATGATACTTCTTTCTTGAGGTTGCTTGGTTACACCCAGCTGAATGTCTTATTCTAATCGAAGCATGTGAAACACCATGACTTAAAATCTTGATTCTTTTTTTTTTAATGATTAATCTTTTCTCTGGTAGTTGGAAAATTAACTGTTCCAGCTCAAATGCAGCCATGTGTTTTTCAAGAACTTGAGATTCATACCCCTTGTATGCTATTTCTTCGATGTTGTGAATGATGATAAGGATAGACTGGATAGTTGATAGCTTGGCTACATGACCCATGAATTATCTCATTCTGAATGAAAGCTATTTATCACACTTTCTCATGTGAGATTCCTACCAGTAGTTCCCTCTGGCAGTGGTGATGTATTTTTCTGGCATTGATTAAGTGAGATGAGGAAGCATCCATGATCCATACGGATCCACCTTAAGCATTACCCCTAGACTTGATTGGTTTCAACTGATTTTCTTGTGCAAAGATATCATACTCCCAAACAAGTTTCTACTTGATTTGATTTGAATTTTTCAATTCATTTGTCATTATAACAGAAATTCATTTTTCATTGGTTACAGTAAAACAAAGATATCTCCTGGTGTAAGCACCAAAGTGTACAAACCATCAGAATGAAATACAAATCAAATTTAACTGAATTACAAAACCAGTGTGTGTTCCAGAAAAGAGAAGGAAATAACTCATTTAACCCATTCGTGACAGAGGGTCCACATTATGTGATTTGGTTTAATAACTTATGATGCAAAGCCCTAAAAATCATACCAAATACATGAGCAGAAAGAGCAAAAAATCCTACACTTACTGTGTCCAATTTTGTTGCATCAATATTTGTTGTTTGATGCTGAAATTTTTTTAAAGGAAAATAAGCATTAAAATCCTTAAATTGGCAATGTGATGAAATGTTAAAATTACTGTTTTTCCCTGCAAATTTGGCAACTTTTTGACTTCTCATCATAATTTCTGTCAATTTATATTCATTTCAGATGCATGACGTTTTATAAGAAAATAGTAGCAATAAATGAAAAATGTTGGTGTTGCCAATTTGAAGAATAAAAGCTGATCAAATTAGGCTTTAAATAATTCCTGTCACGAATGGGTTAATGCCCTCTGATGCCCTCTTGTGAACTTGTGAAGGAACAGAATATGTATTTCAGTTGAAGTCAACATATCCCATGGAATTATCCTTCCAAATCATCAAGAGTATTATTCTTGATCTTTTAAGTGTTTATCACATATTTTTTCATATGAATTTATTTTAATCATTTTATATATATATTCTTTCACATTATGTTGATTTCATATGATTTTTATATTTTCTTTTGTAATTATATACATATATATTTAAAATAAAAATTAAAAAAGTCTCTATTATGTTTTATTTTTTAACCATTATTTCATGTTTTAGTTGTGTTTTTTTGTTAGTGAAACTGAATCCTGAGATTTTATCATTTTCTTTCTAAAGGGAAAGGAAAGGAGTTGCATTTGCATTAAATCCTGAACTCAGGTAAGAGTGAAAGCAGGATATACTTTGCTTTTCTCTCTCTAACTGTGTTCTATATTATTCTTTCCAGCACACTGAACATTCATATTGTATATAATCAAGTAATGAAAAATTGCTAGTTTGGAATTGCAGCTATCTATTGTTGTTCACATTTCACATGCTAGGCACCTTAATGGTCCTTTTGTTGTTTGCATAATAGCCTTCGTTCTTTCCAAAATCATTTCCATTTGTACCAATAAAAGCAAATATCACTCTTGAATATAGCCTGTATTAAGAGCTTTTACACCTACATTCCTTTATTTTCATAAAGTTGAAAATTAACTGCTTTGAAAAGATGAAAGGCTTTGCAAGGTAGAGTTTTACGCTGATAACATTTTGTCTGGCATGTTTGATATTATTTTGAAGCTCATGTGTGCAAAATTGATCAGTTAATTTCAGATCTTAGCTGATTGATTTTGGGGAGTTATAGACTAAAAGTTCAAGTATTTGCTCAAGATATTGATTTTCTATAAATCATGGGAAGGTATCATATGCATGTGGTAGCTAGAGAATTGATATTTCCAACTATTTCAGCAATGCATTGCTTTCATTCATATTTCTTTATTTGTCATCATAATCATTTGAAGATGAACATTGTAGTCTGATCATTTTCTTTGTTACTACTTCCCTTGATTTTGATATGGAAATTGTGATTTTGATATGAAAATTGTGATTTTGATATAATAACTGTTGGTTTGATGTGAAATATACAGCATGACTATGCTGTGTAGAAAGTGCTGTTTTATTTGTGAATAAGTTACTAAATTTTGTTTGCATTTTTGTAAAATGAACTCTCAAAAGTGAGGTTGACGGAAAGATGGCTACGCATGGAATGAGGTAACATAATTAGTGATAGATTCCAAACTTTCTGTGTGCAATATTTTAGTGTGCTTCACCTGCTTTTACTGTTTTAACATCCCTTTGCTTCCTTTAAGTATTAACACACCTGTTGCATAGAGCTAGGTTTAGCACACACATTAGTGAATTACCAGGTAGCCACGGATCACTGGGAGTGGTGAGAGGGTGTTTTTTCTTTTTTTTTTTTTCCTTCTTTTTCTTCTTCTTCTTCTTCTTCTTCTTCTTCTTCTTCTTCTTCTTCTTCTTCTTGTCTTGTTGGTTTTTGGGGGGAGCTGCAAAATATTGGTTACTTTCAAATTCTCAGCAAGTTGCCAATGTCAGATAATTAGTTTAAAAATTTGCTTGCCCTTCTGGAAATTTTGGTTGCCCCGGGAGGTCAGGCAAGTGTTGTTGTTGTTGTTGGGGTTTTTTTTAGAACTTTTGGTCTAGAAGGAGAATTTAGTCATAGGTGTAATTATGGTGATTAGCTACAAAATTAGGGTGATGTAAAAAAATAAGCCTCCCCCTGCCCCCTCTTTTCAATGTATTTTATTTGTGAAACCCTTGGATTGCTTTCAGAGTTATTTGGGGATAGATTCTGGTTTAGAAGTACGATTTGATTTATACTTTGGTGATAAGTCTTTCTAAGTCTGTAGCAGTGTCTGATTGATAGATTTAGTTTGATTAGTTTCTGAAAACTGATAAGAGCATAAATGATTGGTAATGCACAGTGTTGGTAATGTTCAAAGGGGTTAGAGAATTCCCCCTTCCCCCTTCCCCCTTCCCCCTTTCCCCCTTTTTCTGCAGCTTGGCATTGGGTTCTAATAACCTGTGTGTTTATGAAATCTATTCACCAGTAGTGTTTAGTTCGTTTGCAATCAGACAATTCCTTGCAACATTTTCAGCATTGATATTTCCATATCATTTACCAGTAGATATAATTTTTTCTACAGAATGCGAATATAATATTTCCGCGCTGTATTTTCACTCTTATTTTTCTTTCCCCATCACCATGATGTAATGTAGGACTTGTTCCCTTTGCTATCAAAACATAATGGATACCAAACTTTTTCCTTACCATATATTTGGCTTTCGTCATTTTATTCCTTCTGTTTAACTCTTACAGTGCCGATGGCACGTATATGTACCCAAGAAACTTTACACTTTTAATGGACCATTACTCCACCTAGAATAATGGATATGGTCATTAAAATATGTCAAAGTTTAGAGGATAAATATAGTATTTGAAATATCTATCAGTCACTACATGCTATCATAGGATATTTTTCAGAAAACTGCAGATTTTGGAAAGGATCCATTCTTACTTTAGCATAAAACAATAGCAAACAAATGAGAAATGAAAATGGAAGGGTCAAGAAGGAAGCTATCTTCTATTTCCATATAAGTTTCATGCAAGACTTTAAATCGATTGAAATATTTGGTATATTTTGAAAGGGTAATAAATTTTCTACAACTTTTGTGTACAAGTTATCTGTATAGAAATTACTAATGAAGACTTAAGGGCATTTGAAAAGCAAGCTTTGTGCATAATTTGGTAGAATTTGGGAACGAGCGAAACCACCTGGCACCATAAGAGTTAATACTGCAAGATGAATTAGCCACACATTGAAAGTAAAAGTTGACTTGAATTATTGACCAGATTATTTTCACTGAAGGAGAAGAATAAGCTCAAGGATGAAAATCCACTGGAAATAATTGTATTTGAAAATGAGACAGTCTTAAAAGTAGGTAGCTTTATGAAGTCCGGTGTTTCTAGATATAATGTGTATTGTAGATGGATATATACAAGATATATTTAGTCATAGGGATCTTGTTACATATACTATTACTCAGTAGAATATGCAAAATAAATCCCAATGCTGTCTTGACTAGGCCAGTAAAAGTGTTCCTGTTGGTGAGGAGTTAAAATCACATGTATACTTTGACCAGTAAAGCTTTCTGTTTACAGTTAACAGTAATCATTCTGATTTCAGCCACTGCTATGATACGTCAGCTGCTTTGCCCCACTGTGACACATTTCATATACATGTACTTAGAGTATTATTTTGCTGTAGAACATTGCAGCTGTGTTGATATTTCTTATTTGTACAATATCGCTCATGTACTTTTATTCTCTATAATATTATCAATGTTTGAAAATAGGTTGTGTATTATCGCAGCCATTTTTTAACACTACGTTAATGATACTATGTATCTTGTCTTTTCTGTTTACCTGCACTGTCTGTAGTGTATAATTGCAGTATGTACTATGCATACATTTTCAAATCTTTTTTAGAACTAGAATGAGAAGTGCTACATCTGAGAAACATTTTTCATGTTTCCTATTCTTCTTTTTCTTTATTTATTCATATTCAGGCAAGCAATTTACATCAGCAGAGTTATCATATTTCTTGACTTTTTACTTTTCATGCATGCTTACTTTTTTGTCTCGCCCACCGGAGGTGAAGGCGAGACTAAGGGATCCAAATGTCGTCCGTCCGTCGTCCGTCCGTCGTCCGTCCGTCGTCCGTCCGTCGTCCGTCCGTCGTCCGTCCGTCGTCCGTCCGTCGTCCGTCCGTCGTCCGTCCGTCGTCCGTCCGTCCGTCACAAACGTTATGAAAGATAACTTGGCAACCGTGACTCACTTTTTAACCAAACTTGGGTTGTAGATGCACTAAGGGGACCTGCATGTTATGGTCCAGTCAGAGGTCACATGGTAAGGTCAAAGGTCATTTCAGGTCAAACGTTAAAGTTTACGTGCAAGACTCTCTTATGACACAAAACTCTGCAACCGTGACTCACTTTTCAACCAAACTTGGGTTGTAGATGCCCTAAGCGGACCTGCATGTTATGCTCTAGTCAGAGGTCACATGGTAAGGTCAAAGGTCATTTTAGGTCAAACGTTAAAATTTACGTGCAAGACTCTCTTATGACACAAAACTCTGCAACTGTGTGACACTGTTCAATCAAACTTGGGTTGTAGATGCACTAAGGGGACCTGCATCTTATTGTCCAGTCAGAGGTCACATGGTAAGGTCAAAGGTCATTTCAGGTCAAATGTTAAAGTTGACGTGCAAGACTCTCTTATCACACATAACTTTGCAACCGTGACTCACTTTTCAACCAAACTTGGGTTGTAGATGCACTGAGGGGACCTGCATGTTATGGTCCAGTCAGAGGTCACATGGAAAGGTCAAAGGTCATTTCAGGTCAAACGTTGAAGTTTACGTGCAAGACTCTCTTATGACTCAAAACTCTGCAACCGTGTGACACTTATCTATCAAACTTGGGTTGTCGATGCACTAAGGGGACCTGCATGTTATGGTCCAGTCATAGGTCACATGGTAAGGTCAAAGGTCATTTCAGGTCAAACATTAAAGTTTACGTGCAAGACTCTCTTATGACACAAAACTCTGCAACCGTGTGACACTTATCTATCAAACTTGGGTTGTAGATGCACTAAGGGGACCTGCATGTTATGGTCCAGTCAGAGGTCACATGGTCAGGTCAAAGGTCATTACAGGTCAAACGTTGAACGGTTAAAGTTTACGTGCAAGACTCTCTTATGACACAAAACTTTGCAACCGTGTCACACTTTTCAGTCAAACTTGGGTTGCAGATCACTAAGGGGAAGTGCATGTTATCATTCTGTTGGACTTCACATGATAAGGTGAAAGGTCATTGGAGGTCATATGTTACAGATGTTTTCAAATTCTTGAATTTGCTTTTCCTCTGTCATTTCTTGTATTTCAAACGTTAAAGTTTACCTGCAAGACTCTCTTATGACGCATAACTTGGCACATGTTGCTGCAATAGCAACCAAATTTGGGTGATAGATGCACTAGGGGTACATTCATGCTATTGTGCTGTCAGGTCACATGGTAAGGTGAAAGGTCATTTTAGGTCAAACTTTACGACCTGCAAGACTTTCTTGTGACATCAAACTTGGTTAGGGCAAGGGATGTACTTGGGGAAACTTTCGTGTTATTTAGCCACGGGTGGGCGAGACACAATCTTCCTATTGGCTTGTTTGTCTATATGTAATCTAATACTGTTTTCACACTGCCGAAACGGAATATCCATGCCGTTATATTTCATGACGCTTCACTTTCAAAAACGCTTCCAAAACGCTTCTGGTTTCTGTTCACACTGAACCAATGAAGTCCGTTTTGAGCGAAAGCGTAATATTACGGTGTGAGAGAGTGCGGAAATACGTCATTACCCACCATGCAGGTTTTCGGTGGGAACCTGGTTGACCTTTGACATTTCATTCCGCTTTATTTCCTTTTTTCTGTACATACCAAAAAATAAAGCGTCATATTTGGAATATTCCGTTTTCAAAACACCTCAAAACCTAGTGATAGACCTCACACGTAGATTGCGGAATATTTGATTCCGTTTTCAAATATGACGCTTTGCCGAGTGTTCATACCAAAGCGTTTTTTTTTCAAAAAACGCTTTTATTCCGTTATATTTGTTTGGTGTGAAAGTGGTATTATACATGTACTTTTCTTTCCAAATATGGTGGTAGATGGTGTGACATTTAATGTTTACTCACTTTATTTTCTATCAACAGTAGCAGTCTGTAATGGTAATACCATGAATTGTATCATTAGGCACATTATACATCTAATTTATCTCAGACATGAAACCCATACCATGCAATCTTTCATTAGGGCATAGTGTAGCTTTCACAGAGGGAAAGGAAAGTATCGGTAATTCTTACTCTTAATCAATGCATAGATGGTGCCATAATTCATTAAATAAGCAATTGATTCATATTTTTTTGCAGAATGATAGAGTTATGAATTTTTAATTGATTGTAAATGTGAATTGTCTTTCTGATTTGGGGTCCTGTTTGTTTGTTTTCAGTGCATTGATTTTTACCTGAATTAGAATTTGTCTTTATGTATGTATTTTGTACAGTGTATCCCATTTTCATCAGGCTCACTTCAATAAAATTAGTTAACCCATTTGTGACAGGAATTATTTAAAGCCTAATTTGATCAGCTTTTAGTCTTCAAATTGGCAACACCAACATTCTTATTTTATTGCTACATTTTTCTTATAAAACGTCGTGAATCTGAAATGAATATAAATTGACAGAAATTATGATGAGAAATAAAAAAATTTGCCAATTTGCAGGGGAAAACAGTGATTTTAAACCTTCTATCACATTGCCAATTTAAGGATTTTAATGCTTATTTTCCTTTAAAAAAATTTCAGCATCAAACAACAAATATTGACGCAACCGAAATGGGCACAGTTTGTGTAGAATTTTTTGCTCTTTCTGCTCATGTATTTGGTATAATTTTTAGGGCTCTGCATCAAAAGATCTTAGGCCAAACCACAAAATGTGGACCTCTGTCACGAATGGGTTAAAGGTAGATAAATGTGTTAGGTTTGTTGAGAGGTTCTTCTTCTCATCTTCTTTCCAAGCTTTGGTTTTGTTTGCAGTTTTATGATTTTCTGTCTTTGAGCAGAAATATTCATGTAATAACATTGTATTGATAAATTTCTAACAGCCTTTTTTTTTTGAGAGAGTACAGTTAATTTTTTTTCCTTAAAAAAGTTTGGAATTTCATAAACATCTTAAATGGAACTCACAACTTTACTTTACTTTCCTACCTTTTTCCTGTCAACAAGGGAATATGTGTAGATTGACTTCACTGTTTGGGGGATGTTTTATGTAAAAAAATGCAAATTGGGTCAAGAAGAGTGCATGCCCTTTTTAGCCTATTTCTGTTGTTTTTACTATAAATGGATTATTTCTTGAAATTCTTTTTTAATTGGAAAAATGAATATGGTTGATATAGATACTGCTTGCCTAAAATGACCATTTGATTTTTCTGAACATTTTAAAATGTTTCAACAGGTAACTCTATAAGGTGTAAATTTCAGTTGATGCATTACAAAAAGTAATATGTTGGGATATAAACAGACATCTTAAAAAAAAGTAGATGTATTATCTCTTATCAGCATGACCAAAAATCTGAATAGTAATTCTGTTGTTCTGTTTTCTTGTTTTCCATCATTTTTTAATCAGGAAAGTGATGGGAGAGTTGTTCCAGTGCTTAGAACCAGAGTTCAAATCCTTCGTTACATTCTCAGAGAGGATGGATAACTTGTAAGTCAGCCACGTTTATTTGAAACTCTTTATGAATTGTCATGCATGGCTTTACATATAAAAGGAATTGTGATGTTAAAAAGCTGCTTGCATACTACTTTGGGGGTCACAAGGTCAAAGGTCAAGGTCAAAGATGTCATTGTATAAATGAAAATAAATCAACATGAAGTGCCATTTATTTCTGATTTGGTAATGGTGGAGGCATAAAGTTTGACCACGCATGGTCGAAGATTCATCTAGTTCTGTATGTTTTTGTTTTTTCTATAGCTTATCATTTGCTCTTTGTAGATTTTCAATTTATATCATTTATACTTCGTGAATAATGAGCATCCAGAAGTAGATCTTGTGACTCAAGCAATCCATAATGATTCCATTTTAATTCTTTTCCTATGTTGTTTTGCAGCAATTCGGTATACATGCTAGTAAGGATAAGTCCTCATGTAATGTCCAGTGAAACCCAAGCTAAATCAGCCTCTTACTTCAGTATCATCATGGCTAACTGTCTAGTAGAGGTCAAGCGAAACTTTGATAAGTACATGGTGAGTCCCTAACAGACTTTTATGTGCTCAATAGGGGAAGAGGGCTCACTATGAACATGATGGACAAAGAAAGCAGAAAAAATAAACAACCCCTCATTCTACTCTTCACAATAGTTCTGGTAGTCAAAAGAACATCCCTTCACTGCTATTGTTTAAAATATGTGGAACAGGTGTCACATGCATATTCACCTGGAACTACATGATTAAACATAATAGCTGTGAAGGGATGTTCTTTTGACTACCAGAATCATTGTGAAGGGTAGAATGAGAGGTTGTTTATTTTGTCCGCTTTCTTTGTCCGCCATGTTCATAGTGGCTATTTCACTTCTTGTTATTGCACTCTTTTATTATCTACATCTAGCTCTTCTTTGTTCTTTCATTGCTTTACCTCTCTTGTTTTCTTTCTTCTTTGTTCTTTCATTGTTTTACCTCTCTTGTTTTCTTTCTTCTTTGTTCTTTCATTGTTTTATCTCTCTTGTTTTCTTTCTTCTTTGTTCTTTCATTGTTTTACCTCTCTTGTTTTCTTTCTTCTTTGTTATTTCATTGTTTTATCTCTCTTGTTTTCTTTCTTCTTTGTTCTTTCATTGTTTTACCTCTCTTGTTTTCTTTCTTCTTTGTTCTTTCATTGTTTTACCTCTCTTGTTTTCTTTCTTCTTTGTTCTTTCATTGTTTTACCTCTCTTGTTTTCTTTCTTCTTTGTTCTTTCATTGTTTTATCTCTCTTGTTTTCTTTCTTCTTTGTTCTTTCATTGTTTTACCTCTCTTGTTTTCTTTCTTCTTTGTTATTTCATTGCTTTACCTCTCTTGTTTTCTTTCTTCTTTGTTCTTTCATTGTTTTACATCTCTTGTTTTCTTTCTTCTTTGTTCTTTCATTGTTTTACCTCTCTTGTTTTCTTTTCCATCCATTATCACCTTATTTTTTTGTCCACATTCAGTCTACCTGCTTTCTATGTCTCTTTCTGTTCCTCTTCATTTATGCCACAGCCATACTACTTAATCTTTCTTCTTCCCACTCTGTTCCCCTCTGTTTGATTTTTTTTTTTGTATATTTTTCCTGCCTCTCTTTGCCTCTCTGACCTGTTCTGGGTTCCCCCCCCCCCCCATCGTTTTCTACTGTAAAAGTGATATTGAGGTTGTTAGTTTCCACGTTTCATCATATTGATGTTAATGTAACATTCTATCAAGATATCAATCTTCAGATTGTCATGTTTTGTATCATGTTGCTCTTTTTTCAGGATAATTTGATTCGCTCTGTGGAGGAAACCAGGATATCGAAGAAGAGCAAGTGCGGTATTCTTCCATTCGTCAAAGAATTTGAGGTTTGTTTTCTCTTCCTTTATACCATGAAATACAAGTGTGTGATCAATAAATGTTTATAGTAGTTGCAATATCCATGTAAAGCCATTGTACATGTGCCCTTTTTAGGTGGAATAATAATTTCTTCAATATGTTTTCATGTACATTACATGACCAACAGATGCAATATCTGTAATACCTGGAACATGCTTTACACATGCAGTGGTGAGAATTACTATTTTCCAAATTTGAAATAAAAATTTCAAATTGATGGGTAGAAATTTACTGAATATGTGTAATATAATATATATTGAAAAACTGACAGTTACTGATGTCCAATAAAATTTTAGCCAAACAGCACAGTAATTCTACTGAACTATCAATCAACTAGTAAATACACACTTTTTAATCTTCTTTTGTATGAAGACGTTTGCATGCCAAGCAGAGGCTGTCTTCAAGGGATCAGATCTCAGAGGAAACCTAGACAAGGCATACAGTAAGCTGGTCCTGGCACAGTTTAGGAACATCCATAGAGTAGCTTTGGAACATCAGAAGACACCCAGTGATGTCATCATCTTTGGTATGTAGATTTCTTTTCTAGGTGGTTTATATTGTGAAGTTGCCAAAACTTTGCAATTTTAGTAATATACATGTACATGTAATTTTTGACAGCTGGTCATGGCAGTAGTCTTTGTAAGAAGAGTCCCTAATAAACTAGTCAAGTTGCTTTCCTGCTAAAGGGTTAGGGGTACATTTCATGTCATTCCCCTAGAATACTGGTTGTATGCTAACAAGACATGAAAAATGTAAAGAAAAGAGCAGTTCACATGTTTTGTCGTTCCCATTCAAGTGAAAACCTACAAGTTCCTCAAATGCACACAGATTACAGATCCTGTGCAGTCAGTGATCTTATTCCATTGCAGAATGCTAAATCATAAGGCTATTTCTGGTTTGTTTTTTTACTTGATTGCCTTTAACAATTTTATGTTAACTCATTTAATACAATTTAAGATTCATGTTGGAAACATGGACAAGAGGTTCAATATCAGTGGGTTGTGTAGTTCATGTATGAAGCTTCCTATTGCAGGCCACAGTTTAACCCATTGAGCATGATTTGATTTCTGTATTACACACATTTTCTGTAGACCACAGCCTGAGTTATCTCATAGTAGTGTTCAGTTCAATTCAGTTCATTTCATTCAATTCAGTAATGTTCTTTATTAACCCATTCCTGACAGGAATTATTTATAACCTAATTTGATTAGCTTTTATTCTTCAAATTGGCAACACCAACATTTTTCTTTTATTGCTACATTTTTCTTATAAAACATCATGTATCTGAAATGAATATAAATTGACAGAAATTATGATGAGAAGTCAAAAAGTTGCCAATTTGCAGGGGAAAACAGTGATTTTAAACTTTCTATCACATTGCCAATTTAAGGATTTGAATGCTTATTTTCCTTTAAAAATTTTCAGCATTAAACAACAAATATTGACGCAACCAAAATGGACACAGTTTGTGTAGAATTCTTTTGTTCTTTCTGCTCATGTATTTGGTATGATTTTTAGGGCTTTGCATCAAAAGATATTAGGCCAAACCACAAAATGTGGACCTCTGTCACGAATGGGTTAAAAGGCAATGCCTTGCAGCCAAAGGCTGAATTGTGCATGTTTACATGAGCCCCATTACATGGAATTATACATTGGTACAAACAGACAAACACCTGAGCAATATTGGTAGTTTGGTAGTCTACAGTACTTAAAATATCATTACCCACATATAATTATGGAGTTTTAACTCATAGCAGTACAGAGATTTCTTGAGGTCTGAATTAATCATCTTCATATCCTCAACTTGGCAACAACTTTTTTTTTCCACTCTTACATAATTTGAAAAATATAAATATGGATATGACATGAACCAAAATGAATTATAATTATGAAATTTAATCGGAAATCGCCAAGTTGAACACAGAAATGTGATCATATGATATTCACTGCATTGCCAATTTAAAGAGTTAAAGATTAGTTACAATTAAATTGCTCTACTACTACTCAACTGTGTTGGAAATCGACTCAAATTTTTCTGTGATTTTTTTTCTCTTTTAAAATCTGCTCATGTATAATGTGTAATGCCCAACATCATGGACTAACAGATACTTCAAAAGCATCTCCAAAAGGAGACACTGTACCTCTATCGGTTAAATCATTTGATATTGCCTTGTATGTACATGTATATTTTTTAAAAATTGTATGAACATCTTAAGTTATGATTGATTGACAGGTTAACTAATTCAGATTGCTGTTGTGTTATCTTTGAGTAATCTTTACTCTCTTTTTCTACATTTTCATCCTTGCAGAAAACTTTCATCATCTTCATGGTGAGTAATATAGTATTACATTCTCTGACAGATAATGCTAAATGAGCATAATTTTACATATTTATGATTTTTAGCAAACCTGTATCTGATCTGTCATTTAAATTTGTTCTATGTTGCCTTAATGTACGGTTTTGCCAATAGCATTAGTTGATTACTAGTAATCATTTCATACATTACCTGACAACTACAGTCATCTATCATTCTGCCCATCATTGCTCTTCTTATTATGTTACACATCATCTTTTACTTCACATCATTGATCCCTAAATGCACTTAGGGATCAATTATGTGATAATATCATCTGTTTGAAGCCAGAAGGGTTTCAAGTCTATATAAAATGCTATGAGTCAATGCCCTTCTGACTCTGAACAACCACAGTCATCTATCATTCTGCCCAACATTGCTGGTCTTATGTTTCACATCATCTTCTAATTATGAAATGCATTCAGGGATCAATGATGTTATAATATTATCCTTTGATGATCATGTGAAACATAACCAAGGAGCAATAAATTTGGTACTCCTACATAGGGGTGTATTGAGTGAATGAGTGATATGTCTTTATGTTTTGTAGATGTTCTCTCCAGACTGAAGATCACTTGTTTAGAGTCAGAGCGTAAGGAAGCCAAACAACAGTATCAAGATCACTTACAGTCGTATGTCAGAGACTCATTGGGAAGACCTATGGAGAAACTCAATGTAAGCTTTGAAGTGTTTATTTCCACCTTTCATATGCTCTGTTGCAATTAAAAGATGTAAGTTATGGGGGGGGGGGGTAAAATGGAATGAAGAACTTTCATTCTGGTTCTGAAAAGGAACGTGGCCCCAAATTCTGATAATGGCCTTCTTTTAGTGCATTAGAATACACCTTTTTCCATTTCCTCATAATTTTGCTCCACTGAGTTAGAGATGTTAGTGTTGAAGTGTACCAGTCAACTAGAATATATAATTTGAATATAGCTAGAAAGTATAGAGTTTGCCTTTAAAAAAAAAAAAACACTTTAGAAGTATCTTTTTATGTATTTGGGAATATATGTAACTTTAGAGTATTATATATTTGAAGCTCATATTTTCAATGTAGTATCCTGACCTGGAACCGCTGAAAAAGTAACATGGGGAGGACATTTATGTGTGAGTGCATGATTGAGACAGATTAATTTTATTATTTGTCTTTGTTATACAGCATTTCTTTGAAGGTATTCAAGTGCTTGTATCTCAGGGAGTCAAGGAAGAAGAGGTTGGCTATCAGATCCAATTCAGTAAACAAGAGCTACGCAAGATCATCAAGGAATACCCACAAAAAGAGGTTTGTCAGACATTGCTTTCATCAAAAAGTACATTTAGATTTAAGATAGTGAGCTTCGTATTGTGTTCTAATTTTGGCCCTGGGAACATTTGTATTGGGCATTTTCAATCAATGACATATTGTTAGGGTTGTATTTTGGTTTTAGGTTAGGTTTAGGGTTAACCCATAGAGGTACAGTGTCACCTTTAGGAGACACTTTTGCAGTATCTGTTGGTCCAGAATGTTGGGAAGTACATATCATACATGAGCAGAAAGAGAAAAATGCACTGATAAATTTGAGCCCATTCCCATCGCCATATAGTGTGGCGTTCTCAGTTAGAGCAATTTAACTGTAACTAAACGCTTTAAATTGGCAATGCAGTGAATCATACCTAATCGCTATTTCTGTGTTCAAATTGGCAATTTCTAATTGAATTTACAATTATATTTAATTTTGGTTTATGTTATATCCATATTTATTTTTTTGAAGCTATGTAAGCATTGGAAAAAATAATTTTTGTTGCCAATTTGAGGATTTAAGATGATTAATTTAGACCTCAAGAAAGTTCTGTACTGCTATGGGTTAAGTATAATGGTTTGTCAGTGGTTGAAGTTAGAATTCTTTTAGTAGAGGATATTGACCTTGACACATTTGTCACTAGAGCATATTTTACAAACCATTTCATAGTACAGGTGAATGTCGTTATAACAAACTCCTCTGAACCAAAGAAATTACCTCTTTATATCGAAAGCTTGTTATATCAGGGCTAAAAAAACAATAAAATACAAAGAATTGGGACCAGCAAAATTACCTTGTTAAAATGAGAGTTTGTTAATAACAGTGTTCTTTATAATGAAGTTCCACTGAAGTAAGAAGATGGCAGTAAGTTTGAAATTCTGGAATTACATTTGTTTGAGATACTCACATGTATTCTGCCTGCTAAAATACTACATTTCTTATACTTTATCTCACAGGTGAAGAAGAATCTTGAAAACTTGATCAAAAAAGTTGAGAAGACTCTGTGTGAGGAGGAGAATCTTATCCAGGTTTGTATTCACATTCTCATAATATCAGTCATAGAAATGTCAATGAGGCGATGCAACAAGGTGGTGGTTGTTGTTGGTTGTTGTTTTGAAAATTTTTTTTGCTTTTTGTTAGGTGCAATTTTTATGCCTCCGCCCACCGTAGGTGGTTGCCGGAGGCATTATGTTTTCGGGTCGTCCGTCCGTCCGTCCGTCCCGTTTTCGTTCTCGCGATAACTTAAGAACCGTTTGACAGATCAACTTCAAACTTGGCTCATGTATGCACATGGAAGGGACAATGATCTGATTAGATTTTGGGGTCACAAGGTCAAAGGTCATAGAGGTCATTATGTACATAGAAATGGTTCTTTTCACCATAACTCAACAACCATTTGATCGATCAACTTCAAACTTGGTACAGGTATGCATATGGGAGGGCCAATGATCTGATTAGATTTTGGGGTCTCAAGGTCAAAGGTCAAAGGTCATAGAGGTCATTATGTACATAGCAATGGTTCGTTCTTGTGATAAATCAGTAACCATTTGACGGTTCAACAAACTTGGCTCATGTGTGCATGTGGAAAGGGCAATGCTCTCATTAGATTTGGGGTCACAAGGTCAAAGGTCAGGGTCAAAGATGTCATTGTATAAATGAAAATAAATCAACATGAAGTGCCATTTATTTCTGATTTGGTAATGGCGGAGGCATAAAGTTTGACCACGCGTGGTCGAAGATTCATCTAGTCTTATTCACAAAATAGTATTGCTGCAAATATCTTAAAGTATTTGCATGCATCATTGATTCATGCTTGCAATCCTGTTATAAGTCAGACTATAAAGTTTGTTAAGTTGTATCAGAGTGTTCCATCAGCTTTCTTTTATGAATCTCAGTCTAAATATACATTTACCATCATTACCATATAAGAGGTCATAGTCCATTGGATATGCCACCGGACTGTAAATCTCGTGGTCTGAGTTCAAATCCTGGCGCAACACTAATGTCCTTTGGCAAGATATGAATCTACATTTGCCACTCTCCACCCAGGTGTTAAGTGGGTACCTGGTAGGATACAAAAGTCATGGTGATTTGTTTAGCATTGTGAGCATTATGTGCAGGCAAGCCTGAATCCGATGACGGGGGTAATATTTCTGTAAAGCGCTTAGAGACCCTCTTAGATATGTATTAGGTGCTATATAAATCCAGAATACTATAAGCTAAAACTTGATTGGTTGTCATGATCAACCTCTGTCACTGAGAACCTTTAACAGTTAAGATGTTTCTCTTCTTGTTTCCCAGGTTGTGTGGCGTATGATGCAGGAAGAATTCATCCGTCAGTATAAGCACATTGAGATGATGATTGGCCGCTGCTACCCAGGGTCTAAGATCTCGCTGGAGTTCACAATCCAAGACGTCCTGCAATTCTTCACAGACATCGCCCAATCTCACTAGATTCTAACATCACTAAATTCTCCAGGACTTTGATTTGACAACGCTGTCTATCCATCTAACAGTGAATCAAATAACTTTCTAGAGTGTATGATTCATGTGTTCTGCAATTCTTCACAGACATTACCCAATCTCATTAGGATCTAGCATAATCTTATGAGGATCTATGTAACTGTACGGCATTCTCCAGGACTGTTTTAACACACCTGTCTGTCCAAGATCGGACTATGTATCATCATCTTTTTGCAGTTCTAAGCAGTTCTAAGCAGTCATAATCCATTGTTATGAGATGCCAGGTTTGGACATTTGCCCTGCATTCTATCCTATACATGACTTGGCATCATATAACTCTCTGCAGTTCACCATCCAAGATGTAATTTTTCATAGATATTATAAAGCCCACCCTCACTAGGCATTAGAATTACTAAAGGTGTATCTAGATTTATATATTTACAAGAAAGTTTTATAGGCTTATGGTTCAAGTAAATTGAATGGATACAACCACAGTCATATCTTTTGAGGAATACTGTAGAGCACAAAATACTGTGTATTGTGATGACATGTTTCCCCAAGAGAATACCCCAACAACAATTTATCATTCCAAATAAGAGTTGATATACAGATGTGTTTTCCAATTTATGAAATTATTGATTTGAATCATGTCATTGATTGTTTCTTGTTATTTCTACTTATCATACATTTTTTTCTCTGATTTATAAATCAATTTTGCAGTGTATGGGAGGTTTACTATACCGAAGGCTCACACTGTTACCGATGTACGTGCTGTGACCTTTCTACCTGGCTATCAAAAGACTCGACATTGAATGTGATCTGACAACAAAAAAAAAACAGCAATCAAGACCAAAAAAAAATCCACCCCAAAGTTGCATGATGTGATTTTCACCACTTAAAGCTCAAGAAAGTTATGTTAGGGCTTCATGGTCCAATTTTAATTTTTATGTTTCCTGAAGGAGTATACTTCCTGACCAAAGTAAATTGAAACTTTGAAGGTGCCAAAACAATTTAAAAGTGGTATTTGGGGGCATGTTTTATAAACTCATGTGTATCTAATCTGGGTTTGTAGTAATTTGTTTCTTCTTTTTTTTAACCCTGGCTAATTGTCTCTTCGATCTTACATGACTTTCAAATAGAGTAAGCTGTTGTATTCATACTGTCTTGTTCTTTGTAATGAGCAGGATGCATGTAATTAGTGTTCCAAGTTTTAGGATAATCATCCTTTCCTTCTTAGAAGTTTCTGTTGAATTTTAATCCTCCTTTTGTCAACTCCCACAATACCCACTGATCATGAGTCCAGGTGCTTCAGTAGACTGAAAGCTTCAAATCACTAATTAAAGGAACAATTTGTAGGACTGCACATCCAAATCTGATGAATTATGAATTTGAATCTGATGAATGATGAGTTTTAAAGCTGAGAATCAAACTAAAAATTCATATGATGTAAAATGTTTCAGAGGTTTTTGTGAAGCCTGGTCACAAATTTTTATTTTAGTGGATGTTCATTCATGGTTTCATACTAGGCTCCGGTCTTCTAAATTCTAAGTATGTACATGTATGCTGGCTTGTACCCAAATATGGATTCTTGTTACATGTAAAGTACCTGTGAAATAAACATGATACATGTATTACAAATCCCTGTATTTCACTACAGGGTACATTAATTCTTAATATGCAGTCACTGTGAGCAGACATTGTAAATGTGCTATGATTCTATGGGCCATCTAGTTTGTATCATAATCCCAAAGCACATTAAAATGTTATATGTAATGGGCTATATCATTCTACCTATTATTATTATTACTGCTATGTTTATGGTGTTCAAATATCTATGTTGATGCTCTGTGTGTCTAGATTTTTATTTTTTTCCACTGGAAACGATTCCAAAGGAAGTTCCTGCATGTTGATATAAAATAGCATGTAATGTAATTATTCTATTACTGCTGAAATTGGATCACGTTGTTTAGACAGATTGTATGCTAGTAGTTAAGATATATTTCTACATACATTTATTTTAGTCTAAGTTCAAAGTGCAATGATTAAAAGATATGAACATTTTATTTTTCTGTCTCGTACTTGAAATTGTAATTTTCACTTTACTTTAAATTACAAACCTTTACAATGCGATCTAATGTGTGAAAGCGGAGGTGGAAGGTTACTGAAAGCAGGTCAGTGGGTGAGTGATTAAAGTTATTATTATATTGAAGTGCATTGATCTGGTTTATTAAATATCAACAAAACAAAGCAGCCGAAAGGCTGATAATGCTTTGTAAAATAACATATCACAAAGTAAAATCAATTTAAAAAATGAAACATGTAAAATACAGAGCATCATACAAAAATTAGACATAATTATACCATTGTGATCACAAAAAAGTTATGAAATATGCGATTAAGATAGTTGGCAATGATTTGTATATACGAAGGAGTGTGAGAGAAAAACAAACCTTCGAATAAGTAAAATATGAGGACAAATTTCATTCCTCAACATTTTGAAAAAAAAATGTATGTTTGATGACATTGCATAAAGGTGAGTAATAGAAAAATTAGCAACTAGCCTTAATTCAAATTATCAATGAAGTAAAATAATCAGTGATAAGAAAGATCAAATCAGTGGCTGTGGAAAGAATGAAGAAATTGAAGAGAGTGTTTTTTCGTTTAAAAGGCAGGTGTGAGAGCAGTGGCGTAATGAGCCCAAATATTTTTTTTTGGGGGGGCTCAATCTTTGCGAGGAGCGAAGCGACCAACCCTGAGGGAGTGTAGCGACCGAGTCGGGGTACCCCCCCCCCTCACGATACGGAGCTTTTTCGCGGGAGGGGGAAGTCCCCCCTTCCCGCGCGGAAGCGCGGAAGCTCCGACGTTTCTTTGAATTGTTCCTTGAGTGCCCCCGCTCTTCTTATGTTCTCTTACCTTTTTTCTTTTCTCGCTCCCGCTTTTTTCCTTCTACTTTTTTCTTTCTTTTTGTTGGCGTTTTTGAGGGGGTGACCGCCCCCATCGCCCCCCTTCCCTTGGCTACGCAAGTGCACTCCCATGGTAAAGGAGCTTTTGCAGTATTGATGGTTTGCAACTCTGTAAAAGAACACTATTTGGTACTACTAACTTACAGCCCCTGTCTAGTTTTGGTAAATATAAGAATATTCATTTTCAAAGTATGAATCCATTGTCAGATAAACAGATAAAACCTAGTGTTATATCATAAAACACATTAGTATTTATATTATGCGTGTTTTCTGCCTTGCTATGCATGCTATTTGGGAAATTGTGAATGCGTTACTTAACAACAGAAAGGGAGTCTAGGGAGAAGTAATGAAATTTGAGTGATATCACTAATATAAAATTGAAAATAAACCGTGGTTGAAATTTATTTGGGGGGCTGACGCCCCCATCCCCCCCCCCTCCTTTACGCCAGTGCCCGTCAGGTAATTCAGCTTTCTTAAATAAATCCCTCAACTGCTCCACTTTTACACCAGATTAGTGATCCTTACATTAATGCTTTTTTCCCCATAGCGCTCTTTTCCCTTCTGACAAGTGAGTCCTTGTTACTTCTAATGAATCTCCCTATTGAAAAGTGCCCGATTTTGACTGCGTATTTTTTCGTTCTAAAAGTGCATTCTCCTTTACATCTCTGATAAGTTCCCTCTCTCCATTTGGGCAGGTTCCCCATTCGAAATCGAATACATGCCCCAATTTACTTCTGATGAATTGCTCCTTTTCCTGGCTAGTAAATTATGTCCCATTCCTCCTGTAAATTCGCTATAAGTGCCCAATAGTGCCCTTTTGTTTGCTGATAAGTTAGCACATGTATACCTTTTCCATTCTGGCATTACTCCCTTTTTGAAATTTGGTACACACTTAGCTTTCTAATAAGTGCCATTTCACCCCCATTAAACCTGACAAGTGCCCCTTTTTATTTCTTATGAGCGTCCAAGTTTATTGTAAGTGCACCTTTTCGCTGTTGAGTATTGCAATTCCCCTTTCGATAAGTACTGCTCCTTAAAATCTAATGTATGTTCCCTTTTCGTCCTTATTGTGCCATTTCCCCTCTTTTAACTATTCCTTTTCTCATTTGGTAATGTGTATAGCTCCGAATTAGAATCAGAGAATTTTCGTTTCATATAGGCCTAATAACAGAATACCTTGTTCTTAATACGACTACAGGCATGGAGCAGGAGGAGGCAAGAGCTGGGGATACAACGAACAAAACTTGCCTAAGAACGGATATTGCCCCTAAATTGCAGCAATGAAAATATTTTTATTTTTCCCCAAAGCTCGCTCGCAATTACTTACAACTCACGCTGACCTATAAACAGTGTTGTAACGATAATCATAAATTCCTATCTATTCTCCTTTTCATGTTGAGATTGTACTCTCTATCTTTTCTTGTTTGTAATGACTGCCCCAAAAGGCCACAATAATAACCTCACACATACTGTTTGCTGCATAGTGATCTTTTATTAGCAAGTTTGGAGCATGCGAAAGAGTCATCCGTCATTGTAAAAAAAAAGAAAAAAGAAACAAAGAAAGAAACAAATACAAAGCCTAAGATAGAAACAAAAAATTAAAATTCGCGCTTAATAAGTTTCGAACCTAAAATCTCCCCGTTAAGGAGGGCTGTACGCTGCTTCACTACCATCCTCCAGTTCATCTCTGCGCTTTATTCTTTCATCTTTGCAATGGCTGCTGCCACAAGGCCAAAATATAATAACCTCACACATACTGTCTGCGGCATAGAGATTTCTTATTAGCAAGTTTTGGAGGGTGCTGGAAAGAAATCAATTACTGAAAAACAAACAAATGAAACAAAAGGGAAAACCCAAACAAAAAAAATGGTGCTTCCTGGTTTTTTAACCCAAAATCTCTCCATCAAGCTAGGAGATCAATCACTCTATGCAGAGAGCTATACGCTGACCACCCTCCAGTTTATCCTTTCCAGTTTGAAAATGACTGCGGCCAAAAAAGCCAATAATAACCTCACACGTACAGTTTACTACGTCGGGATTTTTTATTAAAAAGTTCGGAGCATGCAAAAATGAAATCCGTTTCAAAAAAAAAAAAGAAGAAGAAGAAGAAACAAAATGGAAAACCCAAAACAAAAAAGCAGGGGCGTAACAGGTGGGGGGGGGGGGGCAGAGCCCAAAATTTCCCGGTAACTAGTCTATGTCTAGAATCTGTGGCGTAGCTAGGACTGCATTTTAGGAGGACGATTGCTCCACCGACGTAAATCCAATTTGAGGAGTGGGGGATGAAAAACTTTTTTTAACGATTTTTTTCCCTGTCACACACATTTTCATATCTATTTTGCGAGCGAGATTTTAATCGCATTTTCGGATGGAAATCCTAAGATTAAAAAATTTTAAAATAACCACTTTTTTGTTTTAATAGCATTTTCAAATAGAAATTCTAAAATATAATGGTTGTTTATGATAGATATTCAGAATTTTTACTTATTGATTAATTGAAATATACTTTCCTCCTTAAAAAGTGTGTCTGCATGGGGTGGGAAATTTGTACACAGAGCTCCCTCTCCCCCAAGTGGGGGTGATAGATCTCCCTACCCCCTGGAATTTACGTAAATGTAGTGATCCCTAGAGGGGAGGGTGCAGGGAGGGGGAGTTTCCCTCCTCCTGCGCGAAGCGCGGAAGCTCCGACGTTTTTGCGCTGTCAGTTCCCGCTTTTCTTACGCTCTCTGCCTGTTATGAGGTGGGGGAGGGGCATATGCATAGCCCCAAATTTCCCGGTAATTAAGTCTAGAATCAGTGGTGTAATTCTCTGCCTGTTGTCGGTAATAAAGCCGTAACTAGGATTTCATTTTAGGAGGACGGTAGTGCTCCCTAGGGGGGAGGGTGCAGGGAGGGGGAGTTCCCCCCCCCCTCCGACGTTTTTGCGCTGTCAGTTCCCGCTCTTCTTACGCTCTCTGCCTGTTATGGGGTGGGGGGCATATGCATAGCCAAAAATTTCCCGGTAATTAAGTCTAGAATCAGTGGTGTAATTCTCTGCCTGTTGTCGGTAATAAAGCCGTAACTAGGATTTCATTTTAGGAGGACGGTACTAGTGCTCCCTAGGGGGGAGGGTGCAGGGAAGTTTCCCCCCCCCCCCCTCCCGCTCGAAGCGCGGAAGCTCCGACGTTTTTGAGCTGTCAGTTCCCGCTCTTCTTACGCTCTCTGCCTGTTATGGGGGTGGGGGGGGGGCATATGCATAGCCAAAAATTTTCCGGTAATTAAGTCTAGAATCAGTGGTGTAATTCTCTGCCTGCTTTTCGAGGGGGGGGGGGGGGAGGGGGGGCGCAGAGCCGAAAATTTCCCGGTAACCAAGTCTAGAAATAGAATATGTGGAGGTGAGCCCGCACTGCGAGTTGCTTGTTTTGAAGCCCTTAGCGGGTGGGTCCCAGGGTTCTGGCTTAGGGCCCCTGATGGGGGTCTACATGGAAAGCCACTGCGAGGAGCCCCCGGAAACTCCGGGGTTTTGGTACTAAATTTTCCCTCATTTCTTTTGTTTCACTTTCCTTTCTTCTTTTTTTTTTTCTTTCCCTTGTTTTTTCTCTCTCTCTCTTCTTCTTTCTCCCTAGCTTTCTCCCTTTTTCTTTCCCTTTCTCCTTCTTTCTTTCCCTTTCTCCTTCTTTCTTTCCCTTTCTCCTTCTTTCTTTTCCTTTCTTCTTCTTTCTTTCCCTTTCTTCTTCTTTCTTTCCCTTTCTCCCTTCCTTTTTCTTCCTTTCCCTTCCTTTCATTTTTTTCCCGGTGGTTTGGTGGATTTTCCCGCTGAAATCCTTCAGGGGGGCACTCTGCCCCCCCCCCCTCGGCTGTTACGCCACTGCAAAAAGGGTGCTTCCTGGGCATCGAACTCTAAATATCCTTGTCGAGGAGATACGAGCCAATCGCTCTGTACAGGGGTACACGTTGCCTCACCGCAGTCTTTCACTTCATCTTCACCTTTGCAGGTTTGCAATGAATGACTGCCGCAAAAAGCCAAAATAATAACTTCACACTGTTTGCTCCACAGAGATTTTTTTTAATTTTAAGTTGGGGCATACGAAAACATCCGTTAATGAAAAAAATAAATAATCAATGAATCATAAAGAAACAAAACAGAAAAAACCCGAACTGAAACAAAAATGAATGCTTCATGGGTTTCGAACCCATGACGCGAAATCTCCACATTGCTAGTCAATCGCTCGAGATGCAGAGGGCTACGCTGACCCTCTACCAGCCTCCAGGTTATTTTGGCACCCTTTATTCTTTCCTATTTGTGAAGACTTTTCAAATAGTGTTTTACACCGACGAGCATACACTTCTATCTCTGTCATATTAAATGTCTCTTTAAGGGAAAAAATGAATTTTCTTTTTTCTGTGCAATCCCAACGTATAGCATGTACCTAATTAGGTCACATGCATGTTTTTTGTTTTCTTTGTTGTTTTTTTTTTTTTCTGGTATTACCGTACATCAATGCCTCAGGGACATACCAGAGATAAATCGGCTTTTGAAGGTGTCTTTTTAAAGTGAAGCTTAAAGGCATTCAAACTAGTCTTTCATATGTTGAAGACATCTTATTGTACTGAAAAGTCAATGTACCTCTTCGCTCCAGAGCTCGTCTTCCACAATCATGACTGAATAGGATTCCAATGCTAAATTTTAAGCGCTCAGTAACGCCACGCTGTTGCATGCCTTAGTGAAAGGGCTTTGAGCAGTCAAGTTTGAGCAGAGTAGTGCTTTTATTTCTTTTTACTCGTATTTTCAAAGCACAAAAAGCTGAAGTTGGACTGAAGTGAATCAGAGCTTGATGACAGTGCACTCTTTGTAATTGCCAAATTCCTTATGAAACAGATGGGTAGAGGCTCTGATCAACCAGACCTTCTTGACGGAGCAATAATACTTGCATTTTAAGGGGATGATCCTTCTTTCCCAAAATTAAACGAAAGTCCAATATACTGTGCAACAAGTGATTTTCACTGTATGTCATAAGCATTTATAGCACATGAAAAGGAAATGTACATGTGGTATCGGGCATCACATTAAAACAGCAGGGGATTGATTTGGAATAAAACGAACCGGTGGAGAAAGTGCGATCAAGGTTACACAGCTCACACAGCGTCGTACAATTAACATTTGGACTTTTGTGTTTGAATTTTCTTCGAATTCGACTTGCAGTTGAATTCAAAAAGGCAAGAATAAAATATGAGATTGTGTATATGAATCAACTTATTCATGATTTTTGATAATGTATTGAAGGTGATTGACACTCATGTCCCTTTGATGAGGACCTTAAACAAAAGAAAAATTCTCAATGAATTACTCTAGTGAATTTTACATTTTACCATGCATAAATTCGTCCGATGAACGTTGGTATAATTTAGCTTGCATTAATTCGTAAGCAAATACCATTTCTGCCAACCATTTGGTAATACAATCCTACTCTTATAGTCACGTTTCATGGAGTCTTTAAAAAGTTGAATTGTAGCTTTAAGAAAGTGTAGGCATTTCTAATCACCTGGGGTTAACAATGGATCGTTAGTAGGGCTCCGTATTCATACTTTTGTCCTAGACGTCTATAGGCTCTATAGTACAGGAGAAGATCAGGACCATGCAACAGTGAGTGGATTTCGAGGAAATACAAGAACAAATCTCTATAGCTGGGGCTGTAGTGAAAAAATAGGGAAAGAAGCACGAGAAAAAAACTACAGAGGGAAATGAAAATGGATAAAAATTGGGCAGAGGGAGGTGCGCAACGCATCCTGCGCCAGCCTACGCTGACTGCCGCCACCTAGCTGACTGCCGCCACCTAGCTGACTGCCGCCACCTAGCTGACTGCCGCCACCTAGCTGACTGCCGCCACCTAGCTGACTGCCGCCACCTAGCTGACTGCCGCCACCTAGCTGACTGCCGCCACCTAGCTGACTGCCGCCACCTAGCTGACTGCCGCCACCTAGCTGACTGCCGCCACCTAGCTGACTGCCGCCACCTAGCTGACTGCCGCCACCTAGCTGACTGCCGCCACCTAGCTGACTGCCGCCACCTAGGGGCGGGGCATACATGGGACAGCAAACCGGCTGAGCAGCTGCTCGGAAAGGGGTGTGGCACTCGTTAACTACCGTCACCTAGGGCCAGGCAGCGCGTTTCTGTTTTACACCGTAGCCCAGGCAGTATGTTTTTCGATTAATTGCATCAAACGTGCTGGTTTCAAAGTCCAGGTTTTGTTTCACCGCCATAGAGATATGAATCTCTCTGTTTTCAGCTCTCGATCTCCTACACCTATTTAGGCCTCATACCGCGTACAGCGGCGCACGTGGCGATCGATCGTGTACGTCTACAGAGAGAACAGATAGAATAGCAGTGGCCTATGAGCCAATATATTTGGGAGGCTCAATCTTTGCGAGGAGCGAAGCGACCAACTCTGAGGGAGTGTAGCAACCGAGCCGGGGTACCCCCCCCCCCCCTCACGATACGGAGCTTTTTTGTGGATGTTTCTTTGAATTGTTCCTTGTCTGCCCCCGCTCTTCTTATGTTCCCTTATCTTTTTTCATTCTCGCTCCTGCTTTTTTTCCTTCTACTTTTTGCTTTCTTTTTTGTTTTCGTTTTGGAGGGGGCCGGGGGAGGGGGTGACCGCCCCCATCGCCCCCCCCCCCCTTTTGGCTACGCAAGTGCACTCTTATGGTAATTAAAGGAGCTTTTGTAGTATTGATGGTTTGCAACTCTGTAAAAGAACACTATTTGGCACTACAAACTTACAGCCCGTGTCTAGTTTTGGTAAATCTAAGAATATTCATTTTCAAAGTATGAATCCATTGTCAGATAAACAAATAAAACCAAGTGTTATATCATAAAACACATTAGTATTTATATTATGCGTGTTTTCTACTTTGCTATGCATGCTATTTGGGAAATTGTGAATGCGTTACTTAACAACAGAAAAGGAGTCTAGGGAGAAGTAATGAAATTCGAGTGATATCACTAATATAAAACTGAAGATAAACCATGATTGAAATTTATTGGGGGGGGGGCTGACGTCCCCAAGCCCCCCCCCCCCCCCGTACGCCAGTGCTATATATGGACAGCAGCTAAGAACATTGGCGTAAATCCCGGGGGGATGGGGGGATATATCCCCCAACTTTTTGGAGAGGGGGGGGGGGGATGGCGTGTACAAATATCCCCCCACTTTTTAAGAAAGAAAATATATTTTAATTAATCCGTTAGTAAAATCTTTGAATATCTGTCATAAACAACCATCATATTTTAGAATTTCTATTTGAAAATGCGATTGAAAACCAAAGAAGTGGTTATTTTTGGCTTGCTCGCTCGTCATTATTTTAGAATTTCTATTCGAAAATGCGATTAAAAATGAGAAAAGTGGTTATTTTTGGCTTGCTCGCTTTGCTCGCTCATATTTTAGAATTTCTGTTAGAAAATGCGATTAAAAACTAGAAGAATGGTTATTTTTGGCTCACTCGCTTCGCTCGCTCGCAAAATAAATATTAAAATGTGTGTAAGGGGGTCTGTGGGGGTCAGTGAGAGTGTGTGCTTAAACCTAAGTGTGAGATCGACAGAAAAAAAAATCGTCAAAAAAGTCAATCATCCCCCCCCCCCCACTCCTCAGAGTGGATTTACGCCGGTGGCTAAGAACTTATAGGCTGTATCATCCCACCCATTTGACCCAAGTACATAACATATTGGGTAGCTTTAACAAGTAAGTCTAGGACATCCAGTTGCAGTTCTTGCGTGGTAGACCCATCCCAAAGTTTCCATTCTATTTAGAATGTTAGAAAAGTGATGAAGACCTGGGGAGCGTTTCATGAAGAGTTTTGTCGGTGATTTTCACTGACTAATTTGCTTTCAGCCAATCAGATGCGAGGATTTTCAGTGGCTTATAAAATCACCGACAAAACTCTTCATGAAGCGCTCCCCTGTGCAACATTAAAGAAGCTCTGAATCCTCAAGTCAGGCGCGATCCAGGATTTCTTAGGGGGGGGGGGGGGCAAATTTGAAATAACGCGAGTCAAATACTGACACGTAATGCAGTGGCGTATATGGCATTTGGTCTCGTTTGGGGGCATTCTGAGCTTTTTAGGTCCATTCAGTGCATTATAATGGCTATAGTTTCTAAATTCCGAAAGAAAATGTAGATTTGCACCTATGGCGTCAAGAGGCTCCTTCTTCATGTTTTGTTCGGTAATGAATAAGTTTAGTCTCTGTGGCGTACTGGAGGGGGCTAGCGCCCCCAAGCCCCCCCCCCCAAAAAAAATAAATTTCAACCATGGTTTATTTCAATTTTATATTAGTGATATCACGCGAATTTCATTATTTCTCCATAGACTCCCTTTCTACTGTTAAGCAACGCATTCACAATTTCCCATGCATAGCAAGGCAGAAAACACGCATAATATCAATACTAATGTGTTTTATGACATGTCTTGGTTTTATCTGTTTATCTGACAATGGATTCAAACTTTGATAATGATTATTCTTAGATTTACCAAAACTAGACACGGGCTTTGAGTTTGTAGTCCCGAATAGCGTTCTTTTACAGAGTTGCAAACCATCAATACTGCAAAAAGCTCCTATACCATGGGAGTGCGCCCACGTAGCCAAAGGGGGGAAGCGCCCCCTCCAAAACGCCAACAAAAAAGAAAGAAGAAAAGAAAAATACAAGGAAAAAAAGCTGGAGCGAAAAAAGAAAAAGGTAAGAGAACGTAAGAACAGCGGGAGCAGTCAGGAACAATTTAAAGAAACGTCGGAGCTTCCGCGCTTCGCGCGGGAGGGGGGGGGGGGGGTGGGGGGGAAACTCCCCCCCCCCAAGGAGCTCAGTAACTGATTCACACGCTTCACCCCCTGTGGGAGTGAAACTCTGTACCCCACTGCATCACACCCTCTCCATGCTCGTCCCTTTTATTTCATAGTGTCTTTGTATTTTGTTAAACGCTGGCATTTGTTTGAAACTTGCGAAGATTATTTGGGCGGCATGTTTCCAAGTTCATGAAAAAATCCTTTTCCGGTCGGTAGATTCATGACACGCTTATCCATAATAGTACATGTCATCAAATTTGATGTTTCATATTGCATGTATTGTACTTCAAATGTTTATTTTTCATGATATTTACTTCTTTTGTTGGAAATGAGAAAAAATGAAAAATTGAACTGAACTGAAGTTGGAATTTTCTTTTCAGGTTTTGCAGATTGCACATATTTACGTCGAAAAGATGAAAAAGCTCCGTATCGTGAGGGGGGGGGGGGGGTATCCCCGGCTCGGTCCCTCAGGATTTGTCACTTCGCTCCTCGCAAAGATTGAGCCCCCCAAATATTTTGGCTCATTACGCCACTGGATGTCACCATGCATGGTTATGTACGCTAACTCCCTCGACACCTGCCCTAAACACTTGTGAAGCATACATCGGCTCTTGCATAAGGCGTAAGCAGTGTTGCGAGGGAGCGGAAAAAATACTCTTTCAATGGTATTTGGTAAATTGGTAAATAAACTTAGTTTTATTGATGCAGCTCGGGGCAGGCACATGCGTTTAATGTGATGTTAATTCCATTTTGGCGAGGTCGCATAGCGAGCTGGCCAAAATGATAAAGAAAAAAACTTTTCTTTCTAGCGATAATTGGTACATAAACTGGTTTTATTCTTGCAGGTCGGGGTAGGCACAATCGTATTCGAGGAGATGTTGATTCATCATCCGGGGGGGGGGGGGGGGGCAACAGCCTGGGAGGAAAGGCCCTCCCCCGGCCTCCTAGATTCCCCTTGTTTTGTCTTCTTTCTTTTTTTCCCCTTTCTCTCCTCTCTCCGTTTCCCTTCCTTCCCTCCTTTTTTTTTTTTTTGGGGGGGGGCGCATGGCGCGGCGGAGGGGGGGGGGGGCAAGGCTAGCTCGGCCCCCCTGGATCCGCGCCTGCCTCAAGTGATGGTTGCCATGGCGACAGAGGATCGATGAATGTCATAGTGAAGACATTTTTAACACGTATAGCAATTTAGAATATGGTTTGGAAGCACAAATTCAAAATGAATAATTTAATTTTGATGTATTTGTCAGGGGTATGAATAAGTTAGGAAAGGCCAAAAAGTGATTAGTATAGGCCTACCTACATATCTATCGTTATGCAAATTAGGTAATTCTGCATCATCGTTAATCGACAGGGGAGAACTGATATTATTATGCTAGGGACCAAGTTTTGCAACACCGCAATTCATCTGTGAGAAAAAAGCAAAATACTAAAAATTCACAGGGGTATGAAATATGATGTTAACTTTTTCATACGAGGGAGTAAAGTGACCGAACTCTAGAAAAATGTGGCATTTTAAACCCTGGCTCTAAAACTTACCCTGCAGATGGAGAAGAGGCACATATCCCTTAAAGATTAGGATTTTTTCTTCATTTTCTCTTTTACCTTTTCTCCTTTTTTTTTGCACCCCCTCCAATTAAGTGCCGCCCTTTCGGATGTTAGATTTCTTTGAAATGTTTAACCCTTGCAAATGCTGTATTAGCCACACCGGGGCCTGTATCAGGAGTATGGCGAAATATATACCTTTACAGTCCTAAAAATGTCAAACTCAGTGATCTTGATAAAATCATATATATATATGTGCCTGCCCCGAGCTGCATCAATAAAACTAAGTCTATTTACCATGGGAGTGCACTTTTTTCCCATTAATTTCATGAAAGGAAATGCCGATGTATTGCTTGGACGTATTTCGTCAAACTGGGATCAATACAAAAGGGACTCAGCCAGTCCAGTCAGTCGAGCTAGCGCGCCAGCTACTGTTGTGAAATTGCGTTGTCAGAACAACCATGTATACACAACTGTCAGCTGTATGAGAAGTGCAGGCAAATGTCAAAATTGAAAATGGAGATTTAAGGTTCATCCCCTTACTGAATACCGTGGAAACGATCGCACAGTGAGTATGAATATAATGTTTATATGACTTTGTAAAATGCAAATCCACGAAACGTTGTACAACTGACCAATTACTGAAGAGAAGAAAAGCAGAGTTCAGTGATTTGTTGTCCCACACCTTCATATTTGCGTCTTGTTTATGTGTGTTAGAGGTCTAACTGTTAAGTTAGGCCTAACAGTTAACAGTTAGAGGTTAGAGAAAAAAAAAAGTTGGGGGGGGGGGAAGAAAGTCAGAACTATCTATGTTTTTGTAATCTCCAGACACAAATTAAAATTTTGAATTAACTATAATATCTTATCGGTGTTGCTTGCCTGCTACCTGAAAATTTAGATCTAGAGCTAGGTCTAAATTCTAATCATGCTAATGTTAGATCTACTTAGATTAGAATCTACCCTAGATATAGAGTAAACTGCCCGAGATTCGACCGCTTAAGCTTTTCTGCAATATCTATTCTGCTAAACTTACTTTTCACAAAATCATATCTACATTCATGTCAAATATATTAAACTATTTTTATCACATTGTTTATTTTTTCAAATGCATCACAATTTTTTAGAAAATATGAAAATATAGGCCTACCGCTATGTTTCATGCCCTTAATTCGATATCCCCCGGCATTCATTCGACCGGACGCACTGCGCGTTCAATGTCAAGGCGTATGAGGGCCGCTGAAATGCGCCGCACCACACACGGTTGTCCATCGCGGAAGTTGCGGCGCCCGTCGGTGCTCCCATTGCGGTCGAATGAAGGCCAGCGGGGACTTGCATTCAACTTTGTACATGAAGTCACTACATTGGCAGATACGGGGGGTTTGGTTTTTCATTTGTTTTTTTCGACAATACCATCACACTTGGGGCTTGCGATAAACGAAAAAACTCTTCACAAAACCGCCAATTTCTTTATTTTTAGCGCTTTTTTTGCGACCCTGTTTCTTAGCAGTGGACTTAAGCCTTTGCGTGCTTCGGAAATATGGCGCCGATTTTGCATTTTTGACTGCGGAATTTGGCTTTTTATATGGATTTTTGGAGGTGACTGAGGGACTTTCTTGTGGTGAGTGACAATGTCTCTGTGTGTAATGAAGTGATTAGTGTGTGTTGTGACAATAATATGTGCTGGCTTGTGATATAGTGATAATAGGTCGAATCGCGGCACAGGTCGAATGACAGTGCTTTACTCTAAAGTAACAGTTAATACACGCCAAATTTGGTTAGATCTAGACTAGCTCTAGGCTGGGCATAGTCTAGGGCCTACTCTTGCCAATTTACCAGCATATCATTGCTAAGTTAACTCAAAAGTGATGCATTTGTTGATGCACTGGAATTGGCAATAATGAAGTTCACACCCATGACACCCCCTCCATATTTTCAGCAAATTTAGCATTAGGATTAGGATTAGGATGGGGATTGGGTTTAGGATTGGGATTAGGATTAGGGGTGTGAACTTCAGTAGTACCCTGGAATGATAATATTGCAATTATGGATTGCCTGCTCAATATGTGAAAGATTTTGTAACTGCTTTAAGGAACGGTACTTTCTCATTATTTTGTGATAATATTCATCAATCATACACAAGGGGTCTACTAATCATAATGGATATCTCTTACTCTCTTTTCAGCTTGCCATATATCCTTTCAATGTATTGCTGATACCTGCCACTATTACCATGATGAGTGCAATTAAATCTCCTCGTGATACTTCAGCTGCCATAGATGCCACAAATGAATATGGCCCACCAGTTGATTTTTCCTTCACAAACCTCACATCATTTCTTGGTAAGCTTTAAGATCCTAAATGTTTTGTTGTTGTTTTTTTTTTTTGTTCTGAAAACAATTTACGTCACTTTCATCAACAGAACTGTAGATAGTTATATCACCTGATCAGTGCTAAAAGTGTGTAGCTGAAATTATTTATGGATGATACAAAGTTTCCTTCTTTCTTGAGATGTGGAAAAGGGTCTGCATTGCTGCGTTTGATACCAGGGAGCAGGCTTTGTGGCAGGGTTACTAGTTGGATGGCCAATGAATAGGGAATCATAATGTATGTTGACCCATTGAAACAAATAGGTCCCCATTGCCCCCATGGAATACCAATTGGCAATTGGGAGTACATGGAAAGTGAAACAATGGCTCAATGGGGTTAATGGGGACCAATTGCTAATAGGGACCAATTGGTTTTTAATGGGTTTAAGGAAATTGTATCAATGAAGATTGGAGAGTCATGGCATGTATTCCTTGCATAGCTGAAGAATGAGAGGTGACATCATTGAAGTATAAAATTGTGAACTGCCTAGTAGACTCTGACTTCTTCTTCACTTTTGCTGTTCTTGGTACTACTAGAGGACACCATCAGAAACTCTTCAAACAGAGAAACAACTGCCCTGAGAAGAAACAGCTTTAGTCAGAGAGTGATTGAGACTTGCTATATTCTTTCTTTCTTCTGTAAATTCCTTCAAAAACAGGCTAGATAAACGCTGGTTTTCCCTACACCTAATTCTCCCATAGAATCCACCCACCATATCATGCATACATGTTATGGCTAGGGTTGGAAAAAGACACAAGTACTACATGTACATGAAAGAACGACCGGAAGTTTCGACAGGACCTCCTCTTACTTTCGTATAGATGATGATGATGATGATGATGATGATGATGGTGATGAGGATGTTGATGATGATGATGGTGATGATGATGATGATGATAACATGCTTACTGAGCAAATCATAATTGAGAGTCTGTATTTATGTTTGATTTTTCTGTAACTCATAATTAGCTATTATCATTTTCAGCAGCAAATGTAAGGATGATTCAATCACTGTTTGTGTAAGCTTATTAATGAAATATTTGTTGTTTTTGCTAAGGGTCAGGCTCGACTAGCACTTGTGCTATTATCTGATCCCTTTTACCAACCAATGCCTTTCTTTCTTCCTGTATGTTCATGTCATTGTCTGAATGCAATGTATTGTACTTGTTGTCGGTAAATAAATCGAATCAAATCAAATCAAATCAATCAAATGATGAAGAAACTAATATATGGTGAAAGTCAGAATGGCCCGAACTCTTCTCAGTTTACACGTAGTGCCCTTCTGGGTCCACACAAATTATGTCACTGTTGCCAGTTTGAAGGAGAAACAGATCAGTTTAAAAAGGGATCCAGTAACTTTGTGAAGGCTTGATTTAATATAAATTATTGAATTTTTATTTCTGTGTTGTATGAAGATGTTCAGAAGGATGAAAAAACAGCAAGGAATACAAAGGTTTGAATAAGATGTTATTATCAAGATATGTATGTCTGAATACCACCACTTCCAAAACCATCCTGGGTAGCTTTTGTCTCACAGTGCAGTCTATGGGGTAAAAAGGGTCTGGCATTTCTGGTCACTTATTATCACACTTTTGTGAAGCACACAATCGATGATGCTTTTGAAGTGCATTTTTCAGGGCTTCATATTTGAACGATATTACATACACTGATAGCATGTAGGGCCATGCAGCTAAGACTTTAAAAAGTCAGTAAACGGCTTTAACCATGTGAATATTTACGTCCTCCTTGATTCAACAGATGTCGGGGACGAAGGGCCAAGGAAAGGACAGGGCAAGAAGCTGCGTAAGAATCAGGACGGAAAATACAACAGCACCTCTCTCAAGTTCAGCAACAATACCCTGACTGATTTTGAAGGATTCCAGAGTACTATTGAAAGTCTGTTAGAGAATCCCTCAGAGCTTGCTTATCTTGATCTCTCCTTCAATGATATCATCAAGCTGGATTCAGTAAGTGTTCCTATCACTGTTTATAGATCATCTGCCAGTGATATAACTGGAGCTAGATTCTGTAAGTCTGTATATGAATGCTTTGTGGGTGGTTTGTTCTGGACATTGGCCAACTTTATTCAGTTTTTTAAAATACATGTAGATATAGAGATCTTCAAAACACCAAAGGACATTTGCTATATATATATATATATATATATATATATATATATATATTTTTATATATATGTATGGCAGGGATTCAATTTCACTATACTACGTGTGTATTCAAAATACTGGTATGAGCTTATTACTTCTGTAAAGAGATATTACGAGTTCAAATATATACTCTGAGTTAACACAAAAGCAACTAGTGAGGCAGACTAGCCCAAGTAAAGTGTGTGCATGCATATATAGCCATTCGATTCCATAAATGCCCCAATTGCGTGATCTAATGTTATATTTTATTTTCTTCAGACCCCTTAAAGGTAGTAGACCACATTTGCACAATATTGTTTCAGAATTTGAAGAGATATAAGCCAATTTCAATTTTAAATGACAGATTTTTATGTAAAACTATCATGTTATCAAATTTACAACAATATTCCAAAGAATACGTGATAAATCATCAGGAAGATGCCTTTACAAAATAAATAAAAGAAAAGAAAATTTGTGCCAAATATTTCCTTCTCAATCCTAAATGGGAATGTACTGGGATCTAAAACTTTATGAGTGTTTTTCTATGGCTTTTGTGCAGAATGGGTGCCACTTGCAAATGTGGGCTACTACCTTTAACCATTAAAGGCAAAGTCCACCCCAAAAGTTTCACTGTTTCAATAAAAGGAGTTGAATTTGAACAGCATTTTTAAAAAAGGAAATGAGCAAAATTGATCAAAGAATAAGAAAATTACACTTATTTACATTTTCTAGTAAATTACTCTTGGCTCTGCAAATTGGCAACACTGATGACATCATATGCGAGCAGGTCTCCTTTCACTTTGTACATGAAATTTCACATTGTAGTTGTAGTTGTAGTTGTAGTTGTAGTTGTAGTTGTAGGCTAATTAAGGTATTATTTTTTATAGAAACAAAGTGGTAGAATATGTCAGGACTGCCCTGTAAGATCCACACTGGACAAAATTCACACAGAAACTGCACACATTTTTAGATATCATCAGACAAAATCAAAGTTACTGCTTTCACTCTCATCAATGTCACTACAATTATTTTACTTGAAGCATTTCTACATATTCATAACTATGTTCTTTTGAAGAGCTTATGCGTATTTCCAGTCAAAAAGAGCTTATTTAGATGCCCTTTCTTCCTTTTCTTTTTTAGGCTATTCTACAATACCCTCAAATCAAAATGCTCTATCTCCATGGAAACAGGATAGATAAATTGGAAGAAATTGACAAGCTTGCCTCTCTCCCAAACCTGATCAGCTTGACCCTGCATGGGAATCCAATAGAAGATCAACCAGGATTTCGATCGTACATCTTATCCCGTCTGCCAAAGCTCAAGAATCTCAACTTCAGTGGGGTCACCAAAGCAGATCTGAAGAATGCAACGACATGGAAAACTATGTATGGGAACAAGAAAAAGAAGAGGAGACGAAAGGATGATGATTAGTCGCAGCAGGATAATGAAGTTTTCGCTTTGAATTCACCATATTGAAACTTTAAAAAACAATAAATATTAAAAAACAGTTTTAGAGAGATGACTCCATCTTGTACCAGTGCAAACCTAAGAACTAAATAGAATAAAAAATATGATGAGATATGAAAGGATGATAATTAGTGTCATCAGGATTCAGAAAGAATTTTTGTTTATTCACCATGTACAGTACTCACCAAGGGTTTCTATGTTGTTTTAAAGACAAGTTTTAAAACTAATCTTGAATGAATAATTCCAACCTGTATTTTGATATTAGGCATGTGAATTCTCTTGAAATAACTGCCTTTATCCATCTTAAATATGGATCAGCTCAGGGGGGTGTTTCACAAAGAGTTAAGTTTGACTTAGAGTTGTGCTTAAGCGCCAATGCGCATCCGGTAGTTAACGCGTAATCTCATTGATAGACTTCCAATAGTGCGCGTCCCCTGAGCATGATCTGACCAATGGGGTGATAGCACGCAATTAGGAATGTAAGTGCGACTTTAGTCAAACTTAAATCTTTGTGAAACACCCCCCAGGTGTTCTAGCATTGACATAATAACAATTTTTATGAAATTTGTGTTTCAGTTATAATGCTCTTCTTTTACTTAAAAATGAGCTTTATTAAGCTCACTACATCAAATAGGAAGGTCTGGCCTTATGATGTTTACTGATGTTTTGCCTAAAATTTGTTTCATCAGCTAAAGACTGATTGAAGACCACACTGACAATAAGATTTTCCGTCCAATGGTGCCCATTCATGAAAGAAATTATTTGAAGTCTTATTTGATTAGCTCTTCTTCTTCAAATTGGCAACACCTTGATGTTTATTTTATTGCTACATTTTTATTTTTTTCCCCTAAACAGTCATCTTCTGAAATAAAGACAGATTGAAAAAAGTTAATAAGTTGTCAGTTTTCATGGAAACTGTGATAATGAATTTTCAATTGTGTTGTCATTTTCATAATTTCATTACTTGTTTTCCTTTAAAAATTTTCAGCATCAGATAAGAAATATTGACTCAACCAAAATGGGTGTAATATTTGTAGAAATTTTTCCTTTTATGCTCTTTGAGTCATTCATACTTGGTATGTTTTATAGGGTTCTGCATCATATTAGTTATTAGGCTAAACCACACAATGTGAACCCTTTGTCATGCATGGGCTATTAAGACACACTACTATATTGTCAATGTGGTTCTGCTCGTGTATTTTTATACATAACATGGCAACTGTAGCGTGTACCTTTAATTGGAAATCTTATTTTGATCATTATTGATAAGGTCTGATCAAACCTTTATGTGATGCCAATGCAGATCTATAGTAACAATAGATGCAGCATGTGGAATAGTTTAGATATGATGTGAACATTATCCTATTCTTTATATTCATATAGTTTGCATTTATAATAATAATAATAATAATAATAATAATAACAATAATAATAATAATAATAATAATAATAGTGATAATGATAATAATAATAATAATAATAATAATAATAATAATAATAATAATAATAATGATAATAACAATAATAATAATAATAATAATAATAATAATGATAATAATAATAATAATAATAATAATAATAGTAATGATAATAACAATAATAATAATAATAATAATAATAATAATAATAATAATAATAATAATAATGATAATAATAATAATAATAATAATAATAATAATAATAGTAATGATAATAACAATAATAATAATAATAATAATAATAATAATAATAATAATAATAATAATAATAATGATAATAATAATAATGATAATAATGATAATAATAATAATAATAATAATAATAATAATAATGATAATAATAATAATGATAATAATGATAATAATGATAATAATAATAATAATAATAATATTCTGGATTTTCATAGTGCCTAATACATCTCTTTGATGTCTCTGTGGGCTTTACAGAAATGTTATTATTATAGGCCTATCCTAGGATAACAAAAATTTTTCAAATTTGATTTAAGGAGGTAAAAACTAGTAAGTTTTATCATATTCCATACAGATTAGTTTATTTTCCCCTACTTTATGCACTTATACAGTATGTTTATTTTGAAAAAATGAGAGATGGACAGATAAAGGGTTTACATATAAAGCAATACTGTTATTGTATATGTGACCTTAATTATAATCTATTCATGCAAATGGAATCGAACCACCATGTAACAATTATTCCGTCCTATCTGCCTAGGTTAATGTGCCTATATACATGTATGAGTGTGTTTTGATATAGTTCCATGTGGTGGAAATAATGAATAAACAACAAAATATCATGCTTTGATCCAAATTATGTTTACATTTTTGGAAAGCCTCTTCCTTTCTCAAGTGGAGAACAGATATGAACAGATGAACAATAACAATAATAATTTGATGAAAACGCGTTCCCATGGCTTCCGAAAAATTGTGAATATTATAATAAACTTAAGTTGGATCAAAGCATGATATTCATCTCGATTTTGTGTATATTAACATACAATGTATAATAGCAGTAATGAGAAGAGATCTGACACATAAAAATGATTTATTACCTGATTGTGTAGAATATATGTTAATGCACATAAACTATGTCTCTTTGTCCTTCTGAAAGAAATAGGCTGACTTCAGCTTTGGCAGTCCTTACCAGCACCCAGTGCATTCAAAGAAATGAATTCTACAAGAAATCCTTTATGACAACTGGGTATAGGAGACAGCTGTACATAAAATTTTGATCTAAGCTATACAGCACCCAGTTAGTACCTATAAGCTAAATATTTTTGACTGAAAGTCAATGAAATGAAACACGATTCCGTAGTTCTTCTTTGAAGGTAAGAAAATTTTGAAGACTAAGCCTTTCTACATCTTCAGAATTTCATTATTTTGTTTAGTCAATTCTGAAGCAAGTTTTACTTGAAGATAATAAACCTATGTTATCATAAGTAGGACATGTGGTTTTTCTGGAAACTGATATCTTGATATCTTCAGATTTGTATAATTGTTCTCTGTTTGCACATTTAACATACGCACGCCACTGTAACTTGTCATTTTGTCATTCTGTATATTTTATTTTGAGTCCTGTTCATGTCGAAATGCACTAGTGTATGCACTAATGAGAACTATCTGCCATCACAAATACATGATAGATAGGTGCATGTTTCGTCACAGATGACATTGAAAGCATGCAAAAAATAATGTTCACTACACCTTTTCATGATAGACAGTGTCAATATTGAATTGTGACAAATGTGATTATAGAACAAGAAATTGGCTTCACATTTTTGCAGACATGATGTAAACATATGTACATGTATTATTTTTCCCTAGCTGAAACCTATTTTATCTTTTATCTGAATATTCATTATTCCAAAATGACACTGTGAGAATTGATTCATCTTTATTGCTTTGCAATTCATGTCATATTATGTCTTTTTACTGTAAACTGAAATTTGAAATCTTGCTCTCATGAACAATTTTCTTTAAAATTTCAGAAATGTCTGACCAAATATATTACCCTTTATGCATATTATAAAATTGTCTTACATATTATCTAATCATATATTTGTAGTGCTTTGCTACGTATTTGTTAAGTCCTACACGTATCATGTTATGATTTGAACATTTAGATGTAATCCAGGGTTGGTCAAAGTCATTGACTTGGTCTCTGTGCATTTATACTGTCTAGTATCACCAACTCTGTTCATTTAAACCTTTCATTATAGTAGCCACTAGCAAGGGATATCTCCAGACTGCCATGGTCCATAGACATTGCTAGTGTGACAAAAGTCAACAACAATGATTGGTTTATATTCAGTGTGAAGCAGTGTGGTGTAGGCTTTTTAAAAATTCTCATACGAGAAGAAATAGGTGTGATCCTTGCTGAGTGCGTACATTCTTGGACAAGATGTTTTACCCACATTTGGCCCTCTTGACCCAGGTGTAAATGGGGACCTGGTTAAGTCATGTTGTCATGAGATTGTGCAAAGTTTTGAGAGTTGATGCGTTAATGCGCATTCGGTGGCACCACAATGTCATGCCGTATCTGAACACTAAAAATTTTGTGGCACCACAATGTCGCCTCATATCTGAGCACCCCTACTATTATTATTATTATTATTATTATAAAAGGTCATCACAAAAGTACAAGAATACAGTAAATGCAGTTGAATTAAATGAGTATCGCTTGACGTGTGTCTTTTACCAACCCTGTGGTTTACCTTGAAATGATGATTAGAGCATATAACCTTACATTTATTTAATTTGTTCCATGTTTATTTGTCATCAAGGCTGTATATTCAATTTTAATGAGAGTCTGGAAAGGTAATCTCAAGTTCTGGCAAGGACAGATTGTAAATTTTCTAGTTCAAGACTACAAATAAATCATACCTGCCATATGATTTTGAATGAAAATGTACAATAGGCAAGAAGACAAGGAAATCAAGGCAACATACAATGCCACATTTTAAGATAAGCTTCTTAGTGCATGTAATTTGGAGTCACTTTTTTTCATTAATTTGTCTTATTTATATTCGGTGGTCCATACAATCCATCTACTGCTTTACATGCAATTCAGAATTACTTTATAACGTTGCCAGAACTTGAGTTTAGCTTCAAAGTAACGTTTCAAACAGTGGTTACTCAATTATATGTTACAACATGTAGAACAAGAGTGATTGTTTTTGCATTTATAATAAATGTATTTATTACAGTACAAATAGCATTCACGTTTCATGACTTTCAGGAAAAAAGGGGAAAACAAAATGTCATGATTATCAAGTTTATACATTCCGTCACATAATATCAAGACTTTTTAATGGCCACTGCATAACAACATAACTCCAATACAAAAGAGGTACTTAATTTGTTTATATCAACATTTTTTTTCAATGATGCGACGGAGATGAACATAAATTCATTCACAGTGGGAAATAGCAAATTTCTTAAAAATTACAACCTCATTTTTCTACAATGTCCACATTTTCATTATTCAATAAAACAATTTTGTTTCCAGACTGTACTGGAATGTTAGTAACCCTAAGCAACTCTGATATTCCGTAAAGGCAATCCAAAGTAAATGAAACAATAAAAGGCAAAACAATGAAATGCAAACTAGATTGCTATAACAACAGATATGTATTGCTTTAATTAAAAATAAAACATATTTTTCTCTTGAACAATACCACAATCTTTTCTCACACAATGTAGATAGAAATTTCAGGTAATGTGGATCACTCCCATAAGCACAGCCACAGGCATACTTTTACAAATCACAAGAATTAATTTATATTCAGAGAATTAACTGTACATTCTTTCCATGAATGTTACAACTCAAAAGTTTACATGAAATGATACTTTCAATCATTCAGACAGAAGGCAATTTAACTGCATCATAACCAAGCCATCGAAGAATTTGAGATATATAGTGCAAGGTCCATATGAAATTACAAATTAACTGGTTATGGTCAACCCCCCTTGAAAAGCCACATTTACAGCTTGCCAATCAAGGACATGTCAAAAAGAGGCAATTACCAGTCATGAACTGAAACTTGACATTAATCACAGATATCTAATGCTATGTTTACACTATGTTCCCGGTGGCCACGGCAGTCCACATTAAATCCATTCTGTGCAGTGCTCAAGGCGCTTCTGGCAACCGTGGACAAAAACGTATGGACGTGATACAATGCAGGGGGACGGGATGGGCAAACGTGACAGTCCGTGATTGCCGCGGATGCCGAGCCAGATTTTCAAACTAAAAAAATTTGCCACGGCAGTCAGTGCGGATGGGTGAACGCAACAAAACGTGACAATACGTAATAGGCCGTAACAAAACGTGCCAATATGTAATAGGCCGCAAAAAAAACCCAACAAAAATGTCCAAATCCCACGGCACACGTTTCGAGCAAACGCGGCTGCCGTGGCCAATGGGAACATAGTGAAACTTAGCATAATGCTGGTGGTTCCTTACACAAATTTAGGAAAGGGAATTAAGACACTATGAAGCAATGTATACAAGTATAATATACTGAGAACTAAATATAAATGCATTTTCATACTACATATATCAATCACTATTCCCTGGGTTGGTATTCTGAAAATTGTTTTAACTTTACCATTATGTAGCAATCAGAAATAGGGTATGCTATTGGCTTATATCGCACACTTTTCACTTGCCTGCTGGTCCATGGGCACAATTTTGTGCAGTGCAAACCAATCACTAGTTTGCCTTCAAAATCTGTTATGACTATTGAAAGAGTGAAGATAAGATCAAAGATAAAACAATTTTCAGAATACCTGCCAAGAACTCCATAAAAGATTCCTCTCTATACATGTACAGGCTGTATATTGTCGACATCTATTCCCTTAGAAATACAGGTAAATCTCAAAATAACGAATAAACAAAAATATCTAGAGAAATGCTTATAAACTGAAAGTTGGTTCCACAAACAGAGCAACTTAACAGGTGAAAGAAAAAAAGAAAGAAAAAAAAACGCAGTATAATGAACACAAGGAAGCAAGTCACATGAACTTGCGTTTGGCAAGGAACACAAACACACAGAGATATTGCGACTACCATCAAACAGGAATACGGTCCAAAATAAACCTGCCACAAGCTAGGTTAAACCGCTTTCCTGTCTTGTCCCTTCACGCTTAATTTAACTCTGCTCAGAATCTGAGAATGTATATGATTTCGGATAGAGGGCATTACAGAAAAACTGAGAAATCTTTTCATTTTTTTCAATATTTACAGCTCAGTAAGCTGTTGTGTGTAACAATGTATGTCTCCTTAGATACATTCCTTTCAGAGAACTATTCTCTGTAGAAAGGACAGATGCAGGCTCTGCATTTTCAGATCACACAGTAATTAACATGTGTGGCATCTAAGACAATGCTATTTATCTATACCCATACTTATATTCTCATACAAAGATCAGTCTTCTAAGATGTAACCTTCCTCCTGAAGTGAAAATTATTGAAGTATAACAATGCTACAAGGCAGATAAACAATCAAGATTGATAAACTCATTATTGAATCTACCTGAAGAAAAAAAGAAGAGAAAAACAAAAACAAAAACAAAGACTGTGCAGTGGTTACCTCGGATGTGAGGAATTTTCACCTGGTTTAAATCCATTCAGTAGATGACTTTACTACAAAGCAAGGCAAAAACCAAATATAGAAACAATTTCTATTCCTTCTTTACTTCATGCATCTTTTAATATTTTCACATTCCACTTACCTTCAACACAGTATCAAAACAATACAACTTATAACAACTAAATGTACATACAATGACCCAAAGATACAAATGTATTTTTTGTACAGCAAGAACTGACCTTCAGACAACTTCATCACCGTAATAATGCTGCTGCATACAGATTTATCCATGTAGTGCTTGCAGGCAAGACATTATTGTAAGAATGACTGACATTACCATTGTCAGTCAATCTTGACATGTTGAATGTAATCTCTAGAGTTGATAAACAGTGTACAATGTGTATATGGCATCATTTTATAAAACCTTCATAAGCACACGTTTGTTGACATCTCAGCAAAACATGCGTACTGAAATTAACACCTATTTCAATGGGATGTTGGCAAACTTGTCAGTTTAATAAAATATTGCCCAGATCACTGAATAAAATGCATGAAGCTTTAGAGTACCTCCAAACATAAAATTTTCAGTATAATAGAAACCAGAGGCGTCGATCCTGGGGGGGCAGGGGGGGCAGTTGCCCCCTCAAAGAAAATTTCGGGGGGCAAAGATATCATTTTGCCCCCCCCCCCCCAATAATTTCCCAACCAAAAAAAAAAAAAAAAAAAAAAAAAAAGGAAAAAGAAAAAAAGAAATGGAAAAGAAAGGAAAAGGAAGGAAGTGAAATGAAAGCGTAAAACGAGAAAAAAGAAAGAAAATGGGACACTGGGAAGCGCTCGCTCGCTTTGCTCGCTCGCATTTATTGTATCTTAACCTTTGCCGATGATAATTACTATTCTTATGAAAGGAAATTGGTTTGCGTCTTGTGTTTCTATCTAATGTTATACTATTCTTCTACTCATAAGAAGTAATATAACCAAACAAGATATCACTCCTAGAAATCGAGCGGCCAGCTGACCTAAAAAATAGATAAAATTTCAAGAGATAACGGCCTGGATAAAAAAAAACAACGCAAAACAAAAACATATTGTTCATTAACTCGCTCGCTACTCTCGCTGGTAAAAGCTAGATACAAGATGATTTCGGTCAGCAAGTAGCTTGTTATAGCAGCGATATTCCCAAGTATCATCATATTTGGGCAGCAAGGTGGTTGACAAAAATTTTGGGATAAATCCATATAATTTTGCCGGGATTAATCGTTGACGTTGCTCGCTATAGTAGAAACAGAATGGATTCGGACTGCAAGCGAGGTAGCTAAAACAGTGTCATATTTGGCTGATCGGATGTATTATTTAGATATCATACAGGCATGACAGATTTATAGTGTATTCTGATGATACTAATAATATTCCGTTCTTGTATAGCGCATATCAGATTTTTATCACATTTTTATGATGACGAAATAACACTTCTATCATATGGAAAAGGGTATATTTTTCCTCGCTCGCTGCGCTCGCTCGTTTCATACTAATGGTTTTGAAAAGCAAACGAATTCGGTGAGATAAGACCGAATAGATAATGTAGATGCTTCATTGGCTCACAGCGTAATTTGCCGAAGGGTTTACTACATCTACCATGAAAAACAGTGTGTGCTTCCTCGCTCGCTTCGCTCGCTCGTAATATTAAAAACAGACTGGGTTGGGGGCAGCAACAATGGACCAGTGATGTGACAAAATAGAGTTCATATTTGGCAACGAGGTAACCATATACATATATAGCAGGTATCACTTATGCCTATATGATAACTAAACCCTTCTCTCATAACAAAAAATTTGCTATTTTTTGCTCGCTCGCAAAATTTTAAAAAAAGCAGGATGGTTCACATAGCAAGTTGCTTAATTTCCCCAATTAGAAAATGCTTCACGTTGATATAGGCTTATGTTTTATATATATTTATATATGTATATGTGGGTATATATATATATATATATATATATATATACACATACATACATGTGAGGGTGTGTGTGTGTGTGTGTGTGTGTACAAATAGTAGCCGTGGGTTCATCTCCGCTTGGTCGTCTCGCCCCCCCAATCCGAAAAATGGATCGACGCCTCTGATAGAAACATTTACCCTTCCTTTCTTGCTATGTTCAATAATAAATGCGTCAAATCTAGGCAAAGCATGTTACTGTAATCAAAATGTATATCACTCAAAGGTGGATCACTTTTGTATAGCATACTTTGCAAGAGTCACACCAAATGGAGATTGCAGAAATTTGAAAACTGGAAACTGATTGACATTGCAAATTACTCTTCATGTAATCTTTACTACACAATGTTTAATGAACAGCGGCATTCTTTAGGTTTGTTTTGTCAGCTGGAGGTCATTTTATATTTACTTTCAATTTGTTTTCATGAGATAATGAACATGTACCAACATTCAGTTTGACTGCTAATAACATGCAGAGGTCGGACAGTGAATTATAACATAAAGACTGCCCTTAACAGATGGGTAGAGCTTGGGATACAGATAGCCACAACTGATAAGCAGGTATTCTGCCTACAGAGAGGTAGGCTGGCAGCTCTAAAACATTGGACTGTACAATGTCTCCTGGATGTATAAGATTATGAACATTTACAATGCATTCTCTGTCTCCATTCTTTGTGCCTGTAATAACTTTCTTTCTCCTATGAAGGTATACACTATATCATCTGAAATCAATATCCATCATCCGTTTCTGCCGTTAATATTCCTCTTCTCAATGACACACTTATTTCTCTTGTAAGAGTCTTTTCGAGGTTAAGCTCATACCGGTCATTTCAGTTCTGAGGGATACCAAACTGGACAACTAGATTCTCTTTATGTGTGACCTGGATGTCCTGTGATGCCTTCCATGCATTCGCTGCTGTCTTTGTGATCTGAGAAATACAAACAATGAAATAAAATAATCATAAAACAAATGTCTTGGTATGGGTGGAGAAATATTTTATACTGCTCATAAAATGAAAAGTTTTGACAAAGGATACATTTACTTCTATTTTGTTTCATATTTCTTTCCCCCTCTCTGTCTCTTCTTTTCCTTTCTAAAGCACTGTTTCTGTCAGTTACTTTTACTGCAAAAACATAAAAATGTTGTACAGTCAATCTTAAATATAGACTACAAATTAGGATTGGGATAGAAATATCTTCCATTTTTCAGTTAAAATACGCCTATATCTAACAGCTGAGTAATTCTAATAAACATTTATATTTCCAAATCATTACTGAAAGCCAAATATTTCTAGGGGGTCTTAGAAGGTCAATCATCTTACCAGATTAATGTCATCTACTGAGACTGGTTCCTCTGAAAGCACGGAGTATGGCATGGAGACACCCTTAGGTAGCCTCAAGAAACTGGAGAGGGGTTTCTTAGGACCTGTCACCGCCACTGCCACTCTTGAGCTATAAGGGAGAGAGAGAGAGAGAGAGAGAGATCAGGGAAGGGTTACCATGGAAGTCTTATGAGCAACAAATTAACAAATCTCACAAGTCATAATTTTTGGGCCAATTTTAAAAGCAATTTAAAAAGTATGAACAAAATATATTTTCAGAAATAAATGAGCAGTTGTAGTCGGATTTAACAACAAACAATTCAAAAAGAATTTTGGAGCAAAATTTACGGATTTATGTCTTTTTAGTAGCCATGTATTTGTTTATTTCTTCAATGAATTTTCTTGTATAATCTCTGCTTCAGTTACTTATTTGAACATTTGTTTTGCATGCATGAGAGAAAATAAAAAAAGTATACATAACTAGGGATGGGAAACAGCAATACGAAGTCCACAGGCTAAAAGTAAACATAGGTTGTAATATCAGCATAAGCTTAGTAATGTTGTAAACAATATACCTGTATGTTCTTGCTCTGTCCATGTATTCATGTTGTTCTAATGCTTGAGAGTCTATGGCAGATACATCAATTACATTCCTACACAAGAAACATAAAAAAAGATACAATGATCATTTTATTTTGATGCATGTACAAATATTGATTTAAACTTTGATAACCTAATAGTTCTTTCATGGCAGTTCCTATTCAGAAGGATTATTAACAGTCATCATCAAAGAGCTTATCATTATTTTGACTATTAAGTAGCTGTCATGCAAACCATATTCCTGTATTTTCACTTTCAGTCACTGTAATATGATCCTTGAATTTAAAAAAAAAAAAGTCCTTACTGTAAAGCGAATATGCATTCATGAACATACATCACATGATACTTAGTGTACAGTTGTTTTTGTTGTTGCAGCAGCTGCTGTTGGTTCTATTGTAGTCTTCCTTCTCACTCACATACACATAGTGAAAACTTACATTGCCTTGTTATTATAAAGAATAAAGAAGTGTTCTTGACTCACGTGACAGCCCTCTGTAGCACCTTATTGAGTTCTGATTGCTGATCCCCTATCCTAACTCCATTAGGGCTCTGAGAATTAAACTGATCACTGGAAAGAATGATACAAAAACAACAACAAAGAAATAAATCATTTATTTCTGTCTATGACCCAATACAAGATGAGACAGTTGGGATAAAACAAATGATATTAACTGAAACAAAAAAAAAAATAGAAACTCGTGATTTGTTCATGGGCAAGAAACGTTTTATTAATTGATACAAAAATATATAAAAATTCACGTTCTTAAGTCAGTCATTTGTGAGGCAAAACTCCATATATGTAAGCCTTAGTCACTTCCAAGATCAGTGAAGGTTTTATGCCAACAAAAGTGTTTTTTTCAGTTCATTAAAATAGGATGAAATGAATTTGTAACAGATGTGTTTGCCACATTTTGAGAATGTAAAATTTGCTCAGTTAAGAACTCAGACAGATAGACAGATCCTCTCTGAATGGCTGCAATGTGATTTATATGAAATGTAGAAACTAAAACTTCCACATTAAATTTGAAATATTCTAAAATCTAAATTCATCTCTAACACACAAAAACTAAATGGGCTTGCCTGTTTAACCAATCTTGAGAATCTAATGCAAAGCAAGTTCTAAGATACTGATCTATAAAAGTAAATCAAATTACCAAGACAGGAAGGATATACAAGGAACAAGGGAGGAAACCATTACTACTTCTAACAAAATACAAGCAACTATGTCTACACACATGCTCAGATGCACATCACAGGGAATTGTATTTCACAAGGCACAAGATACAAGAACAAACAACATGAAAAATAATATGATTCATACACTGACAGCACATAAAATGTATTTTCCTATGAAGTGCGTACTAGATTTATGTGTATGTAAGGAAATAAGCTTTAGACTTTACTCAACATACTTTTATTTCTTCTACAGATTAGATAAGAACATTTGCAGCAGCAACATATAAAGCAGTTATACAGTGTAGAAATGTAATGTTGGAAGCTAAAGGCTCTACAATAATATTCAAAAATATTCCTTTGGAGTGACTGTTCAAACTATTCTTTATCAAATGGAAGCTACTATAGCTATAAATCCTAGAATGGAAAAAATGCAAGCAGAAATACTGTGCAGCTTCAGACTGAATTATCTGGTAGTGAACGCTTACTCAGTACTGTGTTAATTTGTTTCAAGTTAATATAATAAAGTCCATATTAAAAAAAAGCATAGTACACTTCATAAATTTCTCTGTCTTAATCTTAAAACACAGGATGTAAGCAGGTATGTACAGCCTAGCTGGGGTGTGTGTGTGGGGGGGGGGGGGGGGGGGAGTCTCTTGCTGTCCCTTTAACCCATTCGTGACAAGAATTATTTAATGCCAAATTTGATCAGCTTTTATTCTTCAAATTGGCAACACCAACATTTTTATTTCATTGCTACATTTTCCTTATAAAATGTCATGTATCTGAAATGAATATAAACTGACGGAAATTATGATGAGAAGTCAAAAAGTTGCCAATTTGCAGGGGAAAATGGTGATTTTAAACTTTCTATCACATTGCCAATTTAAGGATTTTAATGCTTATTTTCCTTTTTAAAATTTTCAGCATCAAACAACAAATATTGACACAACCAAAATGGGCACAGTTTGTGTAGAATTTTTTGCTCTTTCTGCTCATGTATTTGGTATGATTTTTGGGGCTTTGCATCAAAAGATATTAGGCCAAACCACAAAATGTGGACCCCGGTCACGAGTGGGTTAACTAAGCTCTGTCAGTACTAGACTGTATCTTTTACTGGGAAAGCTGATGAAAATGCATGTTCCCCATTGTTCTGCTTTACTATTAGATTGTTTAAAGTGAATACACAATGGTAAAATATTTTTTGATATGTGATCGAGAATAGAATTCTAAGCAGAATAACATTAAAATTTTGATGATTTTCAATCGAAATCAATGCATTTTGGCTAATTTTCTCATGAAAAATCAAGAGTTGACCCCAAAATGAGTATGAGGTAAGATGTCAGAGTGGGTGCCCAGCTTCGCGCATTGCAGTTGCAGACTGTACAATATGTATTATACCTTGCGCGCATTTTGCTAGAATTACGTGACAAGGTACCCACTTTGACGTCATTTTGACGTCAAAGTGGGTACCCAGTTGAAATTGGGTCAAAGCTGAGGGGTAAAAAATATCCTGAAATCATACCACATTTGGGGGTTTCCTTGGCAACATGACTTTTTAAAAAACTTTAGGCAGATGATTTTCTGCTAATGAAATCATGCTCTTTTAAATGAACTAACATTGTTTCGGCATTGGGTACCCCCTTTAATGTAAAAAGAAAAGGAAGCCTAATCTAATATAAAGCTGACATGCAGAGACCCCTTTGCTACAAAACAAGGACAAGAAACAATGCAACAAGTTGGTCAGCTTTCAGGCAAATGGCAAGATTCCAATTTATCATTTACCACCTCCTCTAATATTAATTGCAACTTTAAGCACCAAATCCACTCTGTGAAGTTCACAAGGTGAATGTACATGTAGAAATAATTATGAATTGAACAGAAATGTTTTAACATGATTTTTAAAAGGAGTCAGCAGTTATACACTGTTTGATGTCTTCAGGAGGGCTATTTCAAAATTTAGGACACGTGTGGGCAAATGACCCCCCCCCCCTCCCCCCTCCCAGTTTTTGCAACTTTAGGGATCACAAGAGAATTGAAAGTGGATGAGCGCAAAGATAATAATAATAATAATAATAATAATAATAAATGTGACTTGTATAGCGCCAGATCCACTCTGTGGAGTGCTCAAGGCGCTTTTAAGAAATTAGCAAGTAAACAGAAATGTTTTAAGATGTTTCTTGAAGGTTTCAAAGGTTAAACACTTTTTAATGTCTTCAGGAATGACATTCCATAACTTAGGACATGAGTGGGCTAATGATCTTTCCCCTAGGTATTTGCAACTTTAGGGATCACAAGAGAACTGGAAGTGGATGAGCATAAGGATCTTGCAGGAGTGTAATTCTGAATTAAATGAGATAAGATATTGGGGAGCAGAACCGTGAACGCTGTGAAAGGTCAGTAACAACATTTTGAAAATGATACAATATTTTACAGGGAGTCAGTGTAGTGACCGTAAAACCGGGAAATGTGCGTATGCTTGGTGGACAGAGTAACAGCGGAGTGCAGCATTTTGAAGTTTCTGGAGCTTGGATAACAGATTCTGGGGGAGATTGAACAGAAGGGCATTGCCAAAGTCGAGACGGGAGGAAATTAAAGCATGAACTATTTTTTCAGTGGCAGACTTAGACAAGTATATTTCCGAATAAAACCGATATTGCGCAATTGGTAGGGAACTGATCTGCAGATATATGTGAATCAAACATGACACCAAGATTGCGACAAGTGTGTGACAGATGAATAGTGTGACCTGAAAGTGAGATGCAGTTGATGTCAATTTTCCTAAGTTGCACTTTAGAGATTAAAGCATGAACTTTTTTTCAGTGGCAGATTTGAACAAATATTTCTGAATAAAACCGGTATTACGCAGTTGGAACCTAACTGATCTTCAGATATTTGAAATGAGTGCACTTTTGTGCATGTATTTAAACAAGAAAAATATCTGGACTTTGACTGGAGGTAGTCTGTAAACCATGAAGAAGAAGAAACTTTCTAATTGTAAACTGATGACTCTTGTGCTGGTGTTTACAATGCAAGGCAATGCATGCATTGTAATTTCCTGGGTTTTTTTTCAACTCTCTTGTGAGAACTAAATTACAAATTTTGAGCTGTGTCAAGTGTACTCAGTGAAATAAACCCTTAAACTTTTTTATCATTTTTTTTAAATGGGAAAATTTTTAAAACAATTCTCCTATAGGTACAATCACTACGAACACGACGGACAAAGAAAGCGGACAAAACAAACAATCCCTCATTCTATCCTTCACAATGCTTCTGGTAGTCAAAAGAACATCCCTTCACTTCTATTGTCTAAAAATATGTGGAAAAGGTGTCACATGCATATTCACCTGGAACTACATGATTAAACATAATAGCTGTGAAGGGATGTTCTTTTGACTACCAGAACCATTGTGAAGGGTAGAATGAGAGGTTGTTTATTTTGTCCGCTTTCTTTGTCCGCCATGTTCATAGTGAATGAAATGTTGTTTAGGCTCAAGGGCCAGATTTAGAAGGTTTACAGGACATTATGTTTCTGTTGGATGACATCTTCCAGATACAGGGGAACTCAATATAAAGAGATCTGATATAACGATATTCCTGATATAACAAGGTAATATCCCGGTTCCAGCTCTTTATATTGTTTTTTAACCCTGATATAACGAGGTTCCTGCTATAACAAGGTTATTTTGATGGTCCCAAGGACCTTGTTATACTGAGTTTCCACTGTATGGATTGGACCAAGGTAATCCTGATCTACTAATAGTGGCATTATCACGAAATAGGTGTCCACCATTCACTTTGTATGGTAGCGCTTTGTTCAGTCACATGCAGTGGTTTCTTATTTCCCCATCCATTATTTCATTTCATTATATTTCATTTCCAAGAGAATATAATAACGATGATCAACAAATACAACAAAATACAATAACAGAAGAGTAAGAAAGCACGAAAGAAAGAAGAAAAAAAAAAACACCAGCTAATGCTTGCGGATTATCAAAAGAAATCAAGTTTCTGTAAAAGACTCTCCTCATTAGCTGATGAGAAAAAAAAAAAGATTAGAAATTCAGTTCAGTACTATGAACCAGCTAAAAATAATACACCAGCATAAAAAAAGAAAGAAAGAAAAAGAAACAACTTAAAATTCACTGTGTACACAATTGCGCGCGTGCAAATGAACGAGTGGACACCTAAACCACGATATAGCTCCGATAGTTGTGCACGACCAATTCATGAAACGTGAATGATGACATAATTTCTTTCATTTCCAGAAGCCAAGGGACAAGAATTCAAGCAGGCTGGACTAGGCAATCACTTACCTTCCTCTTGATTGTCTGTATCCTGCGTCTCTCTCTTGATCTATTAGAGGCGCATTAGAATCATTGTCCTGTGGAACGATATCAAAAACTTATTATAGAACTATCATGAGACCTTTGGGACTAACCTGTTCACAGGTCTGCTTGGTGTGTTCCTTGCAGGGTCTAATAAACGTGTTGTTTCACGTGGACCATCATCCTGAAAAAGGACAAAAAACTTGCAATTTAGATACGGTATAAAATAAATCATTTAAAGTATAATGTGCCATGGAATGAATGTATATCATATATTTTATGGAGCTTATTATGTGTGCTACAATGCTTCATATGGTGCTCTTAATCAAAACACTCAATATACTCCACCACAGGTTATGAAAAGAAACTGAAGACAAATTGTCCAATATCTAAACTGCTCAAAAACCAGACCATACTCCAAACCCAAACTGAAAGTCTAGATCATGAATCAATTCTAAAAGTTGCCCAACTATGACAGACTATGAAAATTCATTACCTTTTTCAGAACTCCTTGGTGGGGTGATAATCTAATCTTTAACCCTGGCAAGAAAAATTTCCATCTCCTTATCTGATCAAGAGACAACATTTTCTTCGAAACTCAAAGAGAATTTTCTGCCAGAGTTAAAATCATGCATCTCCCATACAAGAAGCATACTCATGCCTCCACCAGAAACAACAAAGAGTAGGGAAAAATACTATGCCTTAATATACGCCATCAATGTAATCTAAAACTTCACCTAATCTATCCAATGACACCCGACAAACCCTCTGAAGTACACAAAGGACGTATGAACTGTTACTGTCTTCCTGTAAACCAAAGCTAATCCTTGTGACTATAACTGGTGAGAAAATGGGAGGAAGTCTGAAAGGTAGTATGAGGACTTGGACTTCGATACCATCAAAACTGTAGCTACACTGACAGCAATTTTATGAGTCATTTCTATTGTCTTCAGCAAGTTGTCACATGACACCTTTACATTGTAAAAATTTGGAAGTAAAGAATTTCAAAAGACAAATATCAAATTACTGAACACTAAAGTTGTTCTTTTGTACTCACAGTTTGAAGCTTGGTTCCATGTATTAAGAGAAAACACTTACCAAGTGAAAATTAGTCCTTGTAAAATTAGAAATGAAATTGGTGGATTGCTGAAGCAAATCTTCGCAGCTTTTCATTAATATTCAAAGGCTTCATTCTTATAAGCACAAATTTCTCACAAAACAAAGGCAAGTGTCATAATTCGAAGCATCTAGACTTCTTTTGAAATTCAGAGCTTTTGAAAATATACAAGGAATCTCTGTGAGTATATGACAAAAACACTAACCACTACTCAATTCAAAAAAATAATAATCATATGTAACATTTATACTTCGCTTAATACAGTGTTTGTAAGCGTATGACAAAAAGAGAACAAAAGAGAGAAAAGTGGAAGAACAAATATAAAATACATTAACTAAGTAGAGGATTGCCTACTAAGATAAGTTTTAAGAAGTGTTTTGAATGAATTGTTATTAAGTCCTTACAAATTTGCATCATCTAGTTTCTCATGCCTTGTATTAGTATGTATTTTCAACTTCTTCACAAATCTGTTAAAGAACAGTTTTGGCTGAGACAAATTTACAATGTTGACGAGAAATAAAAGTGACATGAAATCAACGACAATTCCTGAAGAAAATTAGGATTTTATAGCTGTCATACATGGACTTGGCTTGCCATCTGCAACACTGAAATGAATTCTTGCCTTGATTTGCACTTTCGACCCTAACAAATGATGAATCACGACACAGTATCAGCCTGTTCATGGTGATCTTCAGAGACATGCGCAAGTTGCTCTTTGTCTATAAATCCTAAACATTTGGTGATTCAAGACAGATCAGAACTGTCAGGAATGCATGTGTCAATACAGACGATGTTATAACTTGTCTGCACAGGAAACTACTTCAAGAATTATGTTATCAGGGCTAGATAAGATGTGCAGAGTACACTAAAAAAAACTTGTAAAAAACCAACAACAAAACAAGAATAGGAGCAATGAGCTTTGGTAAGAATAATTACAACATTATACTGGAAATATTGCAGGAAAATATCATGTTTACTTGCATGAGCAAATCTATACAGAGATATCCAAGGGACCAAGACAACAAAAAATGGGTGGTGCATATCACCCCCATGTAGCCAGTAGGGGCGATGGGGGCAGTAGCCCCCCCCCCCCCCCCCCCAGGAAAAAAAAAAGAAAATAAAAAAAAAAAAGAGAGAGAAAAAAAAGCATGAGCGAGAAAAGAAAAAGGTAATAGAACGTAGGAAGAGCAGGAGCAGACAAGGAACAATGAAAAAGAAACGTCAGGGCTTCAAGCACCCTCTCCCCTAGGGAGCGCGAAGCGCGCTCAGTACGTGATTCGCACACTTCGCATACTCACTACCGCCCCCCTTAAATTAAATCCAGTCTACGCCACTGCATATCACTCAGTACATTCTTCTTCTACATCAACATGAATGGGAGATATTCTATTACATGATCACAACTGCCCTCTAGAATGGCTACAAAGGTTACTGCTCCAGTCCAAATACCGGTGGATTATTTCTTGTGCAGTTTTGCTACACTACAGGAGTGAATGTGAATGAATCAGGGAACAGTTATTTACAGACATCAACAGGTTCAAAGAAAACAGGAGGTCATTCTGCTCAGGAGGTTTAATTGATGCTACCCCCCCCCCCCAAAAAAAAAAGGAAACAAAAAAATTATATGAGGAGATATGGCACCATCTATGTATGGCATCTATGTATACAACAGTAAGGGAGACAAAGCACAAATGATTTGTCAAAAGACTTTACACTTCAAAGAGTTTATGTGTCTTTCATGTTACTGTCACGAGTTGGTTGCCCTCATAACAAATAAAAAAAAGAAAAGAAAAAAAGGGCACCTGGCTCTTTCGCCTGTGCTACTAAAGGAATCAGCGCTTGTGTCCTGTCATATCTTCCTGCATATCTTTCTAATATCAGTGCATAAACCGTACAGGCAATAAAATTTATATTCATGAAAACTTAGACAAGAAGAAAGAAACTGTAATCCATGCCTCATGCTAGAAGTCTTTTCCCCTCATTCACATTCACTCAAAGTTGGATCAATTCAGCCTCGAGCAGACGACTGACAGAACGAAGAGTAACATGGTCCCGCCATACAAGAAATGCGACATCTCAGACTTCTGTGCAGTGAGTACCTGTAAAGTCACTGAACCATCCTTACCCGAGCACCACAATCTGTCTAACCCGGTTCAAACAATGACTTGAACAGAACGGATCATACAAGATGATCACTCCACAAGATGTGCCATGATAAGCCCCTTCGATTTGAAAGAAAATCCTAGATTAGAACATGATCGCATCCTATCTTTAGTTTCTAAAGACATTCATCGTTACTTCCAGACGCAGTTCCACCCTTACTGGTATCTTCAGAAACAATTTCATCCTTACTTCCAGATTCAACTGTTTTCTCAACCTTCAACCCTAATGCTCACCTCCAAACCAACAGATCTGCCTCTAACCAACCTGCTGGAAACACTACCAATGGGCTCCTCAGCAAACCTGACCAACTATCTTGGGCTTTGAGAGGACCACCATGGACCCAGCCTCCCACCAACTTTCTGATGTGACCACCTTATTAATCCCCAAAGACTGGAGGGTCTTCCACTTACCAATCCTTCCAAGTTCCAACAAACCTGAAAAAATGAGATCTGCTTAACCCATAGCAGTACAGAGCTTTCTTGAGGTCTGAATTAATCATCTTCATTCCTCAAATTGGCAATACAAATTATTTTTCCCCATGTTTACATAGCTTGAAAAAAATAAATATGGATATAACATAAACCAGAATGAAATATAATTGTAAAATTGAATCAGAAATTGCCAATTTGAACACAGAAATTGTGATTATATATTATTCACTGCATTGCCAATTTAAAACGTTTAATGATTAGTTACACTTAAACTGCTCAAATTCGAGAACGGCACACCATACAGTGATGGGAATGGGCTCGAATTTGTCAGTGCATTTTTCTCTTTCTGCCCATGTATGATATGTACTCTATGGGTTAAAAATGGAAGACCAGGATGCCATAGTGTACTTTTTTTATAAATTTGCAGACATGTACATGTAATTTCTATTTGATTTTTTTTTTTTATACCTCAGAACTGATGCAATAGAGAAGGTAAAGCTGAGAAATTATTGTGGGGGGGGGGGGGGGGGAGGTTGACATTGTATTTTCCAAATTTAAGAGGGAAAAGGGTTTGTTTATTATTTGACAAAGAGAGAAAGATAAGAAAAAACAAGGGTTTGGTTTATATTACACACCCATATGTAACTAATTTGAATTTGAACTAAGAGGAGAAAATCCTTATCAGGAGAGGAAAATATCCATTCTAATCTAAACATCACTTCCTAAGAGGTCCAGTGCCCATTCACTGCTCAATGGCTACTTCAATTAAAGCTAATCATACTGCTGCAATGTTCAAATAAGATGCATGAAAATAAATTCAAAGTTAGTTAAGTATTTTATGATCAAAACATTGAACTGCTGGACATCTTCATTTGGAGGTCTTGTAGAAATTTCTGCAACAAAATTTTGAGTTTCCAAGACACAAATTGTACCTGTACTGCATTTTCCCCCTTTCTCATGGCATGACCCCTCTCCCTCCCCTATTCCTGTTTGCTAAAATTGGACCCAACTATCAGCAGAGGCACAAAGGTGATATTAATATATCTCAGATTCTTTCCCATATATGGAAGATTCTTTCCCATATATGGAAGATTGTCTCTATTGTCTGAGACTTTTGTCAATATTTCTGGTAGCTTAATATCTGACAATCTCACATTCAGAAAACCAATTTTCTTCTTTTGCATTTCCTGCACAATGGCTGCAGAGAGCTAAAAATGAAGATGTGTTAAAGCAGATTCCTCATGAAAAGTCACCTCTTTTACTAGATGATCTTCTTGTAAAATCTACCATCTACTTCTGTTTTCAAAGCACTTTTTGTTCTGATCCATACACTTCAAAAAATGGGGCTCCTAACCTCTACTATAAGCAGGAAGGCAAAAATTTGCCTTAAACTTTGAAGAAATAGCCTCATTAGTAGTGTTTAATTCTTTTGTCCTTTTGCAAATGAAATGCCAGTAATAACTTCAGACTGTCTCTCAGTCTCAGTTCAAGCCTCAAGGAAGTCTAATCAGCATCTCTACGGACTCACATTCAGTACATGATTATCCCAGGATACCCTCCCGCCCCCCTCCAATTTCCCAGATGAACAAATATGACAAGTAATGTTAATACAGCTAACATTCCTAACAACAACTTTGTGTAAGATGGGGGGTCGGGTGTCCGGACATTCCTCTAATGGCTGACCTCATTTTAATCCTCATATCCTAGGGAGTAACTGTGCCCAAAATCTCATCGATATCTGAACAAGAACAATGTGATTTTTACAAGAAAAGGCGATGGTGTAAATTTGACACTAAAAAGAGGAAGGTGCCCTTGTCTGTGCACTCATTCACTTTACATGCAGTTCCGGATTTTTTGCATGAAAGTGGCATTTTCAAGGCATGTGAGTAAAAAATACATAAAATAGATGGCAAACCCGGAGAATAGGGGACCGGAACTCGCGCGCATGCCATTTGTACTGTGCAGGGATCGGCAGCAACAGCCGAAAGTCAGGGTATGTGACAAGTCCATGATCAATTTCAAAATGACTTTAAAATATGTTTTAATCAAGTAATTATGTTCTAATATATTACATTGTCCTCTCGGCTTTCAAATGTGTGATTATGTGGTAATAATCATTTTGATTTTTGCCAGAAATGTTCTCAAACTCACAAATGTTTCATCCATGAATCTTGTGCAGATCGTCCCCCTCGCCGCCGACTCTGCCGCTGCCACCAGCTGCATTTGTTTGCACACAAAGCAATATGTGCGCGCGTTCCGGTCCCCTATTCTCCGGGTTTGCCAAATAGACGCCTTTCGCCTGTTTTTCATTTTTTTTCAGTGATACATATCACTAAAATTGAATGAAAGATGATTGTGTTCGTTGCATCTTTTGTGATGTTAGAATCCTGCAGTTACGCGTATGCGCAGACTTGGGCACTGCACAGACAAGGGGCATCAGACCATACATACTAAAATGGAATTCAGACAGAATGAACTTTCTCCTCACTGAAGTCAAGCCGCCAGGCTCTGCCTAATTTCTATAAAATCTTAAGAGTTAAGTTCCTTCTTGTCATTCATTCTACCAAACATCTGCACAAAGTTCAGAATTTTTCTTCACTCTATTCTCATTCACATTCATGAAATTGGTCAAGTTTCACGTTTATTCTAAAAAGTGTTAATAAATTTATCAAATGCCAAGCCCAAGTCTGCTGACTGTTCTTACTCACTTGGAATTTGCTGTCGTCGTCCTTCCCAAAGCAGCAACCCATTTTTTGTTGTTTTTTCTAGAATCTTGATGGCGATGATTTGCTAAAAATTGATTTTCATGCAAACTTAAAAAATGGTCATCTTATCATATATAAAACAATGCTTTCAGATGTCCAGTTTCAAATCATCTTTAAGCAATAATATCACACAATGATAAGCAGGCCGTTCAGTTCGCACTCCATTACTTGTTTGCCCGTGGGCTGTAGCTCGCTAGCTAGCGCCTATCATCATGTACTATGTATACAGTGCATTATTCTTGTAGTAAGCGTGCAGGTCATATGACTTTGAAATCATAGTCTCTTACCTGTCAATGTCTATAACTTATCATGAGTTAGAATGAGTCAAAGAAGGATTTTCAGGAGAGAAAAGTGATATTTTCCCACTCTTTCTTCAAACAATTTGAATTTTTATTTAATTTTTATTTAATTCAGCTTTTATTTACTTAAATATTTGCCCGAATAAATCAAGCATTTTATAACATATGCTCACTATTAAGTCAGACAGCCTTGACCATATTCAAGACTTGCCCGCTTTGCAGGTCTAATGGACAGGGATGCATTTTGGTTCATGGGAGTCAGGCTCATGATACATTTTGGTGACTTCTACATTTTGAGATGAAAGATACGGAGGAAATACAGAATAAAGAAGTCCGACAATGAAAAAAGGCAGAAACGTAATGCAAAAAGAGGGGCAAATTTGGAAGGAAAAATAAATATGGTATTAGGGCCTGTGGCGGATGCAAAGATTCTCTGGGCCGGCGGAGCGCGGAGCGGGGCAAAGAGTTTGATGATGATGATGATGATGATGATGATGATGATGATGATGATGATGATGATGATGATGATGATGATGATGATGATGGTGATGATGATGGTGATGATGGTGATGATGATGATGATGATGATGATGGTGATGATGATGATGATGATGATGGTGATGATGGTGGTGGTGGTGGTGGTGGTGGTGGTGGTGATGTGATGACGATTTTCTCTTATGGTCAAGAAATGAGGGGAAAAAACCAAAACCAAAAACAAAAAAGGAAGAGGACTCATCTTTTGAAATTACATCAATAGGGAGCTTTATGAGTTTTTCTTTAAATAATGAAATGATCTGTTTATATGCATCGATCTATATAGCTAGGAGCTACACCCCCGCTAGCACAAAAACATAATAATATCATAATAATGTTAGCTAAAGATCATGAAAACATTTTTTAAATGTTAAAATTTATGGTCTTGTGATTATCAAGAAAATATTTTTACAATAACATTCTAAAGACGTAAAAATGTTTCTGCTATCTTGGAAACATTATTAGAATATTTCAAAAACATGAAAAGTTTGGGAGAAAATGTTTGAAAAATATTACCATTTAAACATTTCTGGACTAAAAATTACAAAAATGTTAATCATGAGGAATACAATGTTGTATTAATGTTATGAAAAAGTTATCAAAAACATTATTTGGAAAACATTTCTGAGACCTTTTAGAAATGTTATGTGCTAGCTGGGACGGAGGCGGCGCCAGGGTATTTTGATAGGAGGGGCAAAACTTGACCTATAGGTGATATTTTAAACGAAAAAAAAAGGGTATGACATAGTTACATGACCTAATCATCTCTTTTCCTATACTGTTCTTTCTTCTTTCTCCTCTTTTTCCTTCTTTTTCTCCCCCCCCCCCCCTTTGGGTTTTTTTTTTTGGTGGTCACTTGAAAAATCGGGGCCGACCGGTCGCCCCCTGCCCCCTGTAGGGCCTCCCCCTGGAGCTACATCTTACAATTTTTCATGTAGTTTACTTTTTTCTTCAATCCTTTGAACATGTTCATACCTTACGTTGTAAATATAATTGTCATGTTTATCTTGTATGCTGAGAAGAAGAATGAAAGAACTTGAAAGTCTTACTGGGAACACGAAATGTCCGATCCTGCCCTGATATAACCATTGCAAAGAAACAAAGCGATCGTGATTAAGAAAAAAAATCACACAATAGTCCTATAAAAACAATTTTCTTGCATACATGTCTCTCAAGACTGGAAGGCATGTACCGGTATAAATATATCAACTCATATCTCACACTCGGGGGCGCCGGGTCATATAATTTCACAAGAAGAAGTTCGTACCTCCTCGAACCCTAATCCGGGCCCTAATCTTAATCCTAATCCTAACCCTAACCCTAACCCTAACCCTAACCCTAACCCTAATCCTAATCTTAACCCTAATCCTAATCCTAATCCCAATTCTAACTCTAACATTAAATTTGATGAAAATGAGGGGGTGTGAACTGATCAGTGTTGCCCAACAAAATGTTGGAAATACATTAATCAGAAGGGGAAATGGATTTTAAAATCAGATATGGGCAGCCACATTTTTGTAAATGTGACCCTTTCCCTACTGTCCTGTGACGACGAAGGGGTTTAGGGCAAGGGCCATTTGGGGCCATTTGCTTGCATTGTCAGATCAGTTTCGGTATCTTTTTCTTTTTGGATATGGGATTCACAGTGTATTGCGCATGCGCGAATACACTGCAGCCATTTTCTATAATATCCACCACGAGGTGTAGATGGCAACCTCGTAGAACTTCACAAAATCTCGTTAAATTCGAGTTAGAAACCGATTTGGTTGATTCTGTCTGAACCATGCCTTCTTCAAACCCTCTTCCTCCCAAAGAAAATGCTCTGTTTAAGAGGATATTGGTAAGACCAATTAAATTTGATTGTCGATTTAGTCCAACTTAAAAATGGTAGTGCGCATAGCTATGTGCTAAATTGTGTGGAAATGAATGGGCATGTACGTGTTGAGCAAAGAAAAAGAATTTCAGTGCATGCAATGATGAATGCATGCAGTGCGCTTGGACATGGTGCGTGTATAATTATAGGAATAACGCATTCCGCGGAGTTGTTTAGCGAGTATGCAGTGCACGAGAGGTTTCTTCTGAGCATGCGCACTCCACACGAGCCGGAAGGCGAGTGTGGAGTGTGCATGCGAAGAAGAAACCTCGAGTGCACTGCATATCGCTGAACAACGACGGGAAAATGCGTTATTCCTTTTATAAGATGGCTAAGTAATTTCGAACGCAATTAAGCACCTTATATGACAAAGAAATAATAAAATAGATCTAGGAATCTAAATCAAATATCAAAAATTTTGAAATTGCACTTACCGTTTGAAAATGGTCCAGAGTAGGATTTCTCCGAGATTATTCCAATTTGTGCTGAATGTTATATTCCAAATTTCTGTCGACTTCGAGTTTCGGGAGTTAATTTAAATGATGTTTTGTGATCACCACAAAAAGTTCAGAGTTCAGTTTACAAAGTTTCAAATCCAACACATGAACTCGAAAGTGTTTAAACTCTCAAGAATTCAACACATTTACAACTATTTACAGCAGATTTGACAGCTATACTGCCTAGATCTAGTTGTTGATAGTCACATTACATCCGTGGAAGTGGAAAACGTTTCCACTCCCCGAACGACCGTGACTGGTGTCCCTCCTGACCATGATCGAGGATCTCGACTTTTGATGGCACAAGTTTTAAATCCTATGAAATTTATTTTCTTTTTCAACATATGATTGTGGATCCCGGCTAATTAGTTTATAAAAAGCTCATTTTTCATTCATACGGTACGTGACCTCAGGCTCATTGAGCATAAAGCTGGTACGTAATCGAAATCTCGATTTTTTTAGACGCTGCGCATGCGTCAAAACCGTGGGTTAGACAATTTGGGTGCGCGAAATTCCCACGGGCGTGCAGGGATAGACACTTTTCGCGAATGATCACGTGGTACGCTTTGACCAATCAGCAAGCTGCAAATTATTTAGCCATCTTATAATATAAAACTGTGTGGTCCTTGATTTGTAAAGCTGAAGTTAGCCTAGGTGCTCAAAGACATATTTTGTTCGCACTCATTGAAAACTTCTGGTAGTATTTAACATGCTAGTAACATGACTGCAACTGATTTGGACCACATTCTAGTACATGCACTGACATGTGTAAGGACAAGACAAGGTGAATTACATGAATTATGGAATGTTGAAGAGGTTGAAAAGACTGCACAACATTCCTCGAATTCAAAAGGGGTAGAAGATGAATGAAGTGCCATTCGTATCCATTGTTTGTATCTGAATCCGTGCTGTTGCCAAACCAATGAACTAAACAGAAGTTTACCAATCACACATGTAAAGTGAACAAGGCAAACCCGGAGAATAGGGGACCGGAACGCGCGCGCGTGCCATTCATACAGCGCAGAGATCGGCAGAGACGGCCGAAACTCAAGGTACGTGACAAGTCAATAATCGAGTTCAAAATGACTTTTAAATATGTTTCAATCAGGTAATTATGTTCTAATATTACATTGTCCTCTGGGCTTTCAGACTTTTGGTTATTTGATGAAAATCAGTTTGATTTTGGCTAGATATGTTGTCAAACTCACAAACATTTCACTCCTGAATCTTGTGCAGATCGTACGTCCCCGCCGCCGCTGCCACTGGGCTGCATTTGCTTGCACACAAATGAATAGAGCGCGCGCGTTCCAGTCCCCTATTCTCTGGGTCTGCCGTGAACCAGACCAAACCAAATCATCTCATTTGAAAGTTCAGCATATATGTTATGAATATGAGATGCAAATAAATTTTCCCTTTCATGTGAAAAAAAAAAAGATCTATTTATTTAGTTATTTCACATGTTTATTCAAGTTGGTTTGTTTGTACATAATGAATTACACAAATCATTTAAATAATGATAATTATCACATGTTATTAAGATATAAAAATCCAAATTATATTAAATTATGGTAAGAACTGAATCAAAATTAATCATATTTCGATCATGCGATTAGGCCCTACTGTGATTGTGGAGTTGTGGATTAAATCTGTAAGAACAAAAAATGTATTAAATGGTGCTGGAAGACGATAAAAGGTCTTGCATTATTTATTACAATATTTTTGTTTATCAACAGCACAACAATGCATGATCTTGGAGCTCTTAATTTCTGCTAAGCTCTGCGTTAATTTCAAGCAGAAGCTCCTTCCAAATTTCACTGCCTGAATAAATAAATGACTTCCTGTAAAATTCTGTTTTACATTTGGGTACGGCAACATCATCTTATCTGTATTGTGAGTTATTTGCTGTGCAATATTTTTAACGAGTATTAATCTGTGGTGTTATTTTACATCATCTTATCTGTATTGTGAGTTATTTGCTGTGCAATATTTTTAACGAGTATTAATCTGTGGTGTTATTTTATTCACACATTTCTACATTAAACGGCAGATTTGACCGAAGAATTGATTTTGTTCACAAAAAAAGAACAAACAAAAGACCCCGAATAGTCAATGGCAAGAATCGTTCTTGATACATCAATTTCCAAAAGACTGTTAATACTCTAGATTCCCTTATCATTTCCGTCAACTCGTTAGGGTACTGCAACATGGTTTTGCCACTGACTTCTAATTGTAATTGAAACTGAAACTGCCCGCTCTTTTTGGAAAATATCTAATGATAGATCCTGGAATTGATTGAAATTTTATTAAGGTATACAACAAATATTGAGTGAATATATTTTCAGTTATGGGGATAAAGTTAGAAAGTATTACAAGAGAATAGAGACTTCCTCAACAAAATCTTTCAAACATGTCTGTAATGTTTCTTATTAATTTCGGAGTACCTTAGAATTCATACTGAACTTTCCTTTCTGAGGTATGATTGATCGAAAACTGTTTTCTGGGCATAGCATGATAAATACTCTATGCTACCTGCCTTACAAGTAGTTTTATTTTGAGTTTTGTTATTATTTATTTCTTTGCTTTCAGGAAAGAGCTATGAAAAAAGGGAATCATGGAGGAGCAGCTGATTATTTCTTAATTATTCTGGTACTATGAGAATGATTGATGTAATCTTCTTGATGAATAGTAATTTTTGTGTAAATGGTTAATAATACCAGTCATTCGGCATATATAAGCTTTACCTTGACCAATGTGTGTTTGTTTTTTATTTGCATGTTAATAGAAATGCTATGAACAGAAGCAGTACAAGAATGGACTGAAATTTTCCAAGCAGATCTTATCCAATGCAAAGTTTGCAGAGCATGGAGGTAAGTCAAGTATCAGTTTCGTAGGATTTTTAATAATCAGTGGTTTTTAAACCATTCGTGACAGGAATTATTTAAAATCTAATTTGATCAGCTTTTATTCTTCAAATTGGCAACACCAACATTTTTCTTTTATTGCTACATATTTCTTATAAAACATGTATCTGAAATAAATATAAATTGACAGAATGTATGATGAGAAGTCATAAAGTTGCCAATTTGCAGGGAAAACGGTAATTTTATCATTTTCATCGCATTGCCAATTTAAGGATTTTAATGCTTATTTTACTTTTAGAAAATTTCAGCATCAAACAACAAATATTGATACAACCAAAATGAGCACAGTTTGTGTAGAATTTTTTTGCTCTTTCTGCTCATGTATTTGGTATGATTTTTAGGGCTTTGCATTAAATGATATTAGGCCAAACCACATTATGTGGACCCTCTGTCACGAATGGGTTAATAGTTTACATCAAAGTTAGGTAAAGAGGAACCAAAGAGATATCTGTGTTGTGTAGCCTTCAATATGATATATTGCATTGTGACTAAAGTAAGTATACTCCTAAGTTTTATTGTAACTTTGCCGTATATTGAAGATTGCATTACCAACATGAGAATTACAAGACATTCTCTAGTGCAGTTGTCTTAGTCATTGAAGTGGATAGCCAGGATAGGTAAACATTTTCTTACATTATTATGTAACGAGTGACTGTGCTTGCTCTTTCCAGAAACGCTGTCCATGAAAGGCCTAATTCTGAACTGCCTAGGCAAGAAAGAGGAAGCGCTAGAATTGGTGAAGAGAGGACTACGAAATGATCTGAGGAGTCATGTCTGTATCCTTTGAAACAAAGTAATGAATAAGTGTAAAGTAGGATTTTGTGGCATTGTCAAAAACAGGACAACTTTTCTGTAAGGCAAGGGTAGTAAATAAACTTCAATGAGCTTTCGGGTGTGAAGTATATTTGTTCTAGGTGAATGGTTACTACACTAACCCATCTTATTGATGGAGGTTGTCATAAAACTTTCTTAACCCATTGGCTTCTGGAAACGGATGGCCCCTGTATGAAGTCTGGAAAAAAAGAGAATTCAGTAGTCTATGGTAATAGGTTAAGGAGATAACACCTGTGATTGATGTCTTAGAGGTTGTCACAAAGAAAGAAAAAATATACAATCTGTCAAACTACACGCTCTATGAAATCAAACACTAAAAATATTTACACTAAACCAGTTCCATACGAGCACAGAACTCTCATTGGCTTTATATGTTCAGGCACTGTATTAACGTATCGTGACCAGCAGGGTTCTCACCAGAAAATAATCCCCTCTGCGTAAAGTGCGGAATTTTTGGAAGTGTTGAAGGAATAATTCTTAATCTCGATCGCTTTGTTTCTTTGCAATGGTTACATCAGGGCAGGATCGGACATTTCGTGTTCCCAGTCCGGGGGGTCACTTCCATTGAAGAGTGGACAACATCCGCGAGAATCATCCTAAAAAAAAGCATGTTTTTTGCCTGTGTTTCACATTCTTTTGATATTCAACTTGAGGAAAAAAAAGCATCTTAGTTATGCTTGTATCTTACTCTGACCAGCTAAAACTTAAAAGCAAAGAAATCTGACCACTAGCTTTTGAGGGTCTGATGAAACTGTACATGACCATTTTCAAGCAGGCTTTTTGCCTAGGCAAGATCATCCATACAAGTTTGGATAAATCTTGAAGGTTCTAAAGTGCAAATTATCACCAAGGAAAGGGTTATGTAGCTGGTTGTATCCAGATTACATATGAAATGGAGTATGTATTTTTATTAATGTGTAAACCTTTTTTCCTTAACCATCTTGCTATGTCAGGTTGGCATGTATTTGGTTTGATACAGAGAGCAGAGAGGAAATATGATGAAGCTATTAAAGCTTACAGGAATGCTCTCAAGTGGGACAAGGTAAGATCTTTAACATGTACATGTACCGTAATGCCGTGCATGTTTCCTGGTCAAAACCCTCTTTCCTATTCTTAACTGATTAAAGTGTACCAGTCACCTGAAAAATAAGTTGTGTAAAGCTAGTATATGAAATAACCCTTCAAACATTCAGTGGGGATTCTAGAAATTAATGGTTTAGGAGTTTGAAGAAAACAGAGGATAACATAAGATCATGCAGTTAGTGAGTTCAAGGAGTCAAATGGCTGTTTGATTTTGTAAACACTGTTTCTTTCATGCCAGCATGTACCTGAACTAGTCTACTTAATCATCCCTTTTATGTAAATTGAGAGTTATTTGAACTCGCAATATCTCTTTAGAGAAGTAATGTTTAAAGCTCATATTTTGAATGTAGTATAGTAACAATGAATCCTTAACATACAGAGTAATTTTTGTTTGTGTTTGTTAAATCTGATTCAGAATTGCTCATCATTTCTTTCCTTTTCCTATCCAGGAGAATCTTCAGATTTTACGAGACTTGTCTTTGCTTCAGATTCAAATGAGAGACCTGGAAGGATACAAGGTAACAACTTCAGAGAAAAATACAAATATAACTTTAAAAAAGGATTTCTCCTTGGTAGTGGAACTTCCATCTTTGATGTCAGCTCTGTTCTCCTTTGAAGGTGGCATAGCTTTGTCAATTATAAATATTGCCCTATGATGATGATAAGGTTCCCTCTCCTGACATCCTGTGGGTGAGGAGAAAACCCTCAAACATCGAACCCAAATAAAATAGTTCTGAGGGCAAACTTGCCAGGAATGTAATTATAGTAATAAATAATAATAATAATAATAATATTAATATGTCTTGTATACCCAGGGTAGCCTCTTCAGTACTATGTACTGTTCTCCCAGAGGGACCTGCAAGAATATTATAGCTTTAAGGGCTTCTTCATACCCCCTTGGGCCAATTTCAAGTTAGGGTAGACCCTTTGAAAAAAAAAAAAAATTTTAGTGTGAATGGATTTGATGACATATTCTTCATCAACAAACCTCTTTAGTCCTATATAGCTCAACACATCTTCTCAGCTCTTTAGTGTACTTGAGATCCTAAACTGGGCCCCCTTTCATGAAAGTTGTCGGCACTGACAAGTTGTCATTCTCTGACAATTTCAGTAAAATCCTTTGTTTTGATTGGCTGAGAAGCACTGATCACTGACTGTTACTATGGTAACTGTCAGAGAATGACAAGTTGTCAGTGCTGACAACTTTCATGAAACAGTGCCCAGAACTTCATCTCTCAGATCAGTCATGACCCTAAATCTGATTGTCACCAGTGCAATTGTGAGAGAACTAATTTAGGATGCAAATTCTCACTATGAATATGACGGACAAAGAAAGCGGACAAAATAAACAACCCCTCATTCTACCCTTTACAATGGTTCTGGTGGTCAAAAGAACATCCCTTCACAGCTATTATGTTTAATCAGTAGTTCCAGGTGAATATGCATGTGACACCTGTCCCACATATTTCAGATAATAGCAGTGAAGGGATATTCTTTTGACTACCAGAACCATTGTGATGGGTAGAATGAGAGGTTGTTTATTTTGTCCGCTTTCTTTGTCCGTCATGTTCATAGTGTCTTATTGAGCAAAACACTGTTAAAAAAGAGATAAGCATTGTTGGTGGAATCTATTGATTATTGATTATTGATGTAATTTATTCTCTTACTGATCTTCCACATCAGGATACGAGATACCAGTTACTTCATTTGCGGCCAGCACAGAGAGCATCTTGGATTGGATATGCCATGGCCTTTCATCTCCTCAAAGAGTATGACACCTCACTCAATGTGCTGGAGGAATTCAGAAAAACACAACAGGTGAATGTCTTATGCAAATAATTAAGTGTTGCATTTATACACATATTCTTCACAGGAAATTCATGATAGAAAAAGTTCTGGTCTGTCATGTTCAAGTCATAGGAATCCACTGCATATTTAGGAGGTCCAAGCTTGATGAGGCTCTGTGTTTGTACTCTTAACTGGAAAACAAATTATATTATTAGGAAATTGTCAATGTGTTGAGAAGATCATGGATGTTATTACATTTGGTTAGAAAATTAACACTACTTTGTCATTCTATGCAGCAAGTGATAAAAAGTATGTGCAAGTACTGCAGGCTCAATTCTTCATGAAAAAAAAATCATCATCTTATCTTATGCCTGCATAATTAGTTTGGAAATTTTCTGAATTGGCTTGATATGGAAATGTGTAGTGTAGAAAACCTTTAGGGAGAAAAAGATAACAAACTAAGCCTTTGTTTCTTGCAGGTGAAAACGTATGACTATGAACATAGCGAGTTCCTTCTCTATATGAATCAAGTGATGAGAGAAGCTGGTAAACATCAAGAAGCTCTAAATCATCTCATTCAGTATCAACAACAGATATGTGACCAAGTCTGCCTTCAAGAAACAAAAGGTAAAACAAGAACCTTATAAGGATATACTGCACAAGTGAAGTATTGCAGTTAGAATGTTGCTTCTACTTCACTTCAGCAGTCGTTTTTTTTCTTCTTCACAAATGGTTATTCAAGAAAAATTAATCATGTTATCACCTGCTTTGTAGAGAAAAGATCCCTGTTGTATTAGCCGAGGACAATGTTCTGTAATCAACTTATTGATGGCTTGTATTTGAATGCCCTGTGTAACCTTATTGCAATCATTGATTCTTGACTGATTTGACTTAAAGTTAGATTAGCAGTCATTTTTAATTATGTTGGAATGAATATTTGGTAATTGAACAGTAGAGTGAGAATCGGATGGTACATACTTTGTTAATGTCTTTCTGATTTCCCCAGCTGATCTGTTATTAAAGCTCGGCAAACCAGATGAAGCAAAGCAGATCTTTGAGCACCTGTTAGAGCGGAACCCAGAGAACTGGGCCTACTATGAGGGTTTGGAGAAAAGCACCAACCCACAGACGGAGGCCGAGAGATTAGCCATCTATACCACTTACATGGGCAAATACCCTAGAGCAGCAGCCCCCAAGAGAATACCCCTCAGATTTGTAACAGGTATTTGATAGTAACCTTCCTTTTCCTTCCCATTTTTTGATCGACACCTTTTAAGAAAGAAAACCTTACCAGTTAGGCAGTGTTAATTAATATTCTTTATTGTTTAAGATTTAGAAGTATTATTTCATCATGGGACTTTCGGATTTAGCTTTTTAGAAAAAGCAAGATCAAAGAACTTTGGGTGAAAGAAAGATAGAAATTCTTATGGCAACAGATTGTATACAGTGTAACCTTGGTTTAAAGAGATCTGATATAACAATATTACTGATATAACAAAGTCATATTCTGGTTCCAGCTCTTTATATTCTTCTTTTTTTTTTTTAACCTGATATAAGGAAATTCCTGCTATAACAAGGTAAGTTTGATGATCCCAAGGACCTAAGTTTCCAAAGTATTGCAAAGTGATGTTGAAGTCCTTATGTATATTTCATTGCTTGTTGGGAAAGCACTTTACATTGTTGTGTTAGATGTTTGAATTCATGGACTTGCTAGTCAACGAGATGAACAAAAGAGAGCATGTAACTGTAACATTCTTGTGTTTTTTTTGGCCTGTAGGGGAAGTGTTTGATAGGATGTTGGATGAATACTTGAGGAAGATGTTCAGGAAAGGAGTACCTCCAGCCTTCACCAGCTTGAGAGGACTATACCAAGACCCTGCCAAGGTTGCTGCAATAGAGAGGATGGTATTAGGCTATAAGGAATGCCTAGATTCCATAGGAAGATTTAGTACAGAAGGTTAGTGCTTTCACAAAGACCTCCCAACCATTCTGAATTTGAGGAAAGAATCTGAATTTTGACCATTCAAAGCTCTTGTTTCGATCTGATTTTCCCATTTTTCTCGATAAATTTACTACACACTCCTATGGGAAATGCTGTTTCTTTCCTAATTTTGAGCAAAATCATCCCTATTTTTTTCAGTCAGAAAGGTTGGGAGGTCATTTCACATAGAATAGGAAAGATTTTTTTCCTAACAACCCATTCCACTTTGCATTATTTGCTTTGTATATCCCTCTTTGTAAAGAAAGGATAAAATATGAAAGATCAAAGTCACTACTTTGAAATAGAGAGGGAAAGATGTTTTTCCTGAAGTGGAATGTTTTTTGAAGGATAGACATGCCCTATGATGATGATAAGGTTCCCTCTCCTGACATCCTGTGGGTGAGGAGAAAACCCTCAAACATCGAACCCAAATAAAACAATTCTGAGGGCTTGCTTAAAGATTGGAAGAAGATAAGGTGCCGTTGCATAAAATTTGCTATTATAGTAACTTTGCCATCAGTGATAACTTTCATGGAATACTAGATTTGATGGCAAAGCTACTATAATGGCTAGTTTTTAGTAATGGCACCAAGGTGTATAATACTATTCTGCACTTAAAGGACTTCCTCTCATCTCTTGATTCCATTATTGTTACAGATCCTACAGAAGGGGAGTGTGAACCACCAACAGTACTGCTCTGGACATTATACTTTCTTTCTCAGCACTATGATCATTTAGGCAACCTGGACAAGGCCTTTGAATTCATCAACAGAGCTATTGAACACACACCCACTCTCATAGAACTCTTCATTGCCAAAGCCAAAATCTACAAGGTACATGCTGCATGTAATCAAGTGAAATTTTGTAATTTAGACTTCGAACACAACAAAGTATTTAGTTATACTCAGATTTTGGATGCTGTGCTCAGCACTGTTTTTAAAAATCCATATCCATTTTGAGATAATTTGTTGGAAGTATGTTATATTTATTCATTCATGATGCCAGTGGTATCTCAATATGGGGAGCCTGTACATGAACACTGAACTTGATGTTGACCAGTTTTTGCAGTGCACGTTAACAGATACACCACTGTTCACAAATATAGTGGCGTGTGAATTGCTGTGTGAAAGCTTCATTTAGTGGGCCATATCAGGTTTTAATGAAACATGAAATTCTCAGATCACCTTTGTTATGAATTATTTTACAAGAAATATCCAATTGAATTTTCCAGCTTTTGCTAAATTGCCTTTGATGAGAAAAGCAGTAAGATGGAAAAGACCTTTCAGTGACTTCTAAGTAAAAATAGCTACATGTATTTGATATGGGTTCATTCTTCTCTATTATTAACACATTAACAAGAAGTGATACTTGTCTGCATTATATTCCTTTATGCTGGATATGATGAGTTAATTCAACTTTGTGTTTTGTTATTTTTAGCATGCGAGAGATGCTAAGAAGGCAGTAGAATGTCTCGATGAAGCCCAATCACTGGACACAGCTGACCGCTATGTCAACTATAAATGTGCCAAGTACATGCTAAGGGCTAACATGGTCAAACCTGCAGAGGAGATGTGTAGCAAGTTCACAAGGGTGAGTTACTATTATATTATAGCATGCATACTTTAATAATGGTTATGATAATGTTAGTGATGATGGTGATGAAAATAATATTACTTACTACTGCTGTTGCTGCTGCCGCTGCTGCCGTCGAGATTCACACTTTGCCTTTTAGTGTTCCATGTGTACTGAAAACCAAACTCTATAACCCCCCTCCAAAAAAAACAAAAAACAAAAACCCAAGAGAGAAAGATACACTCTCAAACACGCACCAAAATTAAAATTTTGTGATTGAAATTTTGAAGTTGTGATAAAAGGTATGTTGACAAATTTTTTTGCTCATATTAGATTGGGATAGTGATAACCTAAATTTTTCTTAAGTTTTTCACAAATCCAAATTTCCTTAAATAAGAAATTGTTTTTTTTAAATGTTTCTTCAATATTTGGATGATATATGATTCAGTCCACACACCCTAAATAATGAGAAATATAAAGTCATGAGCATAATAGATTTTTGAAAAGGTAGCTTTGCTAAATGGAGTAATGCAAAAAAGATGTTTAAAGAATGCAAAATGCACATTGTGTCTGCATTGTTCGTATTCCTAACCCATCCAGACTCTGTTAAAGCCCACCGCACACTATACGATCCGACTGTGATCCGATTTTTGAACAAATGGCCGGGGGGGGTTTGTATCAACCCCCCTGTGATTTTTTTTTGCGATAATTTTTAAACCGTAAAAGGTTTCGCCGCAGCCTTTAATGACTTTTGAGCCCCGAGTCTTGTGCATCTTTTGATTGACCAAATTTGGACCTACGCAGCATGGTATTTTACAATCGTGCACGTGCCAAAAAGTGAATTTTCCTATATTATAACACATGAAGTGGTATAGTTTGGGATGAGTTGTGTATGAATCATGTATGTACGCCAGATTATTTACCGAACAAATACACATAATATTTCCTATGTTTGAATAAATATTTATGATGTCCAAGGTCATGGTCATGGTCAAGGTCCCAATTTTTTTATATATATATATATATCATGTGAAAGTGCTTCGGCCACGTACGTGATGGGTGCTGCATCGTATGAAAATTATAGTTGTGACTGAAGGAGGCGGCTGGACATTGCGAGTATGTTCACTCTGCCTTTATTATGCCGAGCTTTTGACCCTGTGACAGGTCTTCCTCAGGGCTGGATTTTGGCAGTAGGGAGGAGTTGGGTTTGTAAGTGAGGTGTCTTGGCCGTGTATTATATATGATATATATAAGAAAATTTTAAAAACAATAGAAAACATAAGAAATTAATTTTGCCCCCCCCCCGGCCACAAACGGCCAAAAAAGCCTGGCCTGGTTAGGGTTAAAAATAAATGTTTAAACAAGTAAAACTATCTTATTGAAGTTTGGAATAATGAAAGGAATACTAAAATTGAAATTTTGATTAACTGCAAGCCTTGTGGTCGGAGTAAAGGACACATCCACTTCAAATCGTAGCCGATCGCAAGACTGCTATAACGTCACTATGATTTGGAATTGAGTTTGCCTTTATTCATACAGGGAGGCTCGCAATAGCCCGGAATTTCGATTTTTGTATTCATGCAACTATTCTGAACTTTGATCACTAAGATTTTTCATGTTTGAATGTTCATAGCAAATGCTGTAACAATTTTTTTTTTCCAAAATCGGATTGCAGACGGATTGTGTAGTGTGGGGTGGGCCTTAGCTGAGCCACCTTAGATGTTATTAATTCTAGACCTACAATTGCAATCCTATGTTATTTGTGTAACAGGAAGGTGTGCCAGCTGTAGAGAACTTGAATGAAATGCAGTGTATGTGGTTCCAAACAGAGTGTGCTCTCAGCTATCAGAGACAAGGAATGTTTGGTGAAGCTCTCAAGAAATGCCATGAAGTCGACAGGGTAAGCACTAAACTATCCATATGATAATCTGTGTATCAAGATAAAACCCTAAAAAATGAGCTTTCTTAGGTTTTTTAATAGGAATAGTAATAACAATATTCCGTTCTTGTATATCGCATATCACATTATCTAGGATTGGGGTATTCACTTGCACCTGTTTCCTATAAAATTGCCTTGTGATTTTATTGTAATATTTAAAAAAATCATTTAGTCTTGAAGTACCCACTGTTGCCATCCATTAGAGATAAGCATAAAAATTGATATGTTGCAATTGCTATAAGAGGGTATAAATAAACTTCCATTTGGTATCAGCCAGTTGAGTGTTATATTGATGGTAAGGCAAAACATTTCTTTAGAAGACATACTATGTGACAAAATCTATTCAGTCTGGCTACAAAATTCTTTTGATGATAAATATTGCCCTATGATGATGATAAGGTTCCCTCTCCTGACATCCTGTGAGTGAGGAGAAAACCCTCGAACATCGAACCCAAATAAAACACTTCTGAGGGCAAGTTATGATTTTTTTATTAAAACGTTACAAAGGTTTTTTGAAGTTGTCATAAACCTAGCATAAAAACTAAGCTATAAACATTGCTTCAAATAATGACAATATATTGAAAATATGAAAAAAAGGCTGTGATTTCTCATTTCACTAATTGAATATCTTGTTAACGTTCAAGTCAGACTTTTGTACTTCAGATGTTTGTTACAATATTTTAGATTTTTGTATCCAGTGATTGGTATGAATATGAACATTGACAGTGAAAGCTTGATTTTATCTTTCATTGTGCAGCATTTTACTGAAATCATTGAAGACCAGTTTGACTTCCATTCTTACTGTATGAGGAAGATGACATTACGAGCATACCTCAGTCTCTTGAGGTTAGAAGATGTTCTAAGAAATCATAGGTTCTACTTCAAATGTGCAAAGATAGCAATAGAGGTAAGCTACCAATCTTCGTTACATATTTATTCAGTATGACCACTTAGCTAAATTAATAGTTGTAGGTTTGATTATTGCATGTGCAAACCAGAATTTGAAATTATTTTGTCGCCCTGAGACTGTATGGTAAGTGTATTACCTGATTTATTAGTTTCAGAGTACCTTCCACTTGGACCGTATGATTTTGTGATGAGACTGATATACAAACTTTTGTATTAACCTGTTGAGCATGATTGGATTTCACTATAACACACATTTTCCATAGGCCTTAGCCTGAGTTATCACAGGCTTAGTATTCCATGGGTTGAATTCATTTTAATTGTTGTCGAGGTAACAAGGTAACAAAATATTGGTTCTTGATTTTTTTTTGTACCAGAACTCTTTGTAACTTTTAGAGCTGAATTGCTCACCATTCAATTTTCATTTCATCTTTCAACAGGTGTATCTCAGGTTACACGACAAGCCGCTAGCTGACTCTGACGCAGCAGATGACATCGACACGGCTAACCTCACTCCCAAGGAGCTGAAGAAGCTACGGAGTAAGCAGAGGAGAGCGCAGAAGAAAGCACAGCAGCAGAAAGAAGAAGAGGAAAGGAACAAGGCTCATGAGAAGCAAAGCAAGAACAAACATGATCCTGACTTGGATGGACCCAAGGAGGAAGAACTTGTACCAGATAAACTAGCAAGAGTAAGTAGACATTTTTTTACTATAGACCGATCCAAGGAGTGATATGTGATTTGTGGGAAGCGCCATTACTGTGGTGTTCCCAAGTTAGTGCGTATCATAGTGTGTCTGTAGCTCTATGGTTAGGAATGGATTTCTCTGCTGCGCATACTACCAAAGATCATAAAGAGCATGCTTGATAATCTTTGTGCGCTGCTTACAGCTACTGGGCTCTGCAGAAATGCACTGCACTAACTCTATGGGGACACAACAATTTTTCTGCGAATCATCTGCTGCCCTCAACAATAAGCCAGATCGGTCTATAGTTTGTTTGATTATAAAAAAAAAAAATTTTATAGTGCGTAAGACAACCAAATGGACCTATGAGGTAGGTCAACAATATTTAGTGCAGGGAAAAAATTAATTTTTTTATTTCGGGGGCTCCATTTCGAGTTTTATACAATTTTTCGGGGGCTACTTTTTCAACTTTCGGGGGCTACTTTTCCCATTTCGGGGGCTACTATTTTCGGGGGCTAGTTTGAAGTTAAACTTCACAGATTTGTTGATTTATCACAAGAACAAGCAAGTTTCATGTATATAATGACCTCTATCACCCTTTGGCCTTTGACCTTGAGTCCCCAAAATCTAATCAGGTCATTGTCCTTCCCATATGCATTCATGAACCAAGTTTGAAGTTGATCCGTCAAAAAAAAAAAAGCGCATGTGCCATGTGCCATGTGCTTCATCAGAGCTTTCCAACAGTGCTGAAACTTCCTCCAAAATGCGATTGGTTCAGGAACGGACTTGCTCGATTCCCACCAAAAACTTTCGGGGGCGATTTTCTAATTTTCCGTCGCCCCCGAAATCATTTTTTCGGCCCGTTTCGGGAGCTCTTTCAGGCGTTTCCGGGGCGAATTCGCCCGCCGCCCCCGTGAATTTTTTTCCTTGATTTAGTGATGTATGAAGATGCCTAAAGATGTGCCTGGAACTCAAAATTGAGTAGGTAAACACCTGTGCTCTTTTAATTGGGCAGCTTGTTAAACTTTCCTTGAGATATGTCTACATTAAGTAATTGTTTCTAAAGTTGTTTCAAACATCTTAGTGTAAAATGCACTGTGTAAGAATGAATTATTATTAAGTATCATTTATGTGCATAAGTCATGCTATGAGTAATGATTATTCATTAGTGTTATTTAATTGTGTTCTCTCTGCTTGTACTAGGTTGAGGACCCCCTGGAACAAGCCATCTACTTCTTGAAGCCATTACAATCCTTAGCAAAGAACCTCATAGCCACACACCTTATGGCTTTTGAGATCTACTACAGGAAAGGTAAGTCAGTCTCTGTGTGGTCCTTGCCACCCATTCTCTAGCCTTTAAAGGTATTGGCTAACATTGTTATGATTTAAAAAAAATCTCATTTTGTTACTTAAAAATGGGATAAACATTAGGGTTACAGTGTAAAAATACCAGTGTGAAAGTTTTGGAGCATAATATCCACGGGAAGTATATTTAATTATTAGAAATGTGAACCAATGTTTGAAAAATATACGAGGGTCGGTTGCATAGGAGTGCGCATGCGCACATGACTCAACGTACCGCACTGTGTGTATTGACGTATCACGCGGCGGAAGGCAAGTAACGGTATTTTTTAATTCGTCCAAACGGTCCTCTTAGTTCAGTGTCTCTCGAGACGAAAGCTTATAAAATCGCGGTTTGTGTCTAATTTACAGCTTTTCCTTCCAAATTATGGTTGGTTTCAGGGTTTTTGATTATAAATACAAGTACTCATACACATGTTTCATCTTAGTTTGAGAATTTTTTAAATCAGCTGCTCACAAAGTTAGCCAATGCCTTTAATCACGGTGGCCTGCTAGCTTTTTCATTGCTATTTCCAGCTCTCCTTGAAATGCGGAGAATATGTCTGTGATTGTGAGACTAGTCAACATATCGGGCAGCTTGCTGCATGCAACCTTTACTCACTCATGAGCATGTTGTTGTTTTAATTTATTATAGCCTTAAAACGTTTTTGTACGAAAAAAATTCAAGGCTATAAATAAACTAAAACAACAATGCGAGGTCAAGTGAATAAAGGCGGCGTGCAGCAAGCTGCTTGGTATGACTAGTCTCGCAATCACAGACGTACTCTGTGCATTTTGAAGGCAGCAGAGCTAAAGAGCAAGAAAGAACAAAGGAAAAAGCTAGCAGGCTGCCATGATTAAAAGCTGCCCATTCTGGTACTTCAAGATGTTGAAATGCCTGTTCAAATTTAAGGGGGGGGGGGAACCATGGGGGTTTTTCTGAGGAGATTTTTTAGCGCATTTTGTAACATGCAAGTGAATGAGTGTGATACGTTTTAAGTGCCATCCTTTATTGTGTTATTATTATTCATGTTCTACACAAAAATTTATGCTTAAAAATACCCTGCAGTTCCTCCACCCTCCCCCATATCAGAACAAACCTTGACACTACAAAGCATAGATCGTCCTTTCTTTGATTCTCTTTCCCCCTTTCTTTTGCAGGATTTCGATTTTGAAGAGAAATATGACTTATTAAAGAATGATTTCAAATTGCCAATGTGATGAATGAAATGTGGGGAAGGTACATGAGTATAGCTATTCATGGCACCTGGCCTTAAAGAATGATTTCAAATTGCCAATGTGAGAAATGAAATGTGGGAAGGTACATGAGTATGGCTATTTATCACACTTGGCTAGAAAGATATAGCTTTGAGCACTCTGTATATACACGTTTCTTTTCTTTTTTTCTTCTCTCTTTCATTGATCACAATTATAGCAAAAATCTGAAGAATTACAAACAATATTTACATAATTTGACAAATCAGCAGTGTCTTGTTTACTAAGAAAAACAAAGAAAACTCAAAGTAAACTCAAAAAGCTTAAATCTCCATGTTTCTTATTGTAATGTTCATTCTTTTGTCATATTCATTCTTTTGGCTAGAAAGATATAGCTTTGAGCGCTCTGTATATACACGTTTCTTTTCTTCTTTTCTTCTCTTTTTCATTGATCACAATTAAAGCAAAAATCTGAAGAATTACAAACAATATTTACATAATTTGACAAATCAGCAGTGTCTTGTTTACTATTAACAAAGAAAACTCAAAATAAACTCAAAAAGATGAAATCTCCATGTATCTTATTGTAATGTTCATTCTTTTGTCCATCAGACAAGCTGCTGCTTATGCTGCAGTCCATCAAGAGGGCCCGTGCTGTCGACAGTTCGAATGCAAAGCTACATGAGTGTATAGTTAAGTTCTGTAAAAAGGGTGAGTACCTTCCATCTGATGTACCTTGTATCCAGAATATTTCTCTCATGACTGCTTGTATATGAGACTGAATTTTCACTCTAATTTTGTGTTTTGGGCCCGTGCTGTCGACAGTTCGAATGCAAAGCTACATGAGTGTATAGTTAAGTTCTGTAAAAAGGGTGAGTACCTTCCATCTGATGTACATTGTATCCAAAATGTTTCTTGCATGACTGCTTGTATATGAGACTGAATTTTCACTCTAATTTTGTGTTTTGTGATGTATTTGCTGTGATAATTTGTTGTAACGTAAATCTTCATATCTGAAGTATTTGATTATTCCAGACCCATATGGGTGACAGCATATATTTCAGATACCGGTATCTTGTTTCAATTCCTTCTCATAAACTTAACCTTTTTAACTTATCTTGTGAGAATTCTGAGGATAAAAGAACCTGCTATGACGATTATGAAATGAATACTATGTTGAACCCTTTTAAACTTGTTTTTTTATTTACATGTGTGTTAATGATGCTGGGGTTTAACACAATTACTTTCGATGCAGCACCCTAAAAATATACAACATACATGAGAAAAAAAGAGTAAAAAAAAACATACACCCATATTGTGCCCATGTTGGTTGCATCCATATTTGTTTTTGATGCTAATTTTTTTTAAAAGCAAAATAAGCCCTAAACTCCTTCATTATTGGAAAGTTTACGATCACTGTTTTTGTTCGAAAATTGACAACTTCTTGACTTCTCAGCATACTCTCTGTCTATTTATGTTCATTTCATATGCATGACTTAAAAGAAAAATGTAGAAAAAGAAGAAAATACTGGTGTTGCCAATTTGAAGAAGAAAAGCTGACCAAATAAGGCTTCAATTAATTTATGTCATGAATGTGTTAATACTTATTTTGAGATTACAGTTATGTGTTAATGATACTGTGTATTTGTTTGTTTATGGACAGTGAGCGAGAGGATAGATCAGCAGTCTGAAGCAGTGAAAACCGTCCTAGACCAAGAAGTGAAACTCCTAGTAGGAGAAGAAGACATTGTACAATACAACAAGACCTTTATTGACTCTCACCTGTCATCACAAATACATAGAATATCAGGTAAGTAGTGGTTAGATCTCAAAGGTGTTGTTGAATGGTTTGTACACTTGAATGGAGATGTGAAGGTCGTAAGTTTGAACATGACTCGGCACTCTTGTCCTTTGATGAGACATTAATCTATTAATGTACATAGTTTGGAAAATAAAAATCGATGTAACGTGATTCAGTGTGAATATCACTTCCAAAATTGAACAGAAAAATTGCAAATTTTGTACTTCAATATTGATTGTATGTTTTCATTTTGAGACTTTAATGATTAATTCAAATTAAATCGCTCTTATTCAGGAATAAATTTGAAAATGGATCAAAATATTTTCATTTTCCTTTTCTCTTTCTGCTCATGTATACTCTGTAATTCCTAACATTTTGGATCCAGAAATACTGCAAAAAGTGTCACTTAAGGATACATGTGTAGTGCTATTTGTTTAAGTAAGCAAAATTGTCCTCTTATATTTCTTTCTTTTTAGAGTTCATTTTGCTTGTCAAATGTCATACATTGGGAGAAATCCATATGAAAATTGCAAAAAGCATGAGTAATTAATATTTTACATTTTCTTTTCTTTTGATGGACAGGTGCACTTTCCTTGTACTTCCTAGACCCTTCCAAGAAGGATGAAGCTATCTCATTAGCTACTCACCTAGGAGACAACCTCATTGATAGGAATATTCAGGTGAGGACCCCCCCCCCCCCCCCCCCCCCCATCCCCAACTGTGCTCAGTGAAAAAAAAAAATCACTAATAAATTCCTTAGGAGGAAGATAATGCAGGACCCTTGCACAAAACCCAAACACACTAATCTTTGTGGAAAGGGCTATTACTAGGGGATGTTGAAACAAGTTATCTGAGGAGATCAATGATATTATGTTATATGTCACATAACTCTTCTCCCTTTCATAATGGCCCTGTGTGTTGTGTGAAGCCTATTTTGGGGTACATTGGAGAAGTCTAAACAATTGTTCAAATATTCAGGAGTAACTCCCTGCACTAAACCTGCAATTTTTGTATTTTGGGGTGTAAATGAATGAAAAGTGAGGTGGCCAAAAAAAAAAAAAGAATTTCTTGCAAAAAAATTGTCTTTTTTGCCACCTTGTTGCCACCTTGTTGCTACTTTGAAAGGTGGGAACCAATTAATTTCTTAAAAAGTTAGCCCAGATATGACATCATGAGTTTGCCTGTGCAGCTGTTGGCAAAAATCTCTTTATTTTAGCGTGATGTATTGTTGATGTGTTATCTCGTTTGAGATAGGCATGAGTGGTGTGGTTTACCGTGTTATACTAAAAAAACTGTAGTTGTTTGCTGCTGGATACCTTAATGAGCCTTAATGAAAATATTTGTTTTTCTTTCAGAATTGCATCCATGTCCTGGAGCTGCTACACTCAGATTTGAAGTGTGAATCGATGGCTGTGGAATACAAGACCAGATGCCATGATATCTTCCCCTATGCAACCGCTTTCCAACCACCAAAGATGAACCATACCATGGAGAACAATGATGATGGTGAGGAAGAGAAGACAACCACACCAACCTCAAATGATGCCTCACCCACCTCCAACAACATCTCTCCACGGTCGAATGATATCGAGCTCTCCTGCAACTCGACCGGAGATAATTGAGCTTCAGTCTGCCTGTTTCGTCAAACAATGCAGGAAGTGCTAGAAATAATGAGGTGTTCATTTGGTCATGTACCAGCAAGACATGTGCAGTATGGCATTCATTGGTCCTTCAGTTGAAATGTGAAGGCAATATACTCTAATCCTGAAGCTAAAGGGTCAAAATTTGCAAACATTTGAGGTTCTTAGTAACGCCATGCAATGTTAATGAGAACATGTCGTCATCCTTGGGTGAGCAAGTTGTTGGTTTGTTTTCTTTCTCCCCTATGTTTTTTTTTTCTTGATGTAATTCACAGACACTGCATATTTCAGATTCATCAGAGTTCTTTTCAAACATCCATGATCTCCAGAGGTTGTGGATTTTTTTACCTGCCTCCTCCTTGTTCTACGTTTTTTGTTTATCTCATTTTTGTCCATAACTAAAACATTTTGAAAATGAACCCTGGGATAAATGAGAAAAAAAAGTACTTGGGTATGTTAATTTCCTTTACTAAAGATGCATACCATTTATCTTTAGTAGAAAAATGGTAAAATCCTTTCAATGATCTACCTTGTTCACCTTATTTTATTGCAGTTACTTCTGCATTTCCCAAGTTTTCATTTTGTTAAAGCAATACCAGACCCTAAGATCTGGTCCCCGTTTCATAAAATTGTTGTCAGTAACAACTGCCACATTTCTATGACAAATTTGCTCTCAACCAATCAGATGCAAGGATGTTGGTAGCTTATAACAGTTATTGCAACTTGTTATTGATATCAAGTTTTATGAAAAGGGGCCCTGGTGATCTAATGAGTTTGTTGCTGAGTAATTACAGGGTTACCAGGCAGGCAATCCCTTGTCTAGAAAAATGCAACAGGAAATTGGGTAAAATTATGCACACTGGAAAATTATATTGTCCGGCTGTTACGCATTGTACTGGATCTGGATCCTAGAATTCTTTGTTGGCTTTGAAGTTCACTGTTGAATATTATGAAAGTATTGATCGATATGTTATTAGTTTTCAAGTGACCCGTTCCTTGCAATTTGTAAGTCTATCCTTTTCTCTTAAATTTGGCTAATTTTAGTGAAATGCAGACGTTATATCAATGTTTAGAATGGTTGAAAGATGAAATGCATACTAAATGGTTGCCATTTTTTGAATTTTTCTATGTACAAAATCTTACAGTCCCTACTGTCTTTGAATTGCAGCTGAAACTATTACAACACTTAAATCATACTATTTGAAAGACATTGTGTCTCATATTTATCAAGTACATATAAGCAGAATATTTACTAGTCAGCATGGGGAAGGTTATAATTTCGCTGTTATGTAGCACAAGATTTGTACTCCCTTTTCAGACATCAGTTTTGAGTGGGCCATGGAGATGGTGCTATAGGGAAGTACATGTCTTGTTTCTCTTACATGAAGTACATTGTGTGGGTGGGTTACATACTGAATGTAATTATGACTATATACTTGGGGCACACATAAACCAAACTGACAATTTCACAAACAAATCTCTCAAAATGTTGAGACTTGTCTTAGTCTGTCAGCAATGAGTGATAATCGAGAGTGGTGGAATCCATGTCTTGCTTCATTCATTTTCACCAGTGGAAAATAAGTCTGGAAAAGAGATTGCGCATGATTCTTAGAATTTCATACAAAGCCAGTTGCCAGTTAGAAATAAAGATGATAGATGAATCCTTCCATAGGCATAACCCTTTTAATTCTGATGTTGTGGTGTTGCCAATTTGAAGATATTTTTTCTTGAGGTAATAATAAACTTTGAACAATTGCTAGGAAATTTTGAGGAATTGTGGAGAATTTTTATTTATTAAAAGACAAGATTTATCTAACCTCTATGTATTAAATTGTCATTGTATCCTGAAATGGAGCATGGGGCATTTCTTTTTATAATTATTTTTTATTTATGTTATAATGAAAGGTCAGCACTTTGGACCAAAGACAATGGTACTATATAAAAAGGAAGGGGGGGGGTTGAATTCTGGAGGGAGTAGAAAGAGCCATATGTTATTTATTCATATCAGATGTACATGCTTGTCAGGTATGCTTGTAAGTCTGGCATTGTTGTGTCCTAGTATACAATGAAACCTGTATATAAAGACTACCCAAGGGAGACAAGCAAGGTAGTCTTCATGAGCAGGTGGTCTTTAAGGAACAGGTCCCTTTGATACTTGCTTCAGTGGGATATTCAAGGAAAATAAAATTGTGGTCCGAATAAAACAAACTATTTTTTTCTATACAGATGATTGCTAAAGCAGTTTTGACTGTATATATCCAGATATAAATGATTCCTCCTTTGATGATGCAACGTATTGCTTTACAGTTTCACATTGAGGCTAGTTCACATATAAAGAGGCAAACCATGTGGTAAATCCCTGTTTGTTTGTTTGTTTGTTTGTTTTTTTGCATTTAACTTAATGGTATATGAGGCAGCAAAAAAGGTGAGGCAAGAAGGTGAACTATGACTAATGTGCATCTTGTTGTCATAAGAGCAGTGATTTACTGCGTCTTATGTGAACCAAATAAAATGGGTGTTCTGCAGGGGTTTGCTATTGTGTATGTGAATAAGCCTCTACTGGCATGGTTGTGTCTTTGTCAATGCCCAATAGAAGATCATTAGTTCATATTTAGGAAATAGGCCAACAACCCCCTCTTCATCATTTGTCTGCCTCACAAGGACAGCATCACAATTTCTTCTCAGCAAGCAATAAATTTTAATGTTTTCTAGTTTTAATAAGACTCTCATATACACTTCTTTTGTCTGTGATCTGCCAGTGAGTAAAAGTTTTATCCCCCCCCCCCCCCCGAAATCGCTTAAGTCCTTGTTATCTTTATTTTTTTTTTTATGGGCAACTATGAAGAACTACCACAGTTACTGTCAATTTCTGGATATCTACTATTAAGGTAGATTTCCATATATGTAAAACACAATAAAAACTACTTTCCAAAAATCAACGCAAGGCAACTTCAGTAGCCGTCTATCACCTTTAGAAATGAATGGACTTCACAGTGGCTTATTATGTAATCTGAACATGATTTGTATGGGTAGTACAACAGGCTTTTGAAATTTCACTTGTGTTGATTTTCGAAAGTAGTTTTTATTGTGTTGTAAGCACTAATTGATGAAGTGTTCAGACTTCTTGCATCTTCCGCAGCCAAGAGTCACAGATCTCTTACGTTTGTTTTTTAAATAGTCGTACTGAAGGATGGGAACTCGATGACCAAATGTTTGGTCAGGTTTGATTTTAAGTTATCATTCGGTACTTATGTACTCTTGTTCTCTCACATATATACCGATATCCTCCCATTTGAGGAGTTGAGTCATGAAGAAAAGTGGAAGATTTTTTTTTTTTTTTTTTTTTTTTAATGCTGGAAAAAATGAATGGGAGATTTTTTATACTTATTTGTTGTCCTATTTCACAGGACTTAATCTGTGTGTTGAGTACAAGATGGGAAGAAAAGTTTCTTATGTCTAAGAAAATTCACTTTTGCAGTTTGTTAGCAAGGAATTCTTTAAAATGAAATTGTTGTGTTTTTCAATATTATATTGTACATGAGAGAACGTAGCTATGACGAAATACAATTTCTGATAAGAAAAAAGTTATTGATGCATGGTGGCTGTATTCTATATTCAACATTGATGTGTGAGTTGATTGAGAGTGTTTATATATAATTTGTGCTGCTAACAATTAGGGCCAACCTGCAATGCAAACCCTCATTTTTTGTAAAGACTGATGGATGACCAAAATTCATATCCATAAGACTGTGTGTTAATTAGAATAAGTTTTGGCTTTTGTGATCACTTTCAAAGGCATGGAAATGATAGACTGAAAAGGGCTGAATAAGGTGAGAGTTTGGAGATTTAGTTGATTGATTGATTGCTTGCTTGGGAATCGGTGGCAATGATTGGTATAACTGCTGTTTGAAAAAAAAAAAAAAAGCTAAATATCTGATTAACGTGTACATGTAGTGCGTTGGATGTTGCAGCAGGATGGCTTGTGACATAGTGTGGTTCTAGCCGGGCAATTCCACAATTCATGAGACATTTCACAATGTAAGACCAAACATCAACCTTCATCTTTGTGTCCTCTTTTCTTACTAATGAAAATGATGAAACCCAAGTTTACTTTTACTCAAGTAAAAGGTCTACATAAGGAATTATTCTGGTGTACTTCTTTAGAGACTAACATGCACAAGTTTTCTTTTAATGAAGCCCAAGAGGCAAAATTGTCCATAAAAATGTGACTTAACTAATGATGTAGTGGAATGCCATGAAGTGTACTTTTGTCACGGGGAGTGGGTTTTCATAGATTGATGAAATGTGAATAAACAAGATCATCTATCAGTAGCTGGAATATATGGAGGGGTATTCTTTTCCTTTACCCCACCCCCTTTCCTTTTGATGAGGACAGACAGACAGGGGAGGGAGGGGGGGGGGGGTATGCTTCTTGCAAATTAACTCGGGCTAGGGTATGTACATTATACTGAAATCTAATCGTGTTCAACGGGTTAAGACTTGAATTAGGGACAACTCCACAATTTGATTAAAAATCTTAATCTAATAGATTTGAAAATCTCTTATTGATTATAATTTCTTAATCTAAGTTTTTTTTTTAACTTTCCCTAATTGCAATCGACCTCTAGAGATTGATTTCTAATCGAAAAATTTATAGTGTAGATAGAGTGGTGAATAAACGGAAAGCACTAATTAGGCACCAATCCTGCTGCCGGAGCTCATGAATCTCTGTACGTGTAGACCAATTCGGTTTCGGTGCTGTTTTTTATGGTAATTTCTAACTGGGGGGCTTCAAGTATGCCTAACAAAAGATAATTTATGCACTGACATAGCAACACACCTGGCACATTGCACAACCCATTGAATCAGTTTTTATTCTCCTTTCAAAGCCCCCCATGTTATGGCTAACACGAGTTACAGTGTTTTGAAACCGAATTCATCTATACTGTAAAACCTAGGCCGATGAGTACTGCAGGTGCAGCTTTGGTACCTAGATCAGCTCGATGGTGCCACTTATAAAGTGCCGGATTTTGGGGGGGGAGGGGGGATATGGACTATACTGTCTCTGTGATCATGTCCAATGTGTGTGTTGATTCTTATCAATTATCTTTGAAACTAAAACTGAAAACTGTCTGGGCGATCGAGGCCATGGGGAAGGGGGGGGGGGGGGTTGACTGATAGGAGCTTCATTCCTGTTGTAACTTGACCTTGTAAGTCTTTGTTATGATATTGTGGCCAGGTGGGAGTGATGGGAGCCATAGTTAGCTGTATAAATTGATTGGGCGAAAACTATTAGTTATGGGAATTAAAGCATGCTTGCAGATTCGGTACCCATATGATGCTGGATAGGTGCCATCATTATTTTTTGTTTCACTCCACCCCCCCCCCCCTTGTTGAAGAATCCTGGCTATGCCTGTACATGGAACATGGCCCCCTTAATCTCATGACAAACATGTACACCCACACACCCACACACATCAGGTACCAATTATGCTCACACTGAATTAGTTACTTGCAAATCCACACTCTAGATTTCTAATATCTGGGTTTTTTTTTTTAAAATCAACATTTGAGGATGGTTTGTGTGGGGAATGTATTTGAATTTTAAAATGAACCATTTTGTGACATTGTCCGACCAGTTAAATAATGGTCTCAGCCTGATGATTCATGGTACCTCTGAGAAGCTTCATACAAGGACTTGAACTTCAAGGCTGAAGCCAAGGCCAAGGTTTGGGGCTCTGATGCTGTCCACACACACCCACACACTTATAGCCACATGCATGAAAATAATAAATGCAACACTATCACATAGATGATCTGTGGAATGGTGAAACAGTTCTGAAATTTCTTTATTACATACAAATACATTATAAAACTGATATCAACACGTTTAGAACCACAATTTCATTAATCTGCCAACCTTGATGGCAGATTTTCTGTTTTAACCCTTCACAAGTCGCAACTATAATATACAAGGCAGAGACATCAAATAGACCCTCTCACATTTATCATACAGACTACAACAAAGAGTGATTGTTACCCCCACGTAAAAAAGGCACTGGTCAATTTTAATGGGCACATATCTTGAAGTTGCAGTACAAGAGTTATGTCAATGTTTTGACATGCTAGTTATCTGGAAGCCGAACATGAAAATGTTCCAAGTTCCAACAAAAACATAATAACTAATAGGGCCCAACAACTGGCAGTAATCTTTAACACTCGCCGACCCACTCAAATACTCCAAACTCCAGAACAAGAGAGTGAACCGAGAGTTGAATGAATATGAAATGAAAAAAAAAAAAAATCGTTCTGGATTCTCAGAGTGCCCGGGCAAAGTAAAGAATGCCAGCCGGCACTGTAAATATTATGTAAAATGACGGAGGGAAGATGTGATGCAGAAAAAGGGCAAGGAAGATATACGTGAAAGGAAGGAAAAAAGACCAAAGAAAAAGAGAAAGAGAAGCTAAGAAATAACATGACGTAGAGAAAGAAAGGAAGCAGGAAAAGAGACATGGTCAATGAGATAAAGCAAAATAAGAAGAAAGGGAGAAGAGTTGAAATAGAGATAAAGAAAGAGTTAGAGAAAGAGAAAGAGAAAGAGAAAAAGAGAGAGAGAGACAGAAAGAGAAAGAGGAGGCATCAGCATAACTTCCAATACATAGAAAATCAATAAAACAGATTGAATTGATCCATTTTGAAGTGTGCAAATCAGAAGATTTAAGGAAATCAAGCAGTAAAAACTGGTTCAAAATATAAGAATTAATGATATTATGAACAAAGTAGGACAATAAGTAGATCAAGGTATTATACATGAAATTAAGCTACAATGAGTCCATAATTCACTCTATAGAAGATGAAACAGAAATAGTATGGAAAAGAAGAGCTATAGGAAGTTAGTGATAGTATAGAGAAGAGGAAAGGAAGAAAAGAGAGTAAGGAGAGTAAGAGGAGATAAAAAGAAGAGCGTATATACACTATGAACATGGCAGACAAAGAAAACGGACAAAATAAACAACCCCTCATTCTACCCTTCACAATGGTTCTGGTAGTCAAAAGAACATCCCTTCACAGCTATTATGTTTAATCATGTAGTTCCAGGTGAACATGCAAGTGGTACCTGTTCCACATATTTTAGACAATAGCAGTGAAGGGATGTTCTTTTGACTACCAGAACCATTGTGAAGAGTAGAATGAGGGATTGTTTATTTTGTCCGCTTTCTTTGTCCGTCATGTTCATAGTGATATGTTTTATAGATGGTCACAAGATCATCCACATTTGCACCATGAAGGGAGAAAAACAGGAGGTCACATAGAGAAAGACAAGAAGGAGAAAAAACCGAAAAAAAGAAGCATTCGGCAAGATATGCATGTACATGATAAAATCATAATATCAAATTGCAGCTGAGTTTAGAACAGATACAGTGGGTACCCGGTAGGATGCGAAAGTCATTGTGATTTGTTTAGCATTGTGCGTGCCTGCAAAAGGCGCCTGGCTGGAATGCTCCCTAGGGAGTGGAGAAGGTGCATGCATTGTATGCGGGCAAGCCTGAATCCGATGACCGGGGTAATAATATTTCTGTAAAGCGCTTAGAGACTCTCTTGGAGATGTATTAGGCCATCCAGAATATTATTATTATTATACAATATGCGGTATCGTAGACTGTTTATATCTACGAGTTCTACATAATGGTGTGTCCAGGCATTAAGAATTTCTTAGCTGAAGTCTAGAGCCAGACTGCGATTGTCTGGTAGGGGGGGGGGGGGGGGGGGGGGGGGGGGGCATATCGCGATGACGCTCAGATCTAAGCAAACCGAGACTGAAACGAAGTAAGAGTCCATCCCTTCGTTCTTTAAGTGTTGAGAACACATACAAGGCAAGCTGTTCAGCTTACGGCAAGACAATCGGGAATGCAATACAGCGTAAAGCTCGCTTCTGAACGCGTTCCAGTTGTTCAGTCTGGGCTTTGGTAAGACTAGAACTCCAAACTGGCGACCCAAACTCTAATAGCGAGCCTATATAGGTTTTATAGATGGTCACAAGATCATCCACATTTGCACCATGCTTCTTCAAAACATTAAAAATGTAAAATCACCGTGCGTTGCATGAGATCATGAGCTCAACCTGACGATCAAACTTGAGATTCGACTGTATTGTGATTGCGAGTAACACCATGGATTCCATCCATTCTAAACGGCAATCACTGATATGAAGAGGCACTTTAGGAGGGAGAGATTTCATGAAGCTAAACAGCATGGCCTTCTGTTACATTTCTCAGGTTTTAGTTTGATGTCATTTGCAACACACCATTCGCTCAAAGCATCAATATATGGCTCTGCATCGAACTATCTTGGCATTTGTGAACAACTTCAAGAAGACTCCAGTCATCTACATATTTCCAACGATTATCAGTGATTAAAGCAGCATCGTTAATCATGGTGAAATATTACAGGCCTACAGATCTTACATTAACAACCAACAATGGTTTTTTTAGGGTGGTCTTCAAGTTAAAATATTCTCTGACTGGAATGATATGAATTGTATATCTAAACTTCACATTAATCTTGAGTAAGTCATAGCTTTTACTAAATCAATTTGATAGTTTGGTGGTAGTAAATCTAATTTTAGAAATCAACTCTATTCAGGTTTGATATCCTTCCTTACAAAAATTCAAAAATGAAGTTAGGTCAGCAATTGATTGGCATACTACAAGGTTTTACCTGTAATTTGCCAACAAAACAATAACTAGACATTAAGCAAATATTTATCTTGTGAAATGTGTATAGTCTTCAAAGTTTGATCTGCATATCGCACCTTCTTTGTTTTCTCTCTTTCTTTGAAAACTCTTCTTTTCAGCAGCTGAAAAAGAAATATTTAAATATTTACAGGAATAGCCAAGAAATCATGTCTAATTACATGTTGCTGTGCGTAAAACGGCAAATGCCAAATCTAGGGCAATCATTCCCAATTATTTCCTTTTGAAATTCAAACCCTTTTGGATGGGAATAAAAGGACATGTAAACCTGACATGTCCCCTTACAAGACATCATGAAAGGTATCTTCTTCTTCTTCTTCTTGATGATGCTCCTTAATGGAAATGAGGAGGATTTGGAACTACAGTTGATACATGTTCGCACGATGTGTACAAAGTAGAGAAAACTTTTCTTTCATATATTTTTTTCAAAAAAGGCTTGTTTTGCAGTTGCTTTCTCCACATCACCATTCTCCTTGATAGTTATTTCTGCACAGGCCTTTGCTCTTTCAGCAGCAATACCAACTCGGCCAGATGATCTCTTTCTCTTTCTCCTTTGAAGAGCTGCGAACTTTCTCTTAACCCATAGAAGTACAGAGCTTTTTAGAGGTCTAAATTAATCATCTTCAATCCTCAAATTGGCAACAAATGTGATTTTTTTTCCACTCTGACATAATTTGAAAAAAATAAATATAGAAATAACATGAACCAAAATGAATTATGATTACAAAATTTCAGCTGAAACTGCCCATTTGAACACGGATATTGTGATTATATATTATTCACCGCATTGCCAATTTAAAGAGTTTAATGATTAGATACATTTAAACTGCTCTAATTCGAAAATGCAACAACATATTGCAATGGGAATGGACTCAAAACTTTCAATGAATTTTTCTCTTTCTACTCATGTATAATGTTTGATGCCTAGCATTCTGGATCGGCAGATACTGCCAAAGCATCTCCTAAAGGAGACACTGTACGTCTATGGGTTAACTGGGCCCTTGGTAGTTGGTGGAAGGGGGATTAAGCTCAGCCAAGGACCCATCCTGCTTCAGCAAACCAACAATGTCCCCAAGCTTTTCTTCCATAGTAGCCAAGAGAGAAAGGTCATGGCAAGTATAGGTCATGTCCCTCAAAAGAGCAATCCTTTCCCTACACCTAATTGCAACTTGGTTCACACTTGATGGCACGACTCTCTCTGGAAGCTCCTGGAGGTTTCCACCTTGGTCCTGATCTATGCTGTCATGTTGATCTAGAGGTGGATCAGTAAGCTGATGGTCAGCCTCCTGGAGAAAAGTAGCTGCCTCTTGATCAAGGGTGATGTGAGAGGCTTCTCTGAAGATCGCAGGCAGAGACTCCCAGGTTTTCTCCGGGTACTCCCTCATGATTGCAAAGAGATGTTTACAGGGCATCTGGTTCCACCTCCAATCCCCGCATGTGCAGCTTGGAGGGCCATGGGTCAGTAGCTCAACAACATATGTCGGCTTCCCCTCATTGTCACTCTTCACCTGAAGGTTGAAGGAGAAACATGATTTACAAAATGATTATGAAAAATATGTTGCATTACAGTGTGAGCACTGGTCATGAATTAGTAAGGGCTGTTCATTAAAGAACTACTGCTTTCATCTGGCAATGGAGCTTATTCCTTTGCAGGAATGCATATTGACAGATACTGTAATATTCTGCACACATATTGAACTAGATGATTCTTCAACCGCGCATGGTCGAAATGTATACCTCTGCCATTGCAAGACCTGAAATGTAGGTCCTATTCCTGTTGATTATTTCTATTTTCATAAACACCATGACATATCTGACCTTAATATTTGACCTTGTGACTTCAAAATCTAGTCAGATCACTGTCCCTCCCATAAGCATACATAAGTCGAGTCTGAAATTGATCCGTGGAATGGTCCTAAAGTTATCACGAGAGCAAGCCATTTTCATGTATTTTATTGAACTCTGTGACCTTGACCTTCAACCTCATGACCCCGAAAGCTAATCAGATCATTGTCCCTCCAATATGCATACATGAGCCAAGTCTGAAGTTGATCTATTAAATCATTCTTAAGTAACTGCAAGAACGAGCCATGATCCATGGAATGGTTCTTAAGTTATCTTGATAACGGGGCATTTTAATGTATTTTACTGAACTCTGTGACCTTGAGACCCCAAAATCTAATCAGTTCATTGTCACTCATACATGCATGGGCACAGTTTGAAGTTGATCCGTTAAATGGTTTTTCAGTTTGGTTTTTCACCAGAACGAAAACGGGACAGAGGGACGGATGGATGACCCGAAAACATAATGCCTCCAGTAACCACCTACAGTAACCACCTACAGTGGGCAGAGGCATAAAAATCTGCTTTTATTTTTTTTTATGTAGTTACATGTAGGTATTTATACACCAAGATAGAAGTGAAGAGGGAGAGGTTTTTTTAAGAAATCATAACCTTAACCCTAATGTCTATAAAGCTACACCTACACCTGATTGCAGATACTTAAAAGGTCATAGCAAAGTAGTTTCATATCCAAAATTTTAGGATTACATATAAGATTTGCTGAACGAAAAAAACCAAAATCAACAACAGGAAAAATCCCTTTTTTGGACTCCTCACCAAATATACTGACATTTTGGGTTTGGATGCAGCCAAAATTATTACCTCGAAAATGTTTGATGAAACCCTCTTGATATTTGTCTGTGGGATAGTGTCTGCTAGCTCCAATTTTCTCATACAGTGCTGAATAAAAGAAGCAGGTCTGTTTCTGAGGTAGTGTGGAATTGTATCATCATGGCCTCTACTGTATGACTCCGGGGCACACGTATTTTCCTTCACATACCTATAACAACACAAGATAATGGAAACTAAGAAGAATGACAATTATGACATCAAGGCCATTTTTTTAAACTTGCTTTGGGCTCTACAATTTCATTGGCCCCTGACAGTGACCTTTGATCTTGCAAAGATTTTCATGTTCCTAAGATGCAAATTTATAAACCATGATCAAAACTGCATGTAAAACATAACATTGGATTCTTTAAAGGAGAATGCAACCCAGGCATCAGTGTGCTCTTAGTGAATAAAGATGACCAAGAAGAGTAAACAGTGAAAGCTTGAGCAAAATCGGACAATCTGTTCAAGAGTTATGAATTTTGAAAGTTTCAGTAAATCCCTATTATAGGGATCATTGAGTTGGCAACTTTGCCAGCATCTGTGATGTCATTGTGGACAACTCTCCATTCATTTTGTACACAGAATTTAACATTTTCTTTATTTTCAAGAAAAATAACAATTCTTTTGATTTATTGTTTGAGTATTACATGGCTACCGGTGTATCAATTCTGCAAGTATTTTGGGAAGAATTATGATGATTCCTGACTTGAAATTTCATATAAATCACTTTTTTTGAAAAATTATGTACAAAATGAATTGAGAGTTGTCCACGATGACATCACAGATGCCGGCAAAGTTGCCAACTCAAGGATCCCCACAATAGGAACTTACTGAAACTTTCAAAATTCATAACTCTTGAACAGATTGTCCGATTTTGCTCAAACTTTCACTGTTTACTCTTCTTGGTCATCTTTATTCACTAAGAGCACACTGATGCCTGGGTTGGATTCTCCTTTAAATGTTTGACCCGGTGGTAACCATTATCTCAAGGGACATCCACCTACTGAAGCTACAATGTATCTTCACACCAATGCATGATTTCTAAGACATGTTATCAAGATAATAACAAATAGATAAGCTGCACACTGCATCTGTGCTCGGTGGCTACTGTAACACTGCTTTGACTTGAATACAAAAGCAGATTGTACATGAGTGCAATGCTTCACATGGCGTCTTGGTGAGCTAGCCTAATAGATGTATAAGTTTAACATCAATAATGTGTATGGCTGTTAACCATGTTAACCCATTCATGACAGAGGTCCACATTTTGTGGTTTGGCCTAATATCTTTTGATGGAAAGCCCTAAAAATCATACCAAATACATGAGCAGAAAGAACAAAAAATTCTACACAAACTGTGCCCATTTTGGTTGCGTCAATATTCCTTTACTGATGCTGAAAATTTTTTAAAGGAAAATAAGCATTAAAATCCTTAAATTGGCAATGTGATAGAAGGTTTAAAATCATTGTTTTCCTCTGCAAATTGGCAACTTTTCGACTTCTCATAATTTCTGTCAATTTATATTCATTTCAGATACATGACATTTTATAAGAAAAATGTAGCAATAGAATAAGAATCTTGGTGTTGCCAATTTGAAGAATAAAAGCTGATCAAATTAGGCTTTTAACAATTCCTGTCATGAATGGGTTAACATCAATAATGTGTATGGTGTTAACCATGTTAACCATGTTGCTGTTTGACAGGCTATTCCTATATGAAGTAGTAGATTAAGCAAAATTAAGCAATAACCTTTACAGGTAATTACACCAAACTTTGACCTTGAACACGGGGAGGAACCCTAGTACAAGCAACATATATAAATTGTACCAACATGCAACAACGTACCGTAACCTCATGCGTGCTGCATATATATGATTCCTGATGGTGTTATCCCTGGGGAAGTATGCAGTATTGGTAGTTTCTGGTCGCTTAGCAGCATCGGGGAAAAGGGTGGTCTCAACAAATATTTTCAAATGGCTTTTCATCTCCTTGGTGTTGGACACCCCATGACCCACCAGTTCCTGGATCTTTTCACGGAGCCTTTTGTCGAGAGGATTGAGAAATCCTACGGGCTGTTTCGTCAGAAATTAAAAACCAAAGAAAGAAATTATGTTGAGATGTTTTCCTCTGTTGTTTCATTGTATGACTGGTAACATAATAAATTCTGTGTTAGAATGTTCTGATCCATAATCACTCATCTCAGCAATTCATTCACCTATTCATTCATTGTTCATTTTTAAAACTTGCAATCTGGAATGCAAATCTTATCAAATAATACTAAAAATCCCTGGCATATAACAACAGAGAGAAAAAAAAAAAATTATTCAGTTAATGAGGAGACTTGGTTGTTTGATCATGACTGAAATACATCTTCTTAGATTTACAACAAATTATGCTTTTCTACTCATGTACAGGACATCCTCTGCACATCATGACATTCATATAAATATAAATTATTCTAGTGGCAATTTAAATAGCTCCATGTCAAAGAGAGTCTTGCAGGTAAACTTTCACATATGAAAAGAAAGTCTGGCTGGTAATCTTTAATATTTGACCTCAAATGACCTTTGTCGTCATCACATGACCTCCGACAACACCATAACATGAAGATACCCCTAATGCTTCTATCACCCAAGTTTGGTTGCCGTTGCAGCAACAGCTGCCAAGTTATCCATCATAAGAGAATCTTGCAGGTAAACCTTAATATTTGTGACTTAAGACAGACGCCATTTAGATCCCTTAGTCTCGCCTTCACCTCCGGTGGGCAAGACAAAAAAAGTGACAAGTATGAATCACTTATCATTCTCTTGAGCCATTGTCTTTTCTTTGTTTTTTTCTAAACAATTATCTTCCACATACCAACCTTGACAGATCATTTCCGTGTCAAAATTCATGTGGTAAATATGATTATTTCAAAATGTTGTTTGTGAAAATAAGGTTTTGTGATTTACTTTTTTTTTCCTTTGTCAACGTATTTGTTATTTTCATATGATTTTTTGAGGAACAAAAAAGATAAGTGCTGCACACCTCTGACCACTATACCAAGAGAGGCACCCGGAATTTCTGCATTTTTTCTTCAAGCAAGCTAAGCGACCCATTGCACTTATGAAATAAAGATATCTTAAAATCATAATTTATATAATGCCTTTACCTTGTCAAAGTGACATTAACTACTTGCATTCTCTTTTTATTCACCCTTTTACATTTTTGTACATAAACAAAGACACGCGCAGTCGCGCACACACACCAGCATCACCACCTTAATACAAAGCTCTACAATGTCCACAGAGGAACTTACTGGTCCTTGACTGTGAGTATTTTGGTGAGAAGAAGGGGATGGCAGCTTGATATAAATGCGGTGTTCACTCTCAAACACCTCTCCACTGGACAGTGCCTCTTTAATCTCCTTGCTTATGCGATCCCGGACAGCCTTCTTCTTAATGTTGGAGCTCTGTTGATAGTTTTAAACCAAATAAAATATTATATTCATAACTAAGGATTGCAATTCATCCAAACCATTAAGTACATGAAACGTGGAATCATTTTAAGAAGGGGGGGGGGGGGGAGAGAGTAATCTTCACAAGGAACATAGGGAACATCAAAGAACATAAAGCGATTTGAAACAATTGTATTAAGCGCTATATAAATTTTATCATAGCTATTTTGTATCATTATTGTTATTATCATTATCACCATTATTATCATCATTGATATTATAATATCATCATTTTCATTACCATTATCGTTGTTATTTTTATTGATATTATTAAATCATATTGACTGGCCTTGAGGGGAACATCGGAAATGTTGCCTGCAACAGAATCATATTGTCCCCGAGTCATTAGACGAGGGCAATATGGTTATGTTATAACCCATTCATGACAGAGGTCCACATTTTGTGGTTTGGCCTAATATCTTTTGATGCAGAGCCCTAAAAATCATACCAAATACATGAACAGAAAGAGCAAAAAATTATACACAAACTGTGCCCATTTTGGTTGCATCAGTATTTGTTGTTTGATGCTGAAATTTTTTTAAAGGAAAATAAGCATTAAAATCCTTATATTGGCAATGTGATAGAAGGTTTAAAATCACCGTTTTCCCCTTCAAATTGGCAACTTTTTGACTTCTCATCATAATTTCTGTCAATTTATATTCATTTCAGATACATGACGTTTTATAAGAAAAATGTAGCAATAAAATAAGACTCTTGGTGTTGCCAATTTGAAGAATAAAAGCTGATCAAATTAGGCTTTAAATAATTCCTGTCACGAATGGGTTAAGGGCAGCATTTTGATGTTCCCCAATAGGAGAGCCAGTCAATACTTTTATCATTATCCAAATCGGACATCTAGAGCAAAATCATGAAGATGATAGGGTTCTCTGTTGATATGCTTATTCCAGGAGCTCTGAGATTTATTATTGTGACGTAATTATAAGGTCACGTCCCTACAGGAACCAGTAAGATACATTGTAGTTTTCCAGTTACTCCATTGGTTCCAGAAGAAGTCATTACCAGTTACCAATTGGAAAATATTTCCAGTTACCCAACTGGATCCAATTGAAACCAGTTAATTTGCATATTATCAGCTGGGGGGTGTAACATAAAGAGATACAATCAATCTTACAATCAATTGTAACTCTTTAGTACATGGTTTGCCATGTCCCAATTGGTTTATACTGGATTTTGGTCCTGGGCATGACCTAGTCAAGCAACCCTGTTATTTGGTAGGGGGAGCAGCATCTAAATGAGATGTCTTTACAAGGCAAACACAATACAAGATTCATTACTTCAAGCCTTGGGATCACTAAAACAAATACATCACCTTGGATTGTGGAAAAAGGATCACCTCCTTCATAACAATCTGTGCAGGACAACCCTTCTTTTTTGATTTTTTGACTCTGCTTCTCTTTTTTCTTGGGCTTGGATGGTCCCCCTGTGCAGTGAACAATCAATGAAAAATACAGTCATTATAAGACACATAGAAAGAAATAGGTATGTGAAGTTATTATATTTATATCTTCATCAATCATGCTTTGTCTACATATGGCTAACAGATTTATATTTAGTATATCTAGATGACAACAGCTACACGGTTGTTATTCTTAATACCAGGCACTTACTATAGTCTGGCATAACAGATGCCGGCAGGCGTACTATCAGAAATAATATAATTTCTCTTTATTTTTTTCTCTTTTTGTCATTATTAAAGTTGTTCATTATTTTCCAGAAATTGGCATCATAATAGGTAATAATGTTGGGCAAGTCATGATGATACCTTCAGCTCTCTGTCCCTTTCCTCTGCGGCTTTATTCTTGGATGCTTTGTTTTTATCCCGGCCAAACATGCACTCCAACGTGTACTTGCCCAGGATGACAAAGGGAGACCCCTCACAATTCACAATGCCCTCTTTGACATCTGAAAACCGAATGAATCTGCCTACAAATGATAGTAAAGTGGAAACAAGACAATGAGGAGTCAATCTGCAAAACCAATCACTGTACACAAGACTTTTAGGTCAAGAAATGAAAACTGGCCAATTGTAAGACATTGGGGGAAAATTCTCCTAAATATTACTGCCCATTTAAAGTGATTACACAATGGTAAATTTTTTTTGATATATGATCAAGAATAGGATTCTAAGAAGAATAACATTAAAAGTTTGATGATTTTCAATCGAAATCATTGCAGTTTGGATAATTTTCTCATGAAAAGTCAAGAGTTGACCAAAAAATTTGAGTATGAGGTATGACATAAAAGTGGGTACCCAGCTTCGCGCATTGCAGTTGTGCTGCGCGCTAGACGGTACAATATGTATTATACATTGCACGCATTTTGCATGAAGTGCGCGACATGGTACCCACTTTGACGTCAAAGTAGGTACCCAGTTGAAACTGGGTCACAGCTGAGGAGTCAAAAATATCCTGAAATCTTACAATTTGGGGTTTCCTTGGCAACACAACTTTAAACAAAAAATTTAGGCAGATGATTTTCTGTTAATAAAATCATGTTCTTTTAAATGAACTAACAATGTTTCAGCGTGGGGCATTGGGTACCCCTTTAAACATGAATAAGGAAATCTCAAAAAAATTTTATTCAAATTGCTGAATGTTATAGACGAGGCCCTACTTGATTTTATTTAGTCAGACCTAACTTAAGTACAGGTATTCACCTGGTATTACCCAGTTGTTGGATGTCCAGACAGGTTGTATATCGGATATCCGGACAGTCAATTTTAAACAGCCAATTGAAAAAGTTCACAAGCAAATCTCTTAAATATTTTAGCACAAACTGTTAGACAATATTATAGCTAACATTATAATGATGATGATCAGCACAAATCAATGCATCTAGTTTTTGTTTAATCCAAAGACAAAAAAGAAGGCTTCATTTTTGTTACGTGTCCGGACACCCAACCCCCCATCCTACTAACACTGTACAGTTAAGGAAGTCTTTCCGTTATAACGTTAGAAACAGTTGGACCCTAAACTTTACTCAGAGTTAGCCTACATTAAGTTAGACGGCCCTACCTACGGCATCTTGAACTTGTGATCCCAAATGGCCAAAGTTCCTTGTCTTTTTATTGCCTACAAATCGGAGGGAAGAGACGATTTCGAATTTCTGTCGGACTTGCTGCGCTTCGTCCCAGGTGGTCACCCAGCCAGTGAAATCATCCACTTGGTTCCAGCAGGGGTTCCAGGTATCTGACCAAGGCTTGCTAGGACTCAGAGCTGGAGGAGTTGGAGGAGTTGGAGGAGACTTCTCTGACTCGGCCATTTTGCTTTCAACTTCAAGTTTCAATACAGGGTTGATAATTAAGGCTTATACGCTATCGCTAGCGATCGCTCGTGCTAGCTAGGCCGCCGCCCGGCGCGCCGTACCGTATATACCATGTACCATTAAGTCCGAAAATTCGACACCGCGCGCGCCCGGCGGCTGCCGTACGTACACGTACACGCATTATGAAAATCAAAAAGCGCGCGCCAGACTAGGCGCGCGTACGTCGACGGACCTTATAAATATTCATGAAGGGCTGCAGGATTAGTGCCTATTTAGTGCTTACTTGAATGTCTTTCATAATGTCCACCATACATTGAGCCCGAGACCGTTTTACCCGGTTGAGACCCGGTTGATGCGTAGATTCGGCAGATTTATTAATATTCAAGAGCTTGAAAATCTCGTTCGGCCGATGACGTATTGCTCATTAATATTAACGTACGGTACAATTATATACAAATTGCATTTTCATTATCGTGTGCAGGTTATAACTGGCGTAAAACCAGCATTTTCATTATCGTGTGCAGGTTATAACTGGCGTAAACCCAGCATTAAAGTTGGCGGAGTACAGCAAGTCTGCATATGCCGACTTAACCCAAGACAAGACAAGACAAGACAAGCATCTTTGGCGCAAATCCAGCAGTTTTTATGAAAATAAACAAAAATAATGACAATGAACCCAAATCAAAGTGTTAGTTTGTTCAACTTGGTTGCAAAGACAGCATTAAACTATAGTGAAACAGAATTTATTCATGAAAAATAGTTCACAACTTGCATTATAATTTCTCCCTTATTGTTAAGGTAGGCCTACCTAGATCTGGCGTAAATCCAGCATCTTTGGCGCAAATCCGGCAGTTTTTATAAAAATAACCAAAATAATGACAATGAACCCAAATTTAGTTTGTCCAACTTGGTTGCAAAGACAGCATTGGACTAGTAAAATAGAAATTATTCATGAAAAATAATTCGCATTGCAACTTGCATTTTTATTTCTCGTTTCATGTCAATCTATGATGTCAATGTACATAGAACTGGCGTAAGTCCAGCATCTTTGGCGCCATGCCGGCAGTTTTTATGAACATAAACAAAATAATGACAATGAACCCAAATCAAGGTGTTAGTTTGTCCAACTTGATTTTAAAGACATCATTGAACTATAGTAAAACAGAAATTATTCTTGAAAAATGATTCACAACTTGCATTTTAATTTCTCCCTTTTTGTCAATGTACCTAGAACTGGCGTAAATCCAGCATCTTTGGCGCAAATCCGGCAGTTTTATGAAAATAACCAAAATAATGACAATGAACTCAAATCAAAGGGTGACAACACACTTCACCGAAGGCCCGCGAGGCCGAAAATAGCAAATTGTAATCTATATGATGTACATCGCTCTGACTAATTCCTGTGCCAGGAGGAAGTTAAATAATTATAAAGGGAAGTCGGAAAGTTTTACATTGAAGGTGTGGGAAACGAGGACCAAACATGCTAAAGGAGACATTATTATTTTATATACCGATATAGCGCATCATTTTTGATGAAGGAAAATACGATACGAGAAAAGTCGGCCTCGCGGGCCTTCGGTCTCACGGGCCTTCGGTCAAGTGGGCGGACCCCAATCAGAGTTAGTTTGACCAACCCGATTGCAACGACAGCATTGAACTAGTAAAACAGAAATCATTCTGAAAATTATTGTCTTAACTTTTCTATTATCTGTTATCTTATCTCAGTAAGATAATAGCTCGCTAACATTATCTTAAATCGGTATTCTGAAAATTATAAGTCTTTAAGGATCACCCATATATTATCTCTGACACGCCCAATCTTCTATCGTTGAACAATCATTAAAGATTTTATATGAGTTCGTCAACCATTAGAAGTGTCCATTATGTAAATGTAAAACCATTATGATGCGCTTCGTGCATTTATCTTGCGTGCATTGTGCGCTATATCGTCTGCAACACTTGTTTTTCAACTTTAACAAGCACAAGAGAAAGCAGAGAGAGAGAGAGAGAGAGAGAGAGAGAGAGAAATCCCGGGAAAGAAATAGAAAGTAGAAAGATATATAGGACAAATAAAGCAAAGGAGAAATGAAGAGAGGAAGTGGAATGAGAGAGAGAAAAAAAAAACAAAGAGAAAGGTGATGTTTTGTTTTGAAGCAAAGGTAATGCTAAAAAATCAGGTGATTTTAAAGTAGCCTACAAAGATCAAATAATTCAGAGAAAAGAATCTGTGAAGTATTTGGGAATCGAATTCACCAGCTAGGTTTCTTTTTTTTTTATCTCTAGTAGAATCTATTATATAGTAAAAAAAAAAAAAAAAAAAAGGCTAACTCGCGTTTGAAATTAATGTACAGATACCAAAATTGCATGAATTTACATGCAAGGCGTATATTATGCTTTGCTCTTATTCAGTGTTTGACTATGCTAACGCTACGTGGTATAATGATTTAGACAAGTCAGATCAAAAGAAACTGGAAATCGTTCAAAATAAGATGGCAAGATTCATTCATTGTTTAGGCCAAAGAACGCACTTTGGCTCTCAGCAGTCGGTTTACTTGATGTCAGTCAAAGATCAAAACAACTTATTCTGCACCACACACACAGAATACTCGAGGGCAAATCATTATATTGGCCGCATTTTTAATCTTGTTACAGACTTACATAATTATGATACAAGACATAGTCAATACAATTTTATCTTGCCCGAACAAGTAGGCAGTATTGGCAACTGCTTTTATTATAACGCAATATACTGGAATTCTCTCCCCAATGATATTAAAGCAGTTGAAAACTGTGCACACTTTAAAAGACTACTAAAGAGTTCCTATCACTTGAGTCTAATAAAAAAAGAAACAATAAAACTCCTGTAAATATGTTTCATTATAGTGCTAAATACTTACCAGTCACGTTACTAGCAGTCAGGTTGTTGTTCTCTTTAGGACCCCATTGTAAATAAGCTTTCGAGCTTTCATGGGTCATCCTGTCAAGCTTTAATGAACTTCTTCTTCTTCTTATGTATACCATGTGCTTTTTATCACTATGTATCTGAATTTGACAAATAAATCAAATCAAAAAATCAAATCAAAACAAAAATGCGTGATGAAAAATAGAAGGATAGGGATAGATAGGCTGGTGATGTCAGAGAGAGAGAGAGAGAAAGAGAAACTTCGAGAAAGAGAGGGATAGAGGCAAGAATCAGAGAAACAGAAGGCAAAGAATAAAGCAGTATAAAGAAAAACACTGATCATGTATGATACAAATTAACAAGATAAAGATTACTCAAAATATTAAACAGCCCCCCCCCCCCCTCAAAAAACCACTATATTTTCATTAAAAAAATTGCTGGATTTGCGCCAAAGATGCTGGATTTATGCCAGCTCTATGTACATTGACATTAAGGCCTGCATGAAGGGAGAAATTAAAATGCATGTTGTGAATTATTTTTTCTTGAATAATTTCTGGTTAACTAGTTCCATGATGTCTTTGCAATCAAGTTGGACAGACTAACACTTTGATTTGGGTTCATTGTCATTATTTTGGTTATTTTCATAAAAACTGCCGGATTTGCGCCAAAGAGGCTGGATTTATGCCAGTTCTATGTACATCGACTGTCATGAAGGGAGAAATTATAATGCAAGTTATGAACTATTTTTCATGAATGATTTCTGTTTTACTATAGTTCAGTGCTGTCTTTGCAATCAAGTTGGACAAACTAAAACTTAGATTTGGGTTCATTGTCATTATTTTGGTTATTTTCATAAAAACTACCGGATTTGCCCCAAAGATGCTGGATTTACGCCAGTTCTATGTACATTGACATGAAGGGAGAAATTAAAATACAAGTTGTGAACTATTTTTCATGAATAATTTCTGTTTTACTATAGTTCAATGCTGTCTTTACAATCAAGTAAGACAAACTAACACTTTGATTTGGGTTCATTGTCATTATTTTGGTTATTTTCATAAAAACTGCCGGATTTGCGCCAAAGATGCTGGATTTACGCCAGTTCTATGTACATTGAAATAAAGGGATAAATTAAAATACAAGTTGTGAACTATTTTTCATGAATAATTTCTGTTTTACTACAGTTCAGTGCTGTCTTTGCAATCAAGTTGGACAAACTAAAACTTAGATTTGGGTTCATTGTCATTATTTTGGTTATTTTCATAAAAACTACCGGATTTGCCCCAAAGATGCTGGATTTACGCCAGTTCTATGTACATTGACATGAAGGGAGAAATTAAAATACAAGTTGTGAACTATTTTTCATGAATAATTTCTGTCTTATTAGAGTTCAATGCTGCCTTTGCAATCAAGTTGGACAAACTAACACTTAGATTTGGGTTCATTGTCATTATTTTGGTTATTTTCATAAAAACTACCGGATTTGCGCCAAAGATGCTGGATTTATGCCAGTTCTATGTACACTGACATGAAGGGAGAAATTGTAATGCAAGTTATGAACTATTTTTTATGAATAATTTCTGTTTTGTTATAGTTCAATGCTGTTTTTGCAATCAAGTTGGACAAACTAACACTTTGATTTGGGTTCATTGTCATTATTTTGGTTATTTTCATAAAAACTGCCGGATTTGCGCCAAAGATGCTGGATTTACGCCAGTTCTATGTACATTGAAATAAAGGGATAAATTAAAATACAAGTTGTGAACTATTTTTCATGAATAATGTCTGTTTTACTATAGTTCAATGCTGTCTTTGTAATCAAGTTGGACAAACTAACACTTTGATTTGGGTTCATTGTCATTATTTTGGTTATTTTCATAAAAACTGCCGGATTTACGCCAAAGATGCTGGATTTACGCCAGTGTTCTATGCACATTGACATGAAGGGAGAAATTAAAATACAAGTTGTGAACTATTTTTCATGAATAATTTCTGTTTTACTATAGTTCAATGCTGTCTTTACAATCAAGTTGGACAAACTAACACTTAGATTTGGGTAAATTGTCATTATTTTGGTTATTTTCATAAAAACTGCCGGATTTGCGCCAAAGATGCTGGATTTACGCCAGTTCTATGTACATTGACATGAAGGGAGAAATTAAAATACAAGTTGTGAACTATTTTTCATGAATAATTTCTGTTTTACTATAGTTCAATGCTGTCTTTACAATCAAGTTGGACAAACTAACACTTAGATTTGCGTAAATTGTCATTATTTTGATTATTTTCATAAAAACTACCGGATTTGCGCTAAAGATGCTGGATTTACGCCAGTTCTATGTACACTGACATGAAGGGAGAAATTAAAATATTGTCTGTCCAAACCATCCGGTTTCTGGACAATACGGGCGAGCAAAGCGAGCTGGGAAAAAAAACTCTCTTTCGACGATAAAGTATCATTTCGTCATCAAATACACTATAGGTCTATATATTTCAATCATATTCGGCCAGTTAACTTTAAAGAGAAGCTTGAGTTATGGGGGGGGGGGGGTAATAGATAGTTTGGGTAATACTTGTGAGCTTTCTCATAATTCTTCTCATGTCACTTTTGAAGAGTATGAAAGTAGAAAAAAATCCTTAAATGCTCTTATATTCGAAATATGACAAACAGCAACTTGAGTGGTCCTGCCCTTAGTATTTTTGTGTTGTCTTATTGACCAATTTTCGTATTCAGTATAGCCTACATGTGGTTATTAATAACACTGATTTGATTTCGTAACATTGTGATATCCAATTAACCCTCACAGTCTTCGCCGATCTTTATTTACTGCTTAATCAACCTCTCCGACTTTCATTTTTAAAACAGTTCCTCTCACACTCTAATCGCGTGGTTGTCATGAATATTTAAAAGGGTAAAGCTTGATAAAATTATTTGGTCTGTAAATGAGAACTCCAGTCCAATGATGTGCTGTAATATATATTTTTTTAATTTCATTTTTTTGGGGGGTGGAAGCTGTGGGTCTGTATTGTATGGGATAAAATACCTTAGACTTGCCAATGAATAGAGTAAATTCACAGCACAAAGAGTACAGTGGAAGAGAGGGGAAGGTTGGTAACCATTAGTCGTAATCTTAGCAAAAGTTTAAGCTTTTTCAGCGCTCCGAGAGAAAATCATGAATCTATTTTAGGAGTTACGTCAAAAATGCTGCTCGACTTCGTGTTGAGCCATGTGCTATAAATATAGGGATGTCCAACACGATTCAGCAAATAACTTTTGAAAAAGCGGTTATGATTATCCAAGTCAAGGGTCACCTTTCATTCACAATAATATTGATCGCTTTCTCAGGCACGTGATTTTTTGCATTTTTGTGTACATATTCTTTACAAAAAATAAATACAAAAAGTGCCACGTCATTCTTGACACGGTAAATATATCAAGTGAAGTCTTGTGACTGCAAAAAGACTCGAACGGAATCAGTGGATGATAGATATATTAGGCTGAGGACAGGGGCCGCGGAAGCGGGGGGGGGGGGGGGGCTGAAAAACGCTCCACGGTTTCTGGAGGATGTGGTATGCTGGGGTAAGCACAGGGAGACATCAACAGAATGGTTAAGCATGTTAAGCTTGATATGTTTTTACAATCGTTTTGCAATACATTTTCGACCCCCTGTTCTATTTCTCATGCACTGTATACGCGTAATATACTAACAGTTAACATCCTTTAATTGACATAGTACAATCATAACAATAAGGGTTGATAGTAAAATATGCATTACAGATAATATAGAGGACAGTCAGACAAAATCTCTGAAAAAAAGAGTACAGGAGGATATTCGGCAAACGGCGAAAGAAGAAGAAGAAGAAGAAGGAGGAGGAGGAGGAGGAGGAGGAGGAGGAAGAAGAAGAAGAAGAAGAAGAAGAAGAAGAAGTAGAAGAAGAAGAAGAAGAAGAAGATTGAATGATAATTATAATGACGATATTGTTCATTTAGATAGCACACTACATAAAACTTATGAGTATGATGTAGATATTCATTTATGATTAACGCGATATCTACCTAGAGACTACATTTCTATTACGTACTTAAATGTATTAAGAGCACTTTAAAATGCAATTCCAGTTCTGCACCGTACTAGAATCTTACATTTTTGAAATACATGGTATATAATTATGATAATACTATTGCCCTAGATCAATTCTGATAAACAAAAGAAAAATCCTTTATAGTAGAGCAGCATAGCTCCAATTTGGGCAGAATTGTGCACTTTTGTATAAAAGCACCAAAATTGGTACAGTTGTTAAATGATACACTTAGAACAATTTCAGATATGGAAACACTGTCAAAGATTTTAGATTCCCCAGCTATAGATAACTCGCTCGATCACCACCGCATTCGGACCCTGTGGTAACGCTCCAAGTACCCCACTGTGAGTTGGCTGTTGCAACCCAATTCAACAAAAGGCGCATCTGTTGAGCGAATTGCACAAGGTTATAATGAGAAGTAGTGGCGCAGTCGCTACAAAAATCCTTCTTGGCTGAAATTAATGATTTTAAAGTATGATTCTTGTTAAAGTTGGTGTTTTTAGCAAGTTATATTTGCATAAAAGGGATTTTGCTGTCACATAATTACTACCGATTATAACCGTGAGAGGAGTAAGGAAAATAAAGGTAAAAAACAATACTATAGGAAGAAAAATATCATTGTAGAAAACAATGGAAAACATTAGAAGAAAAAATCAATGAGGAATAAAAAGAATATCTGGAAGCATGGAAATATGAATAGGTCTAATAATTGCTGAGGATCTAGATGAGCTGTAGAAGGTGTAAAGAAAAGAAGACGATTAGGATAAAAGAAAAACCATGTCAAGTAAAAGTCCACTTTTATACAATCTGAGAAATAATTTATATCGAAACATATCAAAACTTAGCAAAGCAACATCATACCAATGAAATAGTGGGTTAAATGGCGCTATGCAGCAGCTCTCTAGTTTAGAGCAGGAAGTCTGATTTGAATGTTAAAGAGAATATTACGTTGAAATCATCATCATACCGAGTGTCATGTCGGTAATTATGAAAAAGAGGCACCACTAATCATGACAGGATTGGTTGCCGGGTACAAAGGGACAAACGCACTATGAACATGATGGACAAAGAAAGCAGACAAAATAAACAACCCCTCATTCTACCCTTCACAATGGTTCTGGTAGTCAAAAGAACATCCCTTCACTGCTACTGTCTAAAATATGTGGAACAGGTGTCACATGCATATTCACCTGGAACTACAGGATTAAACATAATAGCTGTGAAGGGATGTTCTTTTGACTACCAGAACCATTTTGAAGGGTAGAATGAGAGGTTGTTTATTTTGTTCGCTTTCTTTGTCAGCCATGTTCATAGTGACGGCATATAGGCATCACTATATGCCATAGCTTTACAAAATAGCATGTCTCACTATGGCCATGATGGCATGACTGTGTCCTACTCCTGATTCATTATACCTGCGGTACCCGCAGAAAATCGAAATGTTCCTTTCCATGACTTAAACAGAAAGTCATACCCTCGAATCTTTGAATTCGAATGATATTTAATATTTAACACGTTTAATATCTGAGAATATCAAACGGGCAAACCTATACGCATAGATATTATACCGTGCGTCCCAAAAATATTTTCCACTTTTGAAATGGCTGCCAAATGAAAAATATATGATTCTGGCGGGAAATGTTTATATGTACGGATAGCTTATGGACTCAACTTTCACAGGAGACCAAAAGGGCAGAAAATAATTCATGTTTGGGTGAGCACTGCTAACTTTTGTAAAGGGTATGAAACTTAGGTTGCGCAAGAATTGCGCCTTCTAATCGACAGTCAGCTATAGGTGACGCAGGTTGCGTTGCGCACCTCACTCTGCCCAATTTTTTTTCATACTTCATCACCTTTTCCATTTTTATTTCCCTCTGTAGTTTTTTTGCTCCTGCTTCTTTCCCTGTTTTTCACTACAGCCCCAGCTATAGAGATTTATTCTTGTATTCCCTCCGAATCCACTCACTTTTGCATGGCCATGAATGAAGGACCTCTACCATAGAGCCTATAGACATCTAGGACAAAAGTATAAATACGGAGCCCCTCTAACGAACCACTGTTTACCCGAGGTGAATAGAAGTGCCTACGCCTTTTTAAAGCTACACTTCAACTTTTCAAAACACTCTACCTCAATTAATTATGAATTATGACTAAGAGTAGGACTGATGACCAAATAGTTGGCAGAAATGTTATTTGCTTATACGACCTAATACAAGCTAAATCATACCAGTATTCATCTGATGAATTTGGGAATGGTCAAATGTAACCTCATTGGGATTTTTTTCTTATGTATAAGGTCCTCATCAAAGGGACATGAGTGTCAATCACCGTCAAATTCTTATCAAAAAATCATGACATACCCTTAATTTCAGAAGTTGATTCTTATACACACTCTCATATTAATTCTTGCCTTTTTGAATTCTTAATTCAACTTCAAATTAAATTGGAAGAAAATTCAAACACAAAATTAAATTAAGTCCAAATGTTAAATTGTACGATGTTGTGAGAGCTGTGAAGGTTGATCGCACTTTCTCCACCGGTTAGTTTTTATTCCAAATCATTCTCCCCATACTTCAAGGTATGTTCAAGGTATGTACTGTTTTTAATGTGGTGCCCGATACAACATTTTCTTTTCCTGTGTTAGAAATGCTTATGATACATGAAAATCATTTACATACATAGCATATTGGACTTTCATTAGTTTGGGGGAAATAAAGATCATCCCCTTAAAATGCAAGTATTATTGCTCCGTCAAGGTCTGGTTGTTCATAGTTTCTACCCATCTGTTTCAAAAGGATTTTGGTAAATACAATAAGTGCACTGTCATCAAGCACCGATTCACTTCAGTCCAACTTCAGCTTTTTGTACTTTGAAAATACTGTACGAGTAAAAAGAAAATAATAAAGGCACTTCTCCACTCAAACTTGACTGATAAAAGTCCCTTCATGAAGGCAACAGCATAGTGTTACTGAAAGGCTATAATAACATTGTGAACCTATTCAGCCATGATTCTGGAAGAGGAGCTCTGGAGCGAAGATGACCATTGACTTTTTAGTAGAATAGGATGTCTTCAAGAAATGAAAGACTATTTGGATTACCTTTATGCTTCACTTTGCAAAGACACTGACCTAATGCCCATTTATATTTGGTATGCCATTGAGGCAACCTTCAGGTACATGCTACGTCGGGATTGTACAGAAAAGAAATTTCATTTTTTCCTTACAGAGATATTCAATTTGACAGAGATACAAGTGTATGCTCGTCTGTGGAAACACACTTTTTCACATCATGAATGGCGCAAAACTGATGTCTTTGAAAAGTCATCACAAACAGTAAAGGATAAAGGGTGCCAAGATATACTGGGTTGGTACAGAGTCAGCGTAACCCCCTTTTTGGGCAGAATTGTGCACTTTTGTCTAAAAGCACCAAAATTTGGTGCCGGTTTTGAATGATACATATGGAAGCACTTTCCAAAATAATATAAAATATTGTGATTCTCTATGATTTTTCTTATAAATACATAAAAAAACAAAAAACAACACAAAACAAATATGGGGTAATTACCGCAATTTTCAAGAAAATATTAAATTATATATTTCCCAGGTAGATAAATCGCTCACAACCACGTTCGGACCTTGGGATAATGCTCGAAACATGCCAAATACCCCATTGTTAGCTGAGGCCGTTGTAGCCCTACGTAACAAAATGCTCATCTGTTGGACGAATTGCATAAGGGTAATGAGCAGGAGCGGGTGTCGGTACAGAAATCCTTCTAGGCTGTGCTTGTTCTTATCTTTGTTGTTTTAAATAAAAGCAAGGTATGTTTGCATGTAAAGGCATTCGTTTGAAAATTTAATATCACATACTACACTTTTCACATGGACAAACGCATGTTACCGAATCCTGAGAAAAAATAGAGACCTATAATAGCAGGGAAATGGGGAGGGGCAAGAAAAATTAGGAAACAGGTGGAGAGATAGGAAGAAAATTAATCGAATATGTAAGTTTGCTTTTATACCATGTACAAAATGCCAAATAAAATAATAATGATGATGATGATAATAATAATGCCCGTTTGGTATTCAAATTCCACAGAAGGGGTATCTGCCTCAGTTATGGGGGGGGGGGGAGGGGAAGAAATGCGAGTTGGAGTATCGCAGGTATCAGTCAGGAGTGGGGCATAATCGGACAACAACAAAGACATTCTATTTATGAGTGATGCGTATAGTCCTTTTGTACCGGTAACCACTCCTGATCCTGTCATCATCAATGGTGCCTCTTTTCTCATATTTAGCGAGGTTTTCGGTAAAATGATGAGTTTTACGTAATAATCTCTTTTACAGGGATGCCAGCTTTATTTCATCAAAATTTCGATTGAAAATTGTCACTAATGGCGCTTTCCTTCTCTCTTAACCATATTAACAGCTGCTGTATGAACCATTTTTACTAGAGACATGTATATTTTAGTGATAATGATAATGATAATGATAATATTAATCATAACCATATCAATAATTATAATGATAATAACAACAATGATAATAATAATCATAATAATAATCATAACAATAAAAATAATAATTAATAATAATAAAAATAATAACAACAATAACAACAATGGATATTTATATACATATCCACCAAACAAGGTGCTTAAGGCGCTCCCAAAATTACCCAGCTCAACTAGGCTACCAATTTCAGTGCTCACAGCTTTCAAGGAATTCCTTCCTGCGGGTACCCATTTACACCCGGGTGGAGAGTGGCAAATGTAGATTAATGTCTTGCCAAGGGACATTAGTGTCATGATGGGATTCGAACCCCGGATCTTGTGGCTCACAGTTCGGGGACTTATCCACTGAGCCACAATGCCTCTATTTATAAGATGTTGCTTGGCTAAAGGTTGATAAGCTCAAAAAAACCCAACTATTTCTCAGGTGGTGCAAAATACTTTATATGCATAAAAGTACACTTATACTTTACATCATTTTGTGTCATCCTAATTCCCTTCTTTTCTTAACATATTAGAAGAGTGCCACTTATCCAGATTCGTTCAACGTAACTATTAGGCATATCAAGTTCCCTATTACAATGCAATATTCTTCTTATTCTTCATTAAATTTTCTTTCCTCCGTCTGCTACAATAATGTTTTTTCTTCGTTTAGTATTCGTTCTCTTCCTATCTCTCCACCCGTTCTCTATATTTTCCTTGCCCCTCCCCATTTCCCTATTATTGTCTCAATTTTTTTTTTCCTCAGGAATCGGGAACATGTTTTTGTCCATAATTTATGAAAAGTGTAATATGTGATACCAAGTTCTTCTAACGAACACCTTTACGTGCAAACATACCTCGCTTTTATTAACAACAAAAATTAACAACGATCACAGCCTAGAAGGTTCAATGACACACCAAAGATAAATAGGCATTTAAAGGTGTCTTTTCAAAGTGAAGCATAATGGCATTCCAACTAGCCTTTCATGTCTTGAAGACATCATTCTATTAAAAAGTCAATGGCCTTCTTCGCTCCAGAGCTCCTCTTCCAGAATCATTACTTTACAGGCTCACAATGTAGGCTTTCAGTAATGTTGTCGCCTGAGTGAAAGGGTTTTGATCAGCCAAGTTTGAATGGAAAAAGCCTTTATTTATTTTTTTTTTTTACTCGTACAGAATTTTCAAAGTACCAACAGCTAAACTTGGACTGAAGTGAATCAGAGCTTAATGACAGTGCACTCTTTGTATTTGCCAAATTCCTTTTGAAACCGATGTGTAGATCGAGGCTCTGAGTAACCAGACCTTGACGGGGCAATAATACTTGCATTTTAAGGGGATGATCCTTCTTTCCCCCAAATTAAATGAAAGTCTAATATACTATGCATGTAAGTGATTTTCACTGTACAAGTATTGATAATGGAGGAAAAGGAATTGTTGTATCGGGCATCACATTGAAAACAGAATGATTTGGAATAAAATGAACCGGTGGAGAAAGTGAGATGAAGATTGAGACCTAATTGTCATACAATCAAACATTTGAATATAATTTTTTGTGTATGACTTTTCTTCGAATTTAGTTTGAAGTTGAATACAAAAAGGCAAGAATAAAATATAAGAGTTTGTATATGAATCAACTCCTGAAATTAAGGGTATGTCATGATTTTTGATAAGAATTTGACGGTGATTGACACTCATGTCCCTTTGATGAAGACCTTATACATAAGAAAAAAATCCCAATGAGGTTACATTTTACCATTCCCAAATTCATCAGATGAATACTGGTATGATTTAGCTTGTATTAAGTCGTAAGCAAATAGCATTTTGCCAACCATTTGGTCAATCAGTCCTTAGTCACATTTCATACTTAATTGAGGTAGAGCGTTTTGAAAAGTTCAATTGTAGCTTTAAAAAGCCGTAGGCACTTCTATTCACGTCGGGTTAACAATGGTTCGTTAGTGGGGCTTCGTATTCATACTTTTGTCCTAGATGTCTATAGGCTCTATAGAAGAGAACCTTCGTTCATGACCATGTAATAGTGAGTTTATTTGGAGGTAGTACAAAAACAAATCTCTATGGCTGGGGCTGTAGTGAAAAAATAGGGATGAAGCAGTAGACAAAAAATGGAAAAAGTGAAGTAGTATGAGAAAAAATGGGCAGAGTGAGGTGCGCAACGCAACCTGCGTCAGCTTCGCTGACTGCCGACAGCTAGCTGACTGCCGACAGCTAGCTGACTGCCGACAGCTGTCCTTGATTCAAAATGGATGACAGCTCTAGGGAACATTGAGGGAGCTACACAATTATTATTCTCCCATTTTCATTTGTTTCAGTATATGTATGTTTGTATGTATGTGAGGGTGTGTGTGTGTACAAATAGTAGCCATGGGTTCATCTCCGCTTGGTCGTCTTGCCCCCCCCCCCCCCCATTCCAAAAAATGGATCGACGCCTCTGCCGGCAGCTAGCTGACTGCATCGCACCTTCTCCATCGATTCGTTTTATTCCAAATCATTCTGTTTTTAATGTGATGCCCGATACAACATTTCCGACTGCCGACAGCTAGCTTCATCGCACTTTCTCCATCGGTTCGTTTTATTCCAAATCATTCTGTTTTAATGTGATGCTCCATTACCAATACTTAACCCGACGTGAATAGAAGTGCCTTAAAACTACAATTCAACTTTTCAAAACACTCTACCTCAATTAAGTATGAAATGTGACTAAGAGTAGGACTGATTGACCAAATGGTTGGCAAAATGCTATTTGCTTACGACTTAATACAAGCTAAATCATACCAGTATTCATCTGATGAATTTGGGAATGGTAAAATTGGGATTTTTTCTTATGTATAAGGTCCTCATCAAAGGGACATGAGTGTCAATCACCGTCAAATTCTTATCAAAAAATCATGACATACCCTTAATTTCAGAAGTTGATTCATATACACACTCTCATATTAATTCTTGCCTTTTTGAATTCTTAATTCAACTTCAAATTAAATTGGAAGAAAATTCAAACACAAAATTTGATTAAGTCCAAATGTCAAAATGTAAGATGTTGTGAGAGCTGTGTAAGTTGATCGCACTTTCTCCACCGGTTAGTTTTTATTCCAAATCATTCTCCCCATACTTCAAGGTATGTTCAAGATATGTACTGTTTTTAATGTGGTGCCCGATACAATATTTTCTTTTCCTGTGTTATAATTGCTTATGAGACATGAAAATCATTTACATACATAGCCTATTGGACTTTCATTAGTTTGGGGGAAATAAAGATCATCCCCTTAAAATGCAAGTATTATTGCTCCGTCAAGGCCTGGTTATTCATAGTTTCTACCCATCTATTGCAAAAGGATTTTGGTAAATACAATAAGTGCACTGTCATCAAGCACCGATTCACTTCAGTCCAACTTCAGCTTTTTGTACTTTGAAAATACTGTACGAGTAAAAAGAAAATAATAAAGGCACTTCTCCACTCAAACTTGACTGATAAAAGTCCCTTCACTAAGGCAACAGCATAGTGTTACTGAAAGGCTATAATAACAGTCATTGTGAACCTATTCAGCCATGATTCTGGAAGAGGAGCTCTGGAGCGAAGATGACCATTGACTTTTTAGTAGAATACGATGTCTTCAAGAAATGAAAGACTATTTGGATTACCTTTATGCTTCACTTTGCAAAGACACTGACCTAATGCCCATTTATATTTGGCATGCCATTGAGGCAACCTTCAGGTACATGCTACGTCGGGATTGTACAGAAAAGAAATTTCATTTTTTCCTTAAAGAGATATTCAATTTGACAGAGATACAAGTGTATGCTCGTCTGTGGAAACACACTTTTTCACATCATGAATGGCGCAAAACTGATGTCTTTGAAAAGTCATCACAAACAGTAAAGGATAAAGGGTGCCAAGATATACTGGGTTGGTACAGAGTCAGCGTAACCCCCTTTTTGGGCAGAATTGTGCACTTTTGTCTAAAAGCACCAAAATTTGGTGCCGGTTTTGAATGATACATATGGAAGCACTTTCCAAAATAATATAGAATATTGTGATTCTCTATGATTTTTCTTATAAATACATAAAAAAACAAAAAACAACACAAAACAAATATGGGGTAATTAGCGCAATTTTCAAGAAAATATTAAATCATATATTTCCCAGGTAGATAAATCGCTCACAACCACGTTCGGACCTTGGGGTAATGCTCGAAACATGCCAAATACCCCATTGTTAGCTGAGGCAGTTGTAGCCCTACGTAACAAAATGCTCATCTGTTGAACGAATTGCATAAGGGTAATGAGCAGGAGCGGGTGTCGGTACAGATATCCTTCTAGGCTGTGCTTGTTCTTATCTTTGTTGTTTTAAATAAAAGCAAGGTATGTTTGCATGTAAAGGCATTCGTTTGAAAATTTAATATCGCATACTACACTTTTCACATGGACAAACGCATGTTACCGAATCCTGAGAAAAAATAGAGACCTATAATAGCAGGGAAATGGGGAGGGGCAAGAAAAATTAGGGAACAGGTGGAGAGATAGGAAGAAAATTAATCGAATATGTAAGTTTGCTTTTATATCATGTACAAAATGCCAAATAAAATAATAATGATGATGATGATGATGATGATAATAATAATAATAATAATAATAATAATAATAATAATAATAATAAAAATAATAATAATAATAATAATGATGATGATGATAATGATGATACTGAACGAAGACAAAACATTATTGTAGCAGACAGTGGAAAGAATTAGAAGCATTAGAAGTGCTTCCATATCAGATATTAATTAAAATGGGTTTCTTCATCAATTTGCCAAATTTGGTGCTTTTAGACAAAGGTGCACACTAATTTTTCAGCTTTGCCTATCATACAATATCAGTAATCAATACAATACGGCTACGATATTAAGACTAAGTAACATTTCAACTTTAAAACAGTAGTTTCATAGATATACAACCACGCACTGAAAAATGAGGGCTCTATGTGGCGCCATCTGTGGGCTATTTTCCTGTATTCGGTTTTAAAGGGTAAGTCCCACAGAAATAGAAAACGTCTTCTATTTCTGTGGTAAGTCCACCCTAGAAGTTTCACTGTTTCAATAAAACGAGATAAATTTGAACAGCAGTTTAAAAAAGAAATGAGCAAAATCGATCAAAGAATAAGAAAATTACGCTCATTTACATTTTCTAGTAAACTACTCTTGGCAACACTGATGACATCATATGCGAGCAGCTCTCCATTCAGTTTGTACATGAAATTTCACATTTTCTCATTCTTCTTGGAAGTTACACATTTTCTTACCCCACAGTCAAAATATGTTATGTAAAAAGCAATTCTTCTGAACATACATTGATTATGGGGGTTAGAAAATTTGTAACTTCCAAGAAAATTGAGAAAATGAAATTTCATGTACAAAGTGAATGGAGACCTGCTCGAATATGATGTCATCAGTGTTGCCAATTTGCAGAGCCAAGAGTAGTTTACTAGAAAATGTAAATGAGTGTAATTTTCTTATTCTTTGACCGATTTTTGCTCATTTCTCTTTTAAAATGCTGTTCAAATTTATCTCCTTTTATTGAAACAGTGAAACTTCTAGGGCGAACTTACCCTTTAAGAAATTGTGCCTGACTGTCCCTTTATCCTGTTGTGCTGCTACCACTATTTTACTTCACCCTCATGTTGTAGTAACATACGTTTAAATACTATTCCCACAGTATTTGGGCAATCTGAAGTAAAGAATTGAAAATAGGCGCCGTAGACCACTCTCAGTCCTCCGTCCCCCCCCCCCCCCCCCCCCCCATTATCAACAGATTCTAAAGCTCATATCTTGTTCTCAGGGTTTTTTTTTTCGTTTTTCGGGCTTTTTTGTATGTTTTGTTTGTTTTGCAATATCTGAACGTTGCTGCTATTCAACTGCAGTCACACCCACACAACAAACATTTCTAGTGGACAATTGATCACATATTTTCTAGTGAATAAAAAGACAAGGTCAAGTCTGTTTACTCATTCCAGGCAATATAAAGGCGTTCCATTTTTCGGAAATTTTGCAGACCATCTTTGGGCAGACACTACAGTTAGGACAACATTCAATTATGGCTCAAATAAAGCAGTCCACGATACCTCTCGTGACAGCTGATGAATGGTGGGGAAAGTGTAAGAAAGTCGATGTTTTGGGTGAGAAGATGTCATATTATGACTTTGATCCCCAAAACAAGAGCAGTAAGCACGCAGTAGTATTTCTACACGGCAACCCAACTTCTTCCTATCTGTGGAGAAATGTCATACCACGCGTAGAACCCATTGCTAGATGTCTCGCTCCAGATCTGATCGGGATGGGACGTTCCAACAAACTGGCCAACCATTCATATCGCGTTGTAGATCACTACCGCTACCTGTCGGCTTGGTTTGACTCTGTCAACTTACCAGAAAAGGTGGGCGAATATCACATTTTTTAGGACAGGAAATTTTCATGTATTTGAATAAGAAAGTAAAATAATGTGTGATGAGCGGTTTTTCTTTCATTTTCTATTTGATAGGTTATCATAGTGTGTCATGACTGGGGTACAGCTATAGGCTTTCACTGGTGCAATGAGCACAGGGATAGACTTGAAGGTAAGACTAATGCACTTTCATGAGCTTTTATTATAATTATGTACGATTTTCATTGCTCTAGCTCACATCCCTTATGTTATTGTATGAAGTTGTTAGACAAATTTCTAGAAACATTAATCTTCCTATATTGTTAATGGACAAAGGTTTCACTGAGAGGAACGCCACTTACATAGTGTGATATGACATTCTTCGGAACTTATTATGCTGATATGGAATTTCTGTAATAATGGAGTTTTTGAAGAAAAATGATTCAGAGGACTGTGAATCATGCAGGGGGTGTTCTGTAAATTGTTGACTACTAAGATATCCAGAAATTTAAGAAAATGCGGAAAATGTCAGAGTAAAACAATTGGGAATTGAAAGGGGACTGTATCCCCTAGAATTTTAATTTGCTGATATTCAGGAAGGTGCCCTTAATGTGTTCTCAGCCATAAAAACTCCTTCCTTCCTCACATCGCTGATGTATTGCCATCTGAACTGTGGTTTGCAAAAAGAATGATTTCTTTTGTGAAGAATGCCCAAAACTCTTCCAATACTATAGTAACATTATAATTTGGGTATGAGTCAGTTTGGTTCTCACTCAGTAATGGGATGTAATATATGTTTGTTACAGAGTCAGTTTGATATGAGCTGCAAAGAGGTGATGCATACCTGGAATCACACATGACTGTTTGGAAGATGTAGAGAATAAAAGGGTTGCCGAGCAAATCAAAGAACTTGTATTTGTTAGGGATAGGCGTCACTATGGGGCTGGGGCTCTAAGCAAGGAAGAATGCAAAACAATAATTAACTTCCTTTTCTTGCATTAAGGGCAGGCTCCGTCTCAGAAGTTACACTGTTTCGGTGGAGGGAGGTTGATTTGGGTACCTTTTTAGAGGAAGGGTGGGTGGGGTCGATCGATGAATGGGGGGTTGCACTCATTTGCGTTTTTCTGGCAATATGCTCTCGGCTCCGCAGGTCGGCGGCGCTGATGGCATCATGTGCGGGCAGCTCTAGGATTGCCGAAACTGCATGTATGTCGTTATGTTCTTGTATGTGGGTTCTTTATTAGGACAACATAATAATCTGACATTTAGCACAGAGATGTTAAGTTTAGTGCCTGCGTTTAATCCTCCATGTTTTGCACTCTTGCGCATGCGTACAAATATCATGATGAAGCTACTGTGTATAATCTTCACTCAATGTGTCAATAAGAGTTTTTATTTTCTTCTTCCTATAGGTCTCGTCCACACAGAAGGCATCTTGAAGCCAATGACATGGGACCTTCTCCCTGAGGCTATGAGGGAAATATTCCGGGGATTTCGCTCGGAGGCCGGTGAGGAGATGATACTGAAGCAGAATCTTTTCGTGGAAAAGATTCTCCCGCTCGCCATCAAACGGAAGCTTCGCCAGGAAGAGATGGATGCTTACCGTGAACCGTTCAAGAACCCTGGGGAGGACCGACGACCTCTTCTTACATTTCCCCGTCAGATCCCCATCTTAGGTGAGGGGCCAGAAGAAACCATCGCAATTGTTACAGCATACCATGCATGGCTCAAGGAAACGACGGATCTGCCAAAGCTCTGCGTCCTCGCAACTCCTGGGATCTTCAGTGAATGGGGGAAGGAGATCACCAAGGACTGGCCAAATCATAAGACAGTTGAGGTTGAAGGATCCCATTTCTTGCAGGAAGATTCACCAATCCAGACTGGGGATTACATCAAGGAATTCTTATCTGGTATCTTCAAATAGAGGGATCAAGATAGCCTCGTACACTCTCTTCCTCCTACCCTATGGATCAACAATATACAAACAGATTATTTAGAAATGAAATCGGATCCAGAAATAGAAACTAGTGTTGGAGGCTCGCCAACATTAACATATATTTTGAGAGATTTCATACTTATGTCGTGATCACAAATCGAGGACGATCCTAAGTAATGGTTTTGATAAGAAACAATAATTTCTTCTACAGTTTATGATGCAGAATGTTGTCACTGTTCTTGAATACATATTGAAATTTGATACCCCGTCCGGACCCCTTTAACCTCTATTATTGAAGGCAAGACTCAGCCGGATTAAGGGACTTACGTGGGTTATTATTCTAATTGAAATAAAAATGAATAAAAAATAATACTCTAAATTCATGGTGCTTTATTAGTTCCTATTATAATCTTTAAAAAGTTATTTCAATTTGAATAATGTAAACAATGATTTGACAAGCATATGGGTGAATCCAGATAAACGCAGGTCAGACGGGTTTTCCTGTTTACAGTATCAAATCACTCCTACTTTAAATGTTGCTCGATTCCTAGCAGTAATATCACTAACATTAGAGCAAAAGTAACATTAGCAAACTCCACCTTAGCGTGGATAATTTAAAAAAAAATTATGCATTATGTACACAATAATTAAAGTAAAGTAAAGATGAAATTAGGATCCAGTATATTGCATTACTAGCGGGATGAAGCACTGGCAACAAGGCAGAATTTCTTTATTTCATTTCTAGTTCATAGATTGTTCTGGAATGATATCAGATTTGGGAGCACCGAATAAAGATCATTCCATTGGGTTATGCATGAATTAAAGTATACGAACTTTTTTTACAATTTTGTTCTATATTCATTTGGTTTAAAGGGATCCGCTAACTTTGTGAAGGCGTGATTAATCAATAGATGTTCAGAAGAACAAATGAACAGGCAGGAATATCAAATTTCAAAAGTATAAATGTTATTTTCAAGATATCTGTCTCTGAATTCCGCCATTTGCAAAACCAACCTGGGTATGCTTTTGTCTAACACTGCAGTCTATGGGGTAAAAAAAAAGGGTCGGCATTTTCTGTCACTTGCATGTTTTCACTTTTTGTGAAGCATATGATGATCCTCTTGAAGTGCATTTTTCAGGGCTTCAGATTTACACAATATTGCATGCACTGATACCATAGGGTTATGCAGGGGCGTAAAAAGCAGGGGGGGGGGGGGTGGGGGATCCTCCCACACTTTTTGAAGTGGGTGTATATAAGTGTATATCTATAGTGGAATCATCCCCCCACCCAGTAATGAGGACCTGTCTACGCCATTGGGGCCATGCAGCTCAGATTTTTAAAAGATACTCGGTGGGTTTTTTTTACTTGACAAAACATTATAAGGGCATGAAACGCTCCAGTTCGGACTGAAGTGAAAAATTAAGAGAAAAGCAAGCAGAATACGCGAGAAAATAGGCGTAGTGTTTAACTGAATGGGCGACTAGAGAGACGAAAATCCTAGATCTAGAAAAACGGACACAACGCAACTTGCGCCAGCTATTGACTACTGCCAGCCAACGGCCCATTCTCGGAAACTAAATTTATACGGGTAGAAAAATAAGCAGTTTGTTTAATTAACTTTAAGGCGAGTTACAATATATCTTTCATTGTCCCTTGTAACGGTGTGTATTCTGGGGGGGTTTTTTTGTTTGCTGATTGTCTTGTATAATACCTCGCTCTGTTTCTCTATTTTTCTCTCCTTTCTTCCACATTCATCTTCCATCCCCTCGATTTCTCCTTTCTCTCCCCCCCCCCCCCCAAAGTGTTATACTGTATTTTTTCCACAAGCATGACAAGCGGGGCCTGTGTTTATAAGCGTAGCTTATTTTGAGGTCCCTCCACTTGCAATTTTTTCTGTTTTTTTTCTGTCTGGTATATTGTATAGATTTGTAGATGACGTTTTTACCACTGTCATTATCAGTGGCGGCAATTTCATGTAACGAGTGGGGGACGCAAACTTCGACGGCTAAATATTATTGTACCCTCGCGCAGGAAAAAACCCCAACAACATTGGAAACAGGAAAACTAATTATCCGAATGTGCAGGTCTTGATTTCCTTGAACCCACAGCTAAAGTTGCATTTGAATTTGAACTATTTTTATTGAATTATCCGAATGTACAGGTCTTGATTTCCTTGGATCCAAAACAACCCTAGATAGCGTTATAAGTACATGCTACCTGGATATGGCAACCAAAGTCAGCAAACATTAAATGCCGCTGCACAGGAAACAATCATTTGATTACAGAGGAGAAATAATCAGCCATTGGAAATAAACCTCAAATGATACGTGTATGAATATAATGTATACACAGCTATTTTATCGAATTCAAAGCATTTCCTATACTGAATTTTACTTTGAAATAAGATTTGACAGATATTCTCAATTAAACCAAGAGATACTTGCGTCTTAATAATATGAAAACCTGACACTCGGTGTAAGCTAACTAGTGATGAGCTATACTGTAGATTAAAAACTTTTAATTAAAAAAAATAATAAAAATTTTTGGCAGGCACGACAACTTGGATAAATTAGCGCATAGCCATAGCAGAATACCGCCCAAGTCTAACGATAGTTTCTGAAAACTGATAAGATGCTATTGTTAATATTTATATTTTCGGGGGGGAGGGGGTGTTGATTCCCCCGAATAAAATAATACTGATTATATCCCTTGTATCATGTGTATATAAGCAGAAAAAGGTTGATCCATCAACCTGTCATTTGCATCTGAAAATTTAACCAAATCGTTTGCCTGAACTTGTACCGAACTTGGAAATTATCATTCAGTAATAAACACATACCGTAAATGCAGACAGTTTCATGCATAAAGAAACCAGGAAGTAGCATGAATTTTAACTGCATGAGCCTGGCATATATCTTAAAACAGTGGAATAGCTAAACAGAGTAAGTAATACGAAACTTATATGCTATATGATATCGAGCAGATTGTAAACAAAACTGCAAATAGATAAAAAAAAAAAAAAAAAAAAAAGAAAAGACCAGTATCAAATGACCATAATCTAGAAGTTTGATAATAGTGCCCATGCTTCATAATATAGACACAAGATATTATGCACGGCTGGTTGAACTGACCTATGATGTCATAAATCCAAGCCATATTATGTGACATAAACTGAATGTTTTACCTCGAATCCAATTAACTCGCAACAACATAGTCAAATTCACAGTCACAGTCACAATCATGTTTGGATTAGGTAGATATAGTCTTTGGAGGATTTTGTTGAAACCTCGTCTTCGAGTTGCTGCTCCACCTCGACTGCTTCGAATTCCTTTTCAACAACAATCACACGATGTCGGAGGATCACCAGGTTCCTGGTAAGTTAAACCAGATTTATGGGTAATTAAGATTCGAAAATCATGCCTTTAAGCCGAGTAGGACACGTGTGTCTCCAAATATTCAATTTTACATACATTTTTAATTTTATCCACCTAGTATGACCAATGTCTCCCCCTCCCCCCTCCACTACCCCAACCAATAGCCAAGTCTTAAACAGGGGTTAAAATTGTTATCATGTACCTGAACATTGTATAACTGACTTTTACCCCATGCAGTCATGTTAATGTTGCATTCAATTAACTGTCCAAAATGATAGTCTAAAATGAAGATTGTAAACTGATACATGAGTTATTGCTATATCAGGCACTGCTCTGGCAACTGTTAATGGTAGGCTCTGTGTTGTGTGATAAATGTCAGATGAAGGTGTCATATTCATGCAAATAACATTTATTGCTTATACCAAGGAGCTATTAAACGGCTCCATGCGTATACTCTAAAAAGTGAAATATTACTCAACCACACCACATGGACTATCACATGTATATCGAATTTTAGTCAGGGACGGTGCCAGGTTATTTTGAGGGGAGGGGGCAAGATGACCCTTGCACTGGCGACTTTATTTACGTTTTAAATGAACAAATAGGGCTATTTATGACCCTTTCCTCTACTTCCCCTTACGGTTTTTTTTTTGCTTCCTTTTTTTTCTTCTGCATTTTTTTATCACTTGAAAAACCACTGGGAGAGGGGAGCAGCCGCCCCTTACCCCCCCCCCCCACGTAGTGCCCCTGATGAACGTTATCTAGTGATTTCATTCTCCCATGCAACACTTAATTTAGTTTATCAATGTCATCGCTGTATTTCATTGTTCTCTTACTTCCTTCTGTCGTGAAACGCTGTGTAATATTTGTGTATTTTGTATATTATATTTTCATCATTACACTTGTCAGCTAGTCTGAGATTTCCAAACCCTTTTCAACATCTCTAGACCTTCTTGAATCAAACAGTCTAAATAGATATGGTATAAACAAAGAGAAATAACATCTTTCATTAAAATTTGGAAGTCATCTCAATTATCAGGGTTTGAACGCTTTGAAGTTTGACACACTTTTTTTTTCTATAACCTGCCCTTATTGATGTCACATGGATCAGCAAATGAGAGACGCAAACAGCTGGAACGTTGAAATTTGATTTGATTTGATTTGATTTATCTAAACACGGTAAAACCCCAGTTCAGCTTCTCGGTTGGTTTTCAAAGGGGCCGTGTGACAATTAGAAACAATGAAATACATGAAATATGAATTCAAATATCAGACAATAAATCTAACCAAGAAAATTCATCGAGCTTTGCTATAATCATAATTATTGCTTTCGGATAATTCAAGGTATTGATTGTGAGCATCAGCTTGGAAGATCAGCTTGTATTTATAGCTTTTCACCTATCTCCTTTGATGATCGAGAGTCAAGTCAGTGAAGCTAACTATAGGCATATTATCTGATTATATCGGTCGTTGATCAATGAGATACTTTGTTTGCATGAGCGAAGACTAGTCTAAAGATCATTGTACTTAGGTTGAAAAGATATTTGTTCGGCTCTGCATGTAGAATTGGATCTTGATCATTATAGGAAGTGCACCGTTTTGAACGCACATGAAGCTGTTTGAATTATCCAGCATGCAGAAGTTCATGTTTATTATCGTGCTGGTAGCGGCTGGTATACCTGCTCTATTGGGTCAGGATCTACCACCGGTGAGTTGCATACATTATTCCATTCAGGCTGTACATAATAATACCCCGTTTATTCCATACCCTCATAATATTGCAAGCTCTCTTTTCTAACGATATGAGTGCACTTGCATTATACATGAACATGTATCTTGCAGACATCGATTTACAGGCACAGAAATCATGGAAATAGGCATAACCGCTTATGTACAGTATTTCCCTACCATGTAACAACACATAAGCGAATCCACTGCAGGAAATTGGCCCGGGCCGCCCCCCCCCAAAAAAAAACAATTGATACCTGTACCATATTATACTCTACACGCGTTATTAGACGCAGATCTGTCATGCCACTTTAAAATGTAAGAATTAAGATCTTGTCTTTCCAAATTATACTTCAACATAATTCATATTGACTGAGGAATATTTTGATAGCATTTGAATCGGATCTTGTAAAGGCTACTATTCCAACCAACCTAGTGAACAAAACTACATGTAGCTCCAAACAGACATGACAGAAATGTTAGTGCTATGAATCGAGAAAGAACTACGATGGCAAACACTGTAAAATCATCACTAAATAGGGGCGTTGCTCCCGGGGGCAGCAAAGTGCCCCTCCCAAGCACCCGAAAAGTGCCTCTATTTACCTATGAAGAATTCCCTTTTCAAACCTGTTCAGTGTACCTTTTTCTTCTTACAAGAGCCAATTTTCTTCTTTGATAAATGCCCTGTCACCTTCTAGTACTTGCCCTGTTTCCCCCGGGGGGGGGGGGGGCACTGCGATTACATGGTGGACATCATGTTCGTACACAAAAACGTGTAAAAAAGAGCTGGCTTTTTCACAGACGGGCGATGTACGCGCGTACAGTGAAAAAAAGTATCCAAATTGCAAAAAGCAGGAAAAAAAGGTATACTTTTACAACAGCTTGATTTGAAAATACTTGTTTAGGGTGGGGAAAACATGACAAAATACTTGTTTAGGGCATTCTGAGATCGAAGGATAATTACTTGTTTAGGGTCGATTTTGAATGTCCATGTACGAGCATGGTGTCCACCTTGTAATGACAGTGCCCCCCCCCCTGCCTGTTTCGCTGGTGCCCCCTTTCAAAGACGCTCCGCCGCCCCTGTCACTACCTGAATATACATGAGAAAAGAGTGCAGGACCAAATGAAACATTATTGCTAAATTGCTATACAGGTCTGAATATACATGTAGTATGAAGTGATACATCCTCCCTTGTATTATTTTATAGTTTACAGATAAGAATTGTAGAACCGATGCATATCCACCACCAGCTCAGGATGTTGCTCCTAAATTCATCTTCAACTTGGACCTAGATCCAGAAGATAGATGGACCGAACTAGTCAAACCAAAATCAGCAAATGTAAGTTTTTTTAAACTTGATTTGAATACATTTGAAATTATTTCTGTGCAGTGGTGAAGGGAAAACACTTCATCCTGTCCAGAGGAGAGTAAATTATTATCAAGTCATAAAAGAACATTATGAATTATTTATAGACACACACATATTGGAATACATACAACGTTGCCACCAAACTTCGAAGGGCGTCACTTTTCAGAATTGATCTCGTTTCATTCAGTAGTAGGGAATGTGAATTACTGATTGTATTTTTCAATGACATTTTCTTCCAATATTTTCCTGTGCTATTAATTTTCTTTAGATCAGTTTCCTAATTGAGGATATCAAAAGTCTCGTTGGGCTCCTTCTTGGCAAGAAACTCACCTCTGAAGTTATCGATGATCTCTTCGTAAGTCAGTCATTCTTTGTAAATTTATGTTTCCTTATTACGCATGTGGACGATATCAAAACTCTCGACTTGAATACTACCTGTTTAAAGCCACAAATGCGTTATTTCGTTGAGTTTACACAGAGTTAACGCACTTCTGGCTATGAACAGAAGTATGGAAGTCTTTGTGGAAGAACTATAAGCTTGTAAGAGAACTTTACATGCTGAAATGTCAACGTTAAACAGAAAATGGATAGAAAGAAAAAGGTGGAGGAATTTTGCCCTAACCTGGTGAATAGTGTTTTCATTTCACGAATAACTGAGTAATGGCATTTGGATGAATAAACAGGCCTGATAACTTGTAGCTAATGTATTCAGTATTCCGATGTATTGGCTCAGTAGGTATAGAGCGTCCACCTCACAATCGGGAGGTCGTGGGTTCAAACCCCGGCCGCATACCAAAAGAACGTTAAAAGATGGGAGTTGCTGCTACCTTCTTTGGCGTTCAAGAATTGAAAGGGATAGAGCAACGTCGATCTGGCGCTGCTCAGTGGCTGCCGGGCCCACGATCAATTGGGCAAAAATAATTTCCTTTCGGGCAATAAAATTTGGAGAGAGAGAGAGAGAGATTTGATTCCGTTCTCGTAGAGGAATAGAACACTAAAAGTGCTGATGAGCTCAGCTTAAAGCTCTAAGCACCGTTAAGAGTTAATAAAGAGCTAAGAGCTTAGCTCATGCACAAGCTCCTTTCAGAGCTTTTATTCATTGAAGAGGCACATCCTGACAACTAGCATGTTTCCCCAGCATGGCATAAAATGAAGCTGCGTATTATTATCAATATACATGTAGATTATGATAGCATATTGTATTGATAATTCAGTTGTTTTCTGTCAAAAGTCTTTTCCCATGTTTGCATCTTCTGTATTATGTTCAGTGAATCAGTGAAGATAATCATGCTTTCTTAACTCATGTCCCTTTTCAAATTAGAGTAACGAATTAATTCTATTTCATCAGTTAGATTTGGTTGAGCTACATTTATGATTCTTATGTAATATATTCTGTAAACCAATACTTCATTAAACAGGGTCCCGTTGTAACAACTCTCCGGGAGCCATATAATCGCGAACTTCAAGGAATTGCTGATGCTACTGGTATTCCTATTGGTAAGAGACAATTTCTGTATGCATGTATTATGCAGTACATAAATTATAATCCTTTACAGACGTTTACTAGGTTTGTTTTCTCCGTTAAATCAATTTTTTTTGTATTACCCTTTTCTGTAGTGTACATAATGTAATAATCATCCTTAGTTATATACTTTTTAATTATTTCCTTTTCACTTGTGAAGCGCTTAGAAACATAAGTATTAAGCGCTATATAAATGTAATTTATTATTATTATTATTATTATTTATAGACGTTTTTTTTTTTTATTAATTTTCGTAATGAAAAGGATTGATTTAGACGAGATATAACGCAATCAAAATGAGGCCTCGGTCGTGTGCAACGGGCATTAGGATAATCTTGGACGCAAGACAGAGAAGATGAGACAAAATCTAGGAAGAGCATTAAAATCGCACTTTGAACCAAATTTGTCAAACTTCTTTACATGATTCCAGGACATCTATACATGTATATTTTATCATGGCATATACGTCAAGACATGGTTTCATTTTTTAAATGTTCATATATCATTCAGTGTAGTACATTGACCACCTTGTTCTTGTATTCTTTAATGATATGAATAAATGTGAAAAATTATCCATTTGATTTTCTGGTTTTCTTCATATAACCTTTTCATTTTTATCCACATAGGTGAGATCGTCCTCATGAACATTTTCTATGAAATTGAATCTTTCTGCACTGCACTGATTGCACAGGATATGAATGGTAAGAAATCATTGTGATGTCATATTTAATGCACTTTGCCTGATTTTCAAAACGACTGGATTGTACAGTATTGAGGGTGTGAACAACTTGAATATGGCAAACCAAATGGGACTCTGTCAATATAAATCGCATCAGCAAAAAGATGAAATATGCGGACGTAGATTAATATTGCTATTGTTTACAAACATTTTCATTGCGAAGTATATTTTTGCCACAATTTAATTGATATTATGGGACATGCATTCATAATTTTGTTTGAACGTCAGGAAACGACGTTTACGAACAGCTTTATGAAACACTCCCCAGGATTTTTTTTGTTTTAAGTAATGTTTTATTTCTCTCAATCAAAAAGCATATGTTATAGTACAATCAAACAAAACAAAGGATTGATTGTAAGTTACGATCAATCGATTGCAACTTTCTTCTAACGCCCTATGCTTCTGTGCATTTAGCTGAAATTAACGAGATGTACTGTACTTGTATTCCTAAATTGTTTATCTTTAATTTCCTAATGATCATGACACTAAACACTCCGATAATCTCTATTGATCTGTTCTAATGATACCGAATGTTACTTTGACTTCACTTGACTTGGCTTGACCTATTTTTCAAAAGTGCGAACAAAACATTTGAAAAAGTGCATCCACACATTGAAATCTAAGCCATGGACATTATACAACTAGGTATACTGATGAAATAGTACTTCCTATTGAAATCACAAGAGAAAAAAACATGATAAAGAGAAATTCAAGAGTAAAAATGGAGCTTGCGTTGTGGACCTCTGTATAAAAAAGTTTCTGCAGGAAGCAAGAGGAAGGGAAATAAGTTTGAACTAATTAAACCATTAAATAAACAAGTTGAAATCCTTGATAGATAAGAGCTTGAGTGTCAAGATTGTCGACACGCATACTTCAGGGGGCCGTGGAGTGTTTTGAAAGAGAAAAGGGGAACTGAACATACAAGCAAGGAACATATTGTTTATTTTTTTACTTCATAAACCACCTTGAAGTTTGTAAATGAAGAAGCTTAATGGTAGAAATTTATAATTTGTAAACAAATTTTTGGCATTACTCTCAGTGTTAAAGATCGTATTTTGGATCTGTAATGAAAAATCACAAGTCAGGAAAAAAAACTGGAACCAGCGGGATTCGAACCTGCCATCTACTGTATATTGTCCACGGCGGACCGTTGCATATCAATGAGTCAGAAAGAAGAAAATCTTGGCCTGGTGGTTAAGTCGCCGGCCGGGAAGCAATAGATGGCAAGTTCGAGTTCCGCTGGCTCCAATTTTTTTCTGACTTGTGATTTTCATTACAGATCGAACATACTTTGAAGTTTGTCTGCTGAAAAATGTAGGCCCTGGGATGTTCCGCTGGCTCCAATTTTTTTCTGACTTGTGATTTTCATTACAGATCGAACATACTTTGAAGTTTGTCTGCTGAAAAATGTAGGCCCTGGGATGTATCCCCCCCCTCCCCCCCCCCGTTCCCCCCCCCCCCCCCACTGAACTATATTTTACCACACTGAACCCTGGATAAACTTGAGTAATGATATTTGTCTCTGCTGTGACCTAATTAATTTACATTTGTATTTACACACGTCAGGTGATATCTATCATGCAAGAAACATACGATCTATAACACTGGGAATAATGCCGAAAATTTGTTTACAAACTTTGAAGTTTGTCTACTGAAAAATGTAGGCCCTGGGATGTATCCTCCATAGCCCCCCCCCCCCCCCCCTCCCCCGATTGAACCATATTTTACCACACTGAACCCTGGATAAACTTGAGTAATAGTATTTGTCTCTGCTGTGACCTAATTAATTTACATTTGTATTTACACACGTCAGGTGATATCTATCATGCAAGAAACATGGACTTTGGAACATTTCTCGGGTAAGTTGAATAATCTTATGCATTGGTGAGCACAGAAGGCTGCAGGATGATGAAAAGGGGCGTGTGTTTGTATTTTATTATGTTCATAGACTGTTAATTAAACAAGAAAGGAAACGCAGTAGAGATGTTTAGAAAACCCCTCACAGGTATGCATCTCCTGCATCTGTTGTAAAGAAAAGTAGCCGGTAAAGGCCTATACAAAACATTATAATCAGAGCAGAAAATTGGATGACGAGGCAAAACAGAAGAAAAATATATGGCTAAAATTATAAAATTTGGAGTTATCAAATAGGCCTACAAGATATGTAATATGTTGAATATTAACCAACCTCTTATATGTAAAGTGTGGTTTTCACGGGGCACGCGAACGATTTGCGAAGGATGCGAATGTCGAAAAAATGGCAAGTCCAACATTCGCACTTTTTACTCCAAAAGTTCGCCGAACATGCGCGGAGGTTCGAAAGCGCCGCCAATTGTTCGTTTTTAGTTCGGCAGAATTTTAAAACAGTTTTAAATTTTTGCGAACGGTCCTGCATCCGGCGAGCAATAACTGACAACGATTCCGAAACTCCGCCCAAGTTTGGCGAATTTTCGAAGCATACAATTTTTTCGATATTCGCATCCTTCGCAAAACGTTCGCGTGCTCGTGAAAGCCGCACTTTAGGAAAGATTGTCGTATATACATTCGCTTTTCCCTCCTTTCCCTATATTTCTCTTCCTACGTTTCCCTATTGGATTGGCGCGTGTCTCAGTGCTCTCTTCATTTTGCCACTGCTTTATGATATTCAATTATGGTTGCTTTATAAAATGTCCACTTCGACAGAATGTCACTTACATATTGAGGATGCTAAATGGTGACCAAACAGGGCGGACAGGGACTGTCATTTTGTTCGAAATGCTTGATGTGACTGGTCTACAAAAATCTATTAACCGGTATGCAGACCAAAAATGGACTTACTCTCCAGCCAAAGTGCCCAGTGGCCCGACGAGAAATCCCCCCCCCCCCCCATCCCCCATGGCCAGCCCACGTAGTGCCGGTGACTACTTTTCATTTACTGACTTCTCACAGATGGGATGTGAAAACCAATCAGTGGATTATTTCAGAGAGACTCAAACCATTGGTTACCAATGTCGAGTATCAGCAAGGAGGCAAGGTGGTTGCAAGAGCCGTGCATTTCGCCGGGTACGCTGGAATACTGACTGGATTAAAACCGGTAAGCCCACTGATGAGAATGACTACTAGAATAGCTTGATGCTGTGACGCTGAATGTGCTTTCCAATTTTTATCTTTATGGAGAGAAGCATGACGTCAGTGTCAGGCTAGAATCGGAACCCTGTACCTTGTCTAGCGACTTATTCACAAGGCAAATATACCTCTAAGAGCGATGAATATAAATTATTGTTAAATTCTTAATTCTATCATATTATGATATACAGTTCCCATGTGCCTCCAAACAGTTGAGAAAAACGATTACCTCCCTCGGGTGTAGCTCCCGCAACTGTTATCAGCACAATGTGCATTTCAGTAATGAATCATACCAGGAGCCCACTTGCTACATCTGTGTCGAGTGTGCCAAATGTAGTTTGATGCTTACTGATCAAAGTTATGAAGGAAAATAGTTTTATATCACCACTATTTCGACTTCATATCTGTTGATTTTCGCATTTTTCACCTTGCATTCATTTCCAAACGACATCGCGTAACACAACAAAGACTGCGTCAGTCAATGACGCAGTCCTATACACTTCAGCATGTGATCCGTCGTTTTGATTACATCATAACCTACGGTCCTGCGCCTAACAGAGTACATTCACTGAGCACGAACAAACAAGTTATTCAGTGTTCAAGACAATGTTTATACTGATCGTCATGATCACTGTGTATTTTTATTTTGGTAAGATATCACTCTCACACTGCTCGTCAAACACTAATAATGTCTAACGTGATCAGTCAGCGCATGGCGTCTCCTTTGAACCTGTAGCAAAAGGAGACGCCAGCTATAAGTTTTAACTGATGATTACACTTCTAATTTCTTTCCGTTCCTACCAGGGTGTGGTCAGTCTGAACATCAATGCTCGTCATATCTTCAAAGAGAGTGGTGTACTAGGGTTCATCGAGTGGATTCTAGGAGATCGTAAAGCTTACTGGACAGGATTTGCTCTCAGAGATGCGATCCTCATGGCAACTGAGTGAGTTTTAACCTTTTCAAAGATTTCATAGTTTCGAAGATTTCATAATTTCGAAGAGTGATTGCTGTTATCACAGGGGAGAAAAAATCACTCTTATTTTGGTGCTGTATTTCATATTTGTCGTCGTTGTTCTTTGCTAAGTATTCAAATAAAGGTTCCTTATTATTTAAAGTATAATATGTACGGTAGATGAATTACTTGCGATGTCTTGGGCATGTGTGTGCAAGCATCATTGGTAGATTGAGAGTGGGAGGGGCGGGGTGTTGGATCAAGTTGGCCGGCAAGGTAGACGAAACCTTTTCACAAGCAAGTAAACAGAAAGGATTTTTCATTTATTGTTATTATTAGTTTTTTTTTTTTTTTTTTTTTTTTTTTGGGGGGGGGGGGGGGAGCAATGACAAATAAATGTTCAGTTTCTTTCCAACAGAAATTTGAAATAAAAGAACCCAACGTGGGAGGGGGGGGGGGAGGGGGGAATGTTTCATATAAACATGATAAAGCTGTTCGTAAAGTTACGCATGACTTTACACGACTTGAATATGAAGTGCCAAATGGGATGCCCAAAGTTTTTCCTGACGTTTGAACAAAGTGTAACTGCATTTCTTATAATCTCAATTAAATTGTGGCAAAAAATATACTTTGCAATAAGAATGTTCTTATACAAAAGTAATGTTAATTTATCTCTGTATATTTTACCTTTAGCTGAGCGATTTATAATGATTGAGAATTCCATATGGCTTGCCATATTCAAGTCCTTCGTAAAGTCACTCTTAACTTTACGAACAGCTTCATGAAACATCCCCAGATCATTAACAAGATATTAATCTAATAATTTTCATTGTGCTCGCATCGTTAACAAACGCCAGTTACGATGACATATCCTCAGTCTACTAGTATTTATTGAAGAGTGACGATATAAACTTCAATATTCTACTGACATTCAGAAAAGAAAGAAAGAAAAACAAAATGTGAAGAGAAGTAACCAAATTTCTCTTGTTTATTTTATCTAACAGCTTCAACAGTACCGTGGAATATCTTTCTACGGTGGATACGATGGTTCCTTCTTACCTAACTGTAGGAGGTATGAACCCTGGAGAAGGTGTGGTCATCACTAAGGCTATGGGCAATACTTCTGATGCCGTTAGGAGGTATTGACAATTTGGTTTCTTCCCCGTCCTTCTTTGTTCATGTTCTCTCCCTGTATTTTCTCCTCTACCCTTTCTTTTCTGTCATTTCGAATGTTGCATTTCAATGCTCTTTTCTGCCTTCTAAAGCTCTCCTTCTCACTATTTCCCCTTGCTCTTTCTCTTACACCCTTCTCTCCGGCTCCCTCTCGCTCTGTCTGCCCCCCCTCTCTCTCTCTCATTCTCTCTTCTTTGTTTCCCATGGAAAAATGCGAGTATAATAAGGAAAAAAAAACAGAGAGAGAGAGACAGAGAGAGACAGAGAGACAGAGACAGAGACAGAGGCAGAGAGGGAGAAGGACATAGGGAGAGAGAAGGGGTGGGAGAAAGACAGACAGAGGGAGAGAGAGAGAGAGAGGGGGGGGGGGAGCGAGAGGAAGAAAGAGCAGATTAAACTGGAAAAGTATAAAGATAATGTTTTCATATAGTTTGTAGAATTGTAAAACATTCTCCTACAAAATTAATGCGTACATTCATTCTCGGATTTTTCGCCATTGGAAGATCTTGCGATGCATAACGCAGTGACACCATTTATAGTTATCTCATTTTAGAATAATGATGATAATAATAATATTGGATATTTATATAGTCCACGTATCCACCAAACAAAGTAGGTGCTTAAGGCGCTCTCAATATTACCCCGGCTAAGCTATGTAGGCTACCAATTTCAGTGCTCACAGTTTTCAAGGAATTCCTTCTTGCCGGTACCCATTTACACCTGGATCGAGTGTGGCAAATGTAGATTAGTGTCTTGCCAAAGGACATTAGTGCTACAGCAGGGATTCGAACCCCGTACCTTGTGGTTCAAAGCCCGGAGACTTATCCACTGGACCACAACACCTCTACAGAAGAAGTTAATTCCAATCCTCTATTTGCTTTTTAGAATAAACGTTGCTCAGGGAGATTGGTTCTTGGTTCAGACCAACTATGACAGCTGGAAGAATCCGCCCTTTTTCGACGACAGACGAGATCCGGCAATCAAATGTATGAAGAACATGACGCAAGCAGTGAGTACAAAATCATTTTTTGATAAAGTTTGTATGGTAATATGGTAGTGATCTTAGATTTACATTATTATGACAATGAAGCAAAAATGTTATACTTGTAACATATGGATTTGTTGACCCTCTACAACTATTTTGTTCTCTTTTGCTTCCATAATATTTCTGTCAAGCGCTTAGAGACATCAGAGAGATGTATTAGACGCTATAAACATGATAAAAATCCAGAATATTGTTATCATATCATCATCTCTTTGTCATTCCAACAAATGTTTTCGTAATGATTCAGACCCGTTTCTCACCACTCTCTCAACCATTTACTTTTAATGCTCCACATCTAGAATGCCTATGTATCTCCACCAGTTTTTTTTTAATTTCCAATTGATAGTTTACACTTGGAAAGAACGCTTTGAAATTGTAATCATACTATTTCAATTACCCCATGCTAGTATCCACTCTACTTCTTCTCTAATATCAACATCCCTTGGTATTAAAACAAAGTAAGCACGTATTTGTGTTTTTCTTATCATTACTGTTTTTTTTTTCTCTAGAATGTGAGCTTGAAGAGCTTCTTCAATGTTCTGTCAACTAAGCCAGTTCTAAATATGGTAAGCTATCGTGTAAAATCGAACAAAACTACACCCAGGGAAGGTGATTTGCATCAAAATATATAATAGTACACATTGCCGTTCCGAGCTGAGGGAAAAGGGGTAATTTTCACGACACGAGCATTTATTTCGCGGGTTCCGATAACTGATATTTTTTGTAATCAAATCTGCACAGTACATTATCAGCATTACTTTATTGGGGGGGGGGGGGAAGGTGGAAATAGAGTTGATTAAAAAAAACATATTCGTAATTCAGGGTTCCATAGGAAGCACCTAGTGTAGTTATTCTAACCTCCTTGAAGCTAAAATGAAATAGGGCGATTATAAAGAGCCACCAAGCATGCATGGCTAAGAGATTCGAAAAATATCTTGTTATAATTCAACAGTAGAAACCATGTCATCTAATTTTCTGAATTCATTGAATCTCCGTCCCAGCTTTCCACGTTCACTGCGTTAATGCACGTCAGAGAAGGTACGCTGGAAGCCTATCTACGCTACTGTCCACAGCCATGTTTCCCTTGGTAACCAGACCACGCCTAATATTACTTTCATCAAGTTTCATGGTCATTATCTCATTTGCTGAATCACCGTCCACAATGAAGACAGAAAACCAAGAACTATCTGTCATAATGCTGCATAATTACCTAATACGGAAAGTTATGTTTTGTCGACAATCAGCACCATTTATCAGTCAGTCGTTTGAATGGCATGTGTATTATAACCTGATAACTCCAAGCAGAGTTCTATCACGATTGCTCATTTTTGTGAAGTAATTTATTGAATCCAAACGCACGCAAGATCAGTTCCAACCGTGACATATTTTGGAGAACATGGATTAGGGGTATAAATTTCAGAAATATCAAATACTTGTAGCGTGATACCATCACATTGTTGAAAGGGCACCCTATTGAAATATTGTGTGAATAAAATAAATGAATAAATATTCATCACTGAGGTTACCGATCTAGGTAATATTGATATATGAGTGTAAAAAAATACAATCAAAAGGGCACGGATGTTGCAGAACCTTTTTAGACCACTTGGTAATGATACCCGCTTCCACCAAAGCTGTAGCCTCAGTTTGGTTAATGTAAGAGCTAGAGATAGATAGAGAGAGAGAGAGAGAGAGGGGGGGGGGGCGGTGCGGGGCGGGGAGAGATTGTGATCACGCTTGTAGTATTTTTATTTTTTTTTTAATTTAATTTTTTTTTTTTTACAGATGCAGCTCATACATATTCACTCTCACTGGCGATATAGAATACAGAATCACTGTGCAATAATAATAAATTTCGACTTGCATGCGACAGCGAGATGCATGTGTACTTGGATATGAATGATATATTCATGTTGGCAAGAGTACCCAAAGTACTGAATTTTTTGTTTAGTTTTGAAGCAAAGGACTCAAGGTTTTCCTTCTTTAATCAAAACGAAGAAAGAAGATTTGAACGGAATCATAGTAGTAGAACAATAAACAAGTAATATCTTTAAATTACTATTACTATTACTTTCATTATTTGTAGTGAAATAAAAAAAAAAATATATATATATATATATATCTCCTAGTAATGTTCGTCCTTATATCCTTACATTTTGTGATATTCTAACCGAATATCTAATGTGTTATCAAATAATGTTGATCCAAGATGTTTAACAAATTTGCTGCATAAGATGCTTCATTTACACTTGTCATGTTTTTTGTGATCATTGAAGGTAATATTTTTAAAGAAAAAAATACAAACCATGCATTTTGTGAACATATTGATGAATTTATATTACGTTGTAATTTTGCTTTATATGAATAAAGTAATATACAATATGAGATCATTTGGAAGTGGTGAGTCTTTTTTTAATTTTTCTGACTTTCTCTCCCTTTCCTCCTATATCAATACTTCCCCTACTCTCTCTCTCTCCCTCTCTCTCCCTCTCTCTCCCTCTCTCTCCC
>JAPZVO010000023.1:265331-377225 GCA_029962745.1 Echinometra lucunter | reverse complement strand
AAAGCTCTGATTCAGGAAACTCGCCTTCTGCCATATTGCTTATACTACTTATGTTACAACATATAAACTGATTTATAAAATATATATGATTGTTAAATCCTGGGAGAAAATAGATGTATATATTTGGATTGAAAAAAAAAAAACATTATTCACATTAGGTCAACAATGTTCTGCATATCTTCCAGTTCTGTTCTCTACAGATATTACAAACATTACTACATTGTATAATGTTACCTTTGAATTTTATACACTTTGTACATTATACCTGAATACCTGAATTGAACCGAAAATCAATCAGCCAGTGATTATTAATAAATAAATCAATCAATCAAAAAGTCTAATACCTACACAGAGGTATATACACGTAACACAGCTATCAAAATAAGACCTCAAGCATTCGAGCTTCTTTCTATAATTTCACATTTACTACTCCTTGGTGGAGAGTGGCAAATGTAGATTAATGTCTTACCAAAAGACATGCGGTAACGTAACCCAGGGTGACCCGAGTGGTGACCCGACATAACCAGCGACAATTTCTCCGGGCTTTATTTCGTCAAAGAAAACTGGTTATAGGGTCAGCTTTGCAGTAGGCTTAGGGTATAGGGTTGGGGTTTGGCATAGTATTTGGTACAGAGTAAAATTTCGTTATTCGGTGTGGAGCATATTGTCGCCGTAGAATGTTTTTACAACTATCTCGAGTAATTCGTTTACTCGTTTAAATGGAGGTTACAAACGATGAAGACGAGGAGAAATGCTTCTATGATGATTTTTTTTTTCAAAATGATGACAGTCCCTCTGCATGATCATCAAGTCTTAAATTTTAAACCAATCTGTTATCAATTCGATGAACCCTTTTTCTTTTGTGACTTTTAGAAAAATGTTAACTTTCATGTTATGGTTCACTAAGGCGATGATACGCTCTGTATGATATGTCCTTTAGGCATGTTAGGTGGCCATCAGTGTTTCCTCAACAGTTTCGGTTCTTTTTCAGATGCATCAACCTTCTTGGTAAGAGTGATTGATTAAAGCTTTATATTGTTATGTCTTTGTATTCTTTATATCTGTATCCCCTTTAACCATTGTTACGTCACGCCCTCCTCAAAATAGACCTCTTATCGTACGTCAGATGATACTTGAATGACGAAAGTACCCTCAGAAGAGCGCGATATTCCTCCTATAAAATACAGTGTCAGTTGTGACAGCGTCTGTGATTAATTTCTTTGGTTTTTTTGTTTGGAAGAATCAGATATAGCTTGAGATTTAAAACTACTTATATATATAGTAAGATCGGTCAAAGAATTATTAAATATTTGCAAAAAAAGTCATCGTTACAAGAAAAGGGAAAGAAGAAAACCTTACTGAAGTGAAAAACATATAAGCTAATGCTTTTATTCCTCAATTAACTCAGGTTCTTTTAACTAAATTTCTTAACCTGTTAACTTTTAAACTATATTTTGGTTTGTGATTCAGTAATCCATCCACAAGTATGGCTTTAAAGTACACCGTCAACCTTCATGTTTATGTTTTTAATGAGGGTAAATTTATGATAATCATATTGAACTGAGATTTAGGTGACCAACAACAAAATAGTGTTGTCCATATTAACATACAACATTGAATCTCCATGACAACCAAATACACTAGACGATCGTGTTAATTTCTAACCGACCTTTTCGTGCCTTAATCCGATTATATTCTTCTATCTTATGGCAATCGCTGTATCGAGATAGAGATACAAACAAGCCGTCACCGATACATTTAATCAATATCGGTGAATAAAAGATTCCTATTGTAGTGAACCAAGGAACAATTAAGAAATCTATTTGGACAATATTTGCACAGACCCATCTTGTATCTAACGTACATCATCTGGAAAATCTATATTCGCCTCAAGCCCAATCGAGGCTCTGCTATATCATCTGCCAGAGCACATCATTTTTGTTCTCATAGAAACCACACGGAATCTGTAATCAAATTGGAATAATCTTTTTTCACTGTTTTTGATCCACTGAGCATTGCGTCACCAAAAGGAAATTGTTTTAGTGGTGTGCGGAATTGCTAGAAATTTTGGGTCAATTGGATAGATTTACCCGCTTTCATCGAATTTAAAGGATTCTGTGATGTTGATATCGCAAACTGGAGTTTGAACTTCGTAAAGTAGAGATGTAACAATAAAGGATTGTTCTTATTGCTGTTAATTACTTCGACTTTTTACCTATCATCACTTATATGGTCACAATCATCCCTCGATGTTTAAGTTTCGGAACTTCACATGCTAATTTACTGTGATTAATTATTATAAAGGTGTTCCAGTCACTGATAATCATTCAGCGTCTCTTACCGACTATGCACTCTCATGCATCATATAATGGGGAACTGATAACCATGGAAAAACATTTTAAGAGATCCAGGATTAACATCAGGGTATTTCTGTTTTGATAATGGAGCAAATCCTTCATAATCAAACCAGTTGTTATTTCTGATCGAGAAACTTTGAAAACAGACCCATTAGCGCCTACCTGATCCACGTGGAAATACGGCTCTTTCTTTCTCGACTATTAGATTCTACTATTTGCAACAAAATCAAGCTGAACTTGTGGCAATTCATAGACTTAGTACAGAGACCATACGGTTCCCATTGCCAATGTCTTTAGAAAGTGAGTTGTACATTCTCATCTAAAATTTACAAATTAGCAATTGACCAGAATGCCACCCGAAAAGAAAGAGGAAAACAGTTGTGGATACACCGAAGATCAGCAAAGGAAGCTCGAGATAAAGCGACATGCCTTGGCCACCCTGTTTGGTGGTTCCAGTGTGCCTTCCCTGCCGAAGCTGACAGAAGATCCTTTGTCAAAATTAACATCTGGGACTAAGGACGGGGTTGACGGACGAACTACGAATGGACGTGGTCCGATACAGCGGCGAGGAAGCACAACAAAACTGATGTCGAACTTCATGCCAGATATCAAAGAAACTTACTCGGGCACAAAGAATAAAAATTGTTCGTTAAATCGACAACCTTCTAGTGAAAGGATTTCAAGAACGAGATCGACTTCGGAGACGATGACGATCACCGAAGAGGAAGAAACTCTTCGAGCGTTCACGAAATCACGACGTGCAGCTCGACGACGGACGAGCGCGAGCCGCGGCTCAAGGAGCGGTGATGGGGTGAGAGATGACGAGACTCCGTCGATGAGAGGTTTGATGAGGAGAAGGAGTACGAGATTTAGCTTGTATGAACAGGGCGGTCAGGACGGGAATGATGTCGGGGGATCGTCGGGTTCGTTGTTCGGTCGAAGGGGATTAATCAGTTCAAGAATGTCAGAATGGAGAAGAATAAGCCTTCTCATCAAACAACAAGAAGCGATGAAAGAAATACGAAGGAGAGAAGAGGTAAGGAAAAGATCTTTTGAATTATTTTCCAATACATAAAACATGTGATATGCCCTTTCTAAATGTGAAATTATTACATGCATGCATGCTACAAGTAAAAGGTCTAAAAAATCGTTTTCTTTGATGTTCTGTCGATATGGGATGAATATCTTTTCGATTTGCTTTACTGCCCCGCCCCAAATAAGTAATTAGAAGAGGCGTGGCTAGGGAGGCATGAATCTCGAGAATAAAGTGGACATGAAAGAGAAAAAGAAGACGAAGTGGGGAGAAGGAACTCGAAAAGAAGATGACGACCTTTATCACCTATCAATATTATACCACTTTATGCAACGAAAACAAATCAGTTAGAATGTAACAACGGTATGTCTAATTTTGAAGGAGGATTAAGTATGTACATAACTGTTTGGTGCTACGATACATATTTATACACAAGGGTTGCACAATGACTACATTATTGTCAGGAATGACAATGAAATATCAAAACAGGGCGAGTTTAAAACGTCTTTGGGCCTGTGATAACACGATCACAGGTCTAAGCATGTCTAGCAACAAAGAGAGGTTGTAATATACAGGGGAGGTATATTTGGAGTAAGTTTATATCCATCCCCCCCCCCCCCCCCATAGTGCCAAACCTGAATCTTGAATCTTGATAAAATGGTAGAGATTGTACAGCGACATCTACGGCAGAATAATTGGAACACAAGTTTTCACCATCAGCCTCGTTACGTTGCTGCATGCTCTTTTGCTCCTTGCTTTGTCTTGCCTTTATAATACAATATCAGGCCAGTTTGATCATCCTGCGAAATGTTTAATCAATTAAAGTTAGATTCAAACACAACTCCAAAAATCTAACACAATTCCCAAAAAGCGATTTTGACGGCAAGTGACATTATGTCTTTCAAGTTGCATCACCCAGTAAGTCATAGCACACCGTGTTTCACTGCTGAAGCATGGTCCCATATAAAAAAATGTGAAATTTTCGGTTCCCATTTTAAACGGCCCTACCCTCTTTTCTTGCACGGGACTTTGGATGCAGTCGTACAACATCCTCATTAATTTGTTTTTCCGTATGACTAGCTTTTCTCATTGCATGCGAGGACGGTCCATAAACTGCCTATTTCAAGCTTTCCAAATTACTAGGGGAAATAGTCATTATTTCTCGAAGTACCCACTCAGTCGTTATATAAACATAACACTTGGAATGATTCTATTGGTACAATTCTTCAGATATACTCTGGCCAAGCGGATGCAACTCTGTCACCTTCTCCCATTCACTGATAATCCGATTCCTTTTCAAGACCAAAATCCGTTAGATCTTAAAAATAGAATACTTACTCCAGAGAAGAGTCGATGCAATAAGGTGTGTTAAAGTTTGTGGGGTAAAAAAGTCTTCGACAATGATCAAAGAGAAGTGGAAAGGGTGCGATTAAGTGTGAAGAGGAGTGAGAATACATCTAAATTTAGATTCAGAGAAGGAAGAATTTTTCAGGCTACGACTCAGAAATTGAAAGAGAGCAGACCTGAAAAGATTCAGCCTCTGCCACTGTATTAAGAAACGTTTCATAAAAATGAAGCCCGAAGATCAGAACGGGGAAATGATTGATATTAATTGTTTGTAGAATGTATTATAATATGCAAACCTAAATATATGACTTAGGAAATCATAAGCAGCAGTATGCAGGGAAGACAAGACTGGTCAGAATGATTTCTATGTCACTTATTATCCTCATACTTCTGACGGATCGAAACCATTTTTTGTGACTGATTCATCGAATACATGAACAAGATTGTCACTTAACCTTTCATGCTAAAGAAAACGCCATCCGTGACTGGGGTTGAGGTCATAGGTTTGTTACTATGACAATGGTAAACAGAAGTCAAACCCCAGTTGAAATGTATCTCATCACTTGCTTGAAATCGAATCCTAAACATGGCAGATGAGCCGGTATGCTGCAAAATAGTAGGGCATGTCATAGTACATGACTTATGTTTGTACTTTCATGATATTTTCGTTCGTATCCTGTCTTTTTTTTTTAACAGATAAAGATATCAGAAATATAGCTGTTCATTAATTTGTTTAGAAATGAAGTTAACATGAAATTGAGTGAAAAATATGAATTTCCATTCCATCTCTTTCTAACCCACCTCTCTCTCCCTCTCTATTTCTACCTCTCTCCCGTTTTTTCCACTCTCTCTCTCTCTCTCTCTCTCTCTCTCTCTACTATTTTCCTAGGACTTCTTCATAAATAGGTTACTACTTTTTTACAAGCGATGTATTATTTTGTTTGGAGGTTAAATTTTCACTCACTTTTTTTATTCGTACCAGAATTTGCGAGTGACTATGTGCTCAATATAAACTGCTACATCATAATCAATAGCATATTCCAACCAAGTTGTAACTGTTTTTCCATTAGGATATCTCTATAACCTATACCTCCATCACGTCATTCTTCAACAATAATTTGTTGTAGAATGACGCCGTCATTTGAGGAAAAAAGACGCCTTGAATAATGGATATAAGGGTAATAATGATGTCTATAGACATTAATTTAGGAGCAAACAATAGTCGTATTTATTTCTACTTTATTGTTTGAAATTCACCCCCACCGACCATCTCCATAACAACTTTACCACGAGCTCGATTCCGATTCAAATAGTTATCTCAATCCTACAATAACTGCAATGGCTGAGAGAATCAACTAACGATATATACACCTCTTTTCAAGACCAGTCGTGCGCGCGAAACACAATCGTCATAAATTCGATGCCCCTGTCGCGATAGCTCGTTCTGCCTGGAGACAGCACGCATAGGTACTCGAGACTTCCTGATGGCTTCAGCAATTCTCCAGCGGTCGTAATACTTATAACACAACTTGAATTAAACTGATTTATCTTTCAAAGACCTGGAATTTACCAAAACATTTCTCATTAAGTAAATCGTCGTTAGCTGTTGAGAAGATAGAACGCGAATTCTGACTGGTGCTTTGGTTATGGCGAGCATCCTATGTACAGTTGGCGCACGAGTCTGGAATGGGGGTATAGAAGCAACAGTCACATTGAATCAGATATTATCGATGTTTGTTGAGACGGTGATCATAACCGTGCATTGACCCGGTTAGTCCAGTGACATTGACTATATATGATGATGATGATGAGAAGCTTTTCTTAGAGGAGGACAATGTTTAATGAGTGAATATTGATTATCGGAATATGTTTAACAATGTTTTAAGAGGTCTAGAAAAATCTCCCTCAAACACGACGTTCACTAATTCATTTGGACAGTCTTAATTGGGAGGCTACAGTGGAAGCAGGTTATATATGGTGGCTGCTATGTCGAAAGATGCCATCGCCTTTTAATATAAACGCTTGGTAATAATCTTTCTGATCTGTGATTAATCGCGTATTAGGTCTGTCATCGTGAACATGTTACTCTCTGACCTAACAAACGGAGACGTGACAGTAAGTTTTCTTCAGCAATTTCGACTAACAAAAACATTTTGACAGTCCTCCAGAGAAGGCATCATTCCCGTAATATTCCCTTTCAAAGCGGTACTTGAATTCGGATCAAGCAAGACATTATGACGTCACAATATTTGACTATCAAATGTGCCTTGATGAGAGCAGACGATAGATTAATATCGTAGCACCTGGGTATAATGAGGTTTTTTTGACAGCCATGAAGGACTCTGCACTCATGTTAAAACGTGACAGCAACTTGAAAACATCCTGGTGAACTGTCCGATTAAATGTTTGATTTAGATAGCAGCACGATTTAATGGTTCTCATCTAAACGACGGAAATAGATATCAAATAGTTGTCACCCACACCTGCACGACAAACGGCGACGTAATAAACTCTACAACTATTCGGAGCACCGACTGGATTCGATGTATCATGATACTAATAGCAATAACCGAATGTGCACATTACGACAACGATTTGTTAGATATCATCTGCGCATGATTCCTAAAGGATATGAAGCATAGATTGACACCCCTCAGTAATGTTAAAACGACTAATTATTTATATACAATCTGTACAGTTTGTATAGCTTCAAACATGGCCTGAATTTGATGTTAAATTGCATGACTAACACGACCACCACTTCAAATTGAAGATTTTGAAGTCAGAATCGAACTCGACAACATTAAGCCTCAGTATGGCTATGCATCCGATGAACACGTTGGGTCCCTCTCTATCAGAAACCTTTAACAACGCATCCAGCAACATGGCTCATCATCGACTCCTCCATCAACCACAAGGTCGTACCCACCATCAATCTAACAACCCTCAACAAAGCCAGCATCATAGCGGTCGACATCAATCACGGAATCGACGACGTGTTCGTACCAAGTACTTTCAGTTTTGTGATCTTCCTCCCGATGTGGGAGAGGGAATATCAAGAGTTAGAGTATTTTCACCATCATTCAATGTAAGTCCAATTCTTCGTACAACATCCAAAATAGTCAATATCAGCTTCAAAACACTTCAAAACTGTGGTACGTTTGCCGTGTTTGCTAGCACTAGTTTTTCACATCACAATCAATCGTAGATGGGAAAGTGTTGGAAGTGACAAAAAGTCCTCTTGAAAAAGTCGTAAATAACCGTTGTAGAATGTCAAGAAATTTTAAGATCAATAAGTAGAATTTCAAATCTATATTTTTTTTCTACCCATATCTTGAAAAATACGTAGAAAAAATACACATCAAGTTGACAGCAATGAATTATGCGCATTACGAAGTCATCGAAATTACGAAATACAGTAAGTTAGGAAAGTGAAGCTAAAAATCTTGAAATGTGCCGAAATTTCTCTTACAGTGTTCGATTGAATAAAAAAAACTATTATCAACTTATTATCTGAAACGAAATATTTGTGTCTTTCAGATTTTTTTTAAATTCTGTTTTGTTCGACTAACTTGTGAGATAAATGAAATTACTTTCAATCTCCAAAACAAATTCTTTGGGGTGGAATATTTCAAGTATCGTACTTTTAATTGATATCTTCCTGTTTGTAAAAAGATCAATACACTTGGATTTTTTTTTTTTTTTGGGGGGGGGTATACCTAAAGTAACGAATAGCATGTAATAATGATATCTTACGTTAGCACAATCCTTTGAATTTCTATGAATAGTCCATTTTCTTTCTAAAAGAATCAATCTTTAGGACATCTTCACTGTGATACGTTAATGTTAACATAAAGAATGATGAATTAACTCTGTCGTTTGAATCAATACATGCCATTTGACTTTTCTAAAGCCGGGTAACATAGAGACCAGTGTAACAAATATACCATGTAATCTTCTCAAGACAGCGTACATTGCAAGCCTAATTGAATCAGAAGAAAGAATAAAGTATATTGATTTCAGTGCTTAATCCTTGGTTTGTCGATATTTAGTAACGAAAAGGACCCCGAAACAAAACTAAGAGTAGAATTAGTTTTCATCATTTCTTTCTCTTTCTTTGTAATTCTGTCCCCTTACTGCGATTCCTTCATCTGATAACCTTGAATAATGTATGTGCTTGTAATTATTTAACATTATTTGAGTAATGTCACTGTGTCTTCTGAGTTCCCAACACAAGCTTCGCTTTTTGGGTGTTCGCTACTTTCTGACTTTCTTTGTATCCTTTTTGATTTATGTACATTATCAAAAAATGCTATTGTCTCAGAATTACAATTTCAAATCATTTTTGATTTGGAATGGAATTTGAGTGGAATTTCTCCCTCTTTCCCTTTCTCTCTGCCTCTCTCTGTCTGTCTTATCCGTCTATCTTTCTCTCTCCATTTATGCAATTTGTGCGGAATATTTCAAAAATGGCGTTATCCATGCAGGTATCTTGATATTTGTACTTTATAATACCCCAGACAAAAAACTGGGACAAATTACAGAAAATTTAAAAACGCTGGGGTTGTTCTTCTCTACCATTTGTGATATTGGGTAGCTTCAGCGGGTTTCTTGGGAGTTATAAATAGGGGGGGGGGGGGGGTCATCCTACAGTTACAAAATATATTCTTTGCTGACTTTTCTCATATCCTTTCTTTTTTCACAGGCAAGGAAGAAGTTTATTCATGCAGCCAAGCTTGTCATCGTTCTCTATCGTGTCTACAAGGTCATTTTCAAGTAAGAATTACCTTCCTTAACACATTCCCCATCTTCGTTATTATTTAAGAAAAAAGTGAGAACCATTGCCTAGTTCACTTCTGTACATCTGACTACATGTAATCTTATTATCAGCCTTCACACATTGGAATTGAAAATGATATTATGCTGACGAAAATCTTTTAACAAACTTAAAAACCTTTAGGCGAAAAATATTTGAGTTTCATTCAAATGTTAATGTCAAGCCCCCTTGCAGGAGAGGTTCGATAAACGCTCTGACCCTCGAAATTATGTGACCTGCTTTCGATCCCGCATCAACCATGTCTCAACCATCGACATTATCGCATCATCTTAGAGAACTCCTGAAATTCTGTGCTTGCTATAAGTTTTCCCCCAAAAGAAACTGCACATCATTGATATTCACATGACATCATCTTTGGCAAATTGTAGCATTATGAAGTTCCATGCACATCTCGGTAGTAGTTTTTATTCATTGTGAAATGAAATAACAGAAGATTCGTCTTTGAGATCGGTCTACGAAGCTTTTGCATACATTGTTTAAAAATGAAAACGCTACAGATACGGAAACCTACGTCATAAAGTTGATATAATTTTAAATAGTAGAAGAAGAATAGTCTGTATACTCTCAATCCCCTCCAAAGCATTTCGCTTGACTAGCACAATACCTTTTCTTTTAATAGAGCAACATTTTAGAAACAAAAAATAGCCACACAAGAAAATCATATTTTCTTTGTTGAGAGTATATCACGTCTAACATGACCCGGGGTTTCTTATTTCGTGGTATCCCCAACAAGGAAAGGGTGTAATAAGAGCCGGTATGAATTCGATCACGTATGCAATCACCCCTACATATCTTGTTACTTCTTTCATACTTGATAAACAGCTGACATGATTGATTTTATGGATGAAACCATAAAAGATGAACCCAACTGGAAGGGAGAGAAAGGAAAAGAGAGAGAGAGAGAGAGAGAGAGAGAGAGAGAGAGAGAGAGAGAGAGAGGTGGGGGGGGGATGTATGGTCAGTGGCCGCAGCTTCGCATCAGTTTGCCCTTGTCGAACTTTTGTTGCGCGTTAACATAGGCCTATAATAATTATCCCTGGTCTGATTTTTATTATTTAGGCTCTGTTATACATGTCTAGGTATTATATTGATAGATGGACAATGGTACATCATAGACATGACCTCAACTCTCATGAATTTTCATTCATCATCCTAAGTTATTCACCTCGAGTATCGAATTATTCTCCAATTTCGTCACAGTCAAGCCGCAGGCTTTTTAAATCAATATATATTGATCATAATCCATGGTAGTTAACATGTGAGAATATATTCTCACGGTTTAAAAATTGAATGATTCTTAAAATAGTTAACCGCAGCATACATGACAAATAAATAGTTCGATTTCCGTATGAATGGAGGTGTCAAGACCCGAATTTATATTTCTGATACTCAAGAAAAAAACAAGCATGTCCCTCTTTCAAGGTACACAAGACGTCCGTAGTAGTGAATGATACAAAATCGTCAAATATCAAATGAAAGTTTGTTTTCCAATGAACACCACTTAATGTTTCTTTCAAAAATTTATCTTTTCTGCTGCCGCTCAAACATCCGCTCTCACAATCATGTCTACATGTCTTCTTTTTTCGACATGTGGAGAATATCAGACAGGGAGAAACACAATACAACAAAAAAGTGTAAAAAAAAATGGAAATAATGCTTATCAAAGTATATTGGAAATTGATTTTGGAAATAGATTTACAAAGCAGAACGATGAAGCGGACTTATTTCAACAAGAAAACAACACACCCTTTCCCAGGCATTTAGATTTGATATGACTAAAATTAACCAAGAATTCAGGATTGCAGCATACAATGAATTGGGTCTAGCAGGGGAAAATAGAAGGTATCGAAAAAAGAAATTAAAACGTTTTGTAAAGTAAAGTGTACAATTTGTTGATGAACATCAGCCTATGTACGCAACTTCTTGCGTTTATTGCAGAAACTTGATCAACTCGCTAATTACCCCTGCAAATAGCCCAAACATTACCAAATGGATTCTTCAAATATTCAAACAAGAATACTTTGTGTCAATTATATTGACTTTTGACTGAAGAGAATTCGAGATACGCACAAGGTTTCCGGTTAGAATCAATCATTGGTTTCAGTATGTGCTAAGTTAGAATTCCTAACTCTTCGATTAAATCCAATTAAAGTGATCGTCGATAGCTAAAAGCTTGCATTATCAAAAAAAAAGAAAAGAAAAAAGAAAGCAAGAAAGAAAGAAAGATAGAGAGACCATGAAGTGGAGAAACTGCAACAGAAACGGCCGATTTGCCAATTAACTGGACGTAACCGTTATTATAAGGTTTTGAGCACATAATGAGCATGGAGAGAGAAAAGGCTCTTCGGACGATTTTCAGATTTTCAGAAGATCTTTCATAAAAACTACTTGATAAATAGATACCGCCTATGCTGAATAATAGTAAAGTAACATGATCTTTCACTCCTTTTCCATATTGTTTTGTTTATTCTTATTGTTGTTTGATATTGTTATAACATATTCCATTTTATTATTTGATAAATGGAATCAGAATCGAAACATACTTATACTTTTCCTTTTACAAATACGTTGATTCATATATTGTTTTCGAACTATGCTATATGTTGGGAACCAGCATTTTTAAGACTTTTTTATTGTCTTCTTGTTGGTTCCCTCCACAATGATATATATTTTCTTCCTCTTTGTCCTATTTTGTTATCCTAATATTGTTCTTCGTACTTTTGTTTGTATTTTTTATGTTTGTTTTTATATTGTTGTGGAAAATAAATGAATTGAATTGAATTGAATTGAATTGAATTGAACAGTAAGTTTTTGACATGACAAACTGCCAGAAGATGTTAATATTCTCATCCTTAACAAGACATAATTATGATACTGCATCCTCTGTCTCTTGTGTGCACCTCCTCTCGATTACGTCATATTATACCCAAGGAGTCCATAGAAATATTGACATAATTTTGAATCTCGCGAAGTTAATTACGCTTTATGTCATTTTCCCATCTTATTATGCGTGTTACTTCAACCAGTGGGTTGTGTTTTCCTCTTTGGTACGATCTGCTTAGCATGTTTAGTGTCATGATAATTATGCTTAGTTTAAATTCTGATATACTGAAGTATTTGGGGGATGTATTTCAGCTCTTTGGAGCACTTGTCAAATTTGAAATGTCAACGCAGTACTTCTTGAGAACAGGAAATAAATACACACCCCTCCTCCCCTCCCACCCCCCACTTTCCCTCCATTTGGCCTACCATCAGCATCATTTTCCCCGATCCACGAATCCACGAAGTGGAAATTGGTTTTGGACCCACTGATATCCAACAATGAACGATCAGGGGAGCGTTTCATGAAAGGACTTGTCGGATGTTTTATCCGACACAGTCTGTTTTATCCGACAGTTGCCACAGTAACGATGCTTCTCAGCCAATCAAAGTCAAGAAAAGATGTCAGATCGGACAACTTGTCAGACGACAAATGTTGATGAAACGGTCTCCACATTGCAAGCTAGATAACAGGCTTTCTAGTCTGTAATTATATAGGTTGTTGTAGTCATTTAATACCTCACGGGGAGCTGTTTCTTTTCAATCTGCTCTTATCTGTGTAATTCCCTCCCAAAATCTTTTCAAAAGATTTGAATGAGGGTCTATATATTTGAACCGTTGTTGTAGTCAAATAGCACTCCCTTTGAACAACGCGAATAAAGGAAACAAAAGAATTAGGAGGCGGGCATCGATGTGTAGGTCTGTATAAAAAGTATAAAAATTCCAAATAAAAAGAGAGATTTATTTCAAATAAGAAGTATGAGAAGCAAAGTCGTCATGCATAGTCATGCTAGTGATCGCATGGCATATGGGATACACATCGTGACCTATATATAAACGTCACTATAACAACAACTACAACACAGTCATATCGTTTCCTTATAATACAGTCACGAATGAATGAGTTTGCAAGGAATAATTTTCCTCATTCGATTGATTATTGAGAGATAGAGAGATGTACATACGTCAAATACATGAAGAGACCGATATCAGGAATTAAAATCATTTCATCTGAAAAATGACTCCGACGAATGATTATTCTATAATGGTCATTACCATTCTAAAGGTATTGCATCAGTGATCTTTAGACCTCAGCATACCCAATATAGCGCAGATATAGTAGAAATTATCGAAAAATACACAATTTTTACCTGCATTATTTGGATTGGGGATATTTTTGTTTGAATCCTTTGCGGGTTATATTTCATTACATATTTTATGAGATTGTCGACTAATTATTTAAGCGTTTGGAGTCTTAGTGCGTTTGATCGTGCTTTTGCTGTGAATTTTCAGCTGTTATGATAAATAATTCACTTTCTATTCTGATAATACCAAATTGATTGAATAATAATATATGCAGGTACTCCGTGAGCTAGCTGTATAATTCTTCAGTAGATAGCTGTAGCGTAATAGTAGTGGTTGTAAGGAGTTATTAAAATACCATCTGAGTCAACGGTTTTCTAATTAGAGAAAGCGGTCTACGTAAATATTGTGGATAATGAACAAATATGTGAGTAACCTTAATGAAATGTAAACATACAATTTCCAAAAGAGAATTATATTATCAAATGGAGTCTAATCTATAAATCAAACAACTCGCATTATCGTGGATGTATTGGTAGAACTTGAGTCTATAAAGATCATGAGTATACAGGCTATTTTGAACACACTTGAAACGACAATCAAAATGACAGTCTGTCTCTTACTATCTTACTATTAGTCCTCTTCCTCTGAAATTTTCTTGCCGCCCCTCCCTATCTCTCTCTCTCTCTCTCTCTCTCTCTCTCTCTCTCTTTCTCTTATTCTATGCCCTTTTATCTTATAACATAAACCCCACATGCAATCTCGTTGGCCATATGGTAGAAATACTCCGCGGGGAGTGGAGATGGTGCACGCATGATCTGTTTTCATAAATCCAACAACCAGAGGTATAATTTCTATGAAGAGCACGAAGAAATTTTCATTAATAGTTCTAAGGATAGAGATTATTATTATCGTTGTATTTCATGTGATAATAATCACTTTTGAACTACATTTCTTCCAACCTTCCTTTCTCCCTCCCACCCCTTTTCTTTTAGCAGAGGGTGACTAAGATTTTCAATCTAACATAGTAAGGCTTCTTTTGACACTCTTTATTTGCACATCACATGACAGTATAGATAGGGAGGTAGGAAAGTCTGTTTTGAATCCCACTATCACAATAAGAAAGGTGTTTGACTCCACCATCAGATGAATGGTAGTCAATAAAACAGACACTTAGAATACATCTCTCTACTTCATGCTTCAGGCAAGGCTTAGCATCTATACAGTCTGTCGATAAAAGGAAACAGCTGAATTAGGAACATCATAACACTTCACATATTTTGACCTCGATTACACTCATTAAAGTTTGAAAACTAAGAATGACTTCTTCATTCATGTCATGATGTCCGAATGAATGTTTAATGTGCCGCGTGTTTATCGGTAGTTACGTGTTAGCGTCTTGCTTTCACAAATCCTTGTTCTCGCTTGATGTTAAAGGCCTAGAAAGTATTTAAGCAGGAATGTATTGAAATTTGTTTGAGCTAAGGAAAGATGAAAATAAGATATGTACAATGTTAACCCCGCCGCACACTGCACGATCAGACTACGATTCGATTTTGGATAAAAATTGTTTATAGCATTTGATATGAGCATTCAAACATGTAAAATCTTCATGATCAAAGTTCCGAATAGTCGTATGAACATTAAAATCGAAATGCCGGGCTATTGAGAGCCTACCTGTGGGAATAAAATTGAGTTTAATTCCAAATGGTAGTAACGTCAAAGCATTCTTTCGATCGGCTAAGATTTGAAGCCGATTTCGCCTTTAATCCGACCACAAGCCTTGCAGTTAACCAAAATTTTGATTTTAGTATTCCTATCATTATTCCGAAATTCAAATAAGAGAATTTTACCTGTCTAAGCTTTCATATTTAATGCAAAATGCCATTTGTTCGAAAATCGGATCGCAGTCGGATCGTATAATGTACGTCGGGCTAAATGAACCTACCAAGAGTTGTTAAAAAAAAATAATCCCCGTATGTCTTATGTACAATTTTTTTGAAACAGCAGTTGGTAGGTTCATATTTTAAACAACCCTTTGAGTTTTAAACAACTGTTCTAACAGTGTAGGTCTACTTTAAAATGCAAAACATGGACTTCATCTTTGAAGGGGGGGGGGGGTGGTGAGGGGAATATTTGGGATCGAGGGAGACATGGTATCACCATTAAGTCTCGCCTCTTTTTGACATTCTCCAATTGGTAGAATGATGCAATGATAACTAACAGTAATCAAAATACATTATTTCAATTTTATGACGTACATTATAATTCATCATTTTTTTTTTATTTTTCACTACATTATACTATGACAGAACGAAGAAGGACAGTGAACGTATCGAACCACAAACATTCACCAGCCTTGCGGAAGAATACCAATCTGATAACATGAAGATGTCTGGCCTGTCTTTCGACCGGAACTACTTCAAGGTCAAGAAAGAGGTGAGCCTATCGCTGGATCAGAATTGTTAAATTCTGCATCCTGAATATAATTATGAAAGATGCTGACATTAATCTAAAACCCCTTATTGAAAAAGTGTCATTTTAAAGTAAAGTACTTTTTCATATTTGAATGAAAAGGGCATTTTAATGTATTTCCACATGTTCACAAGATATTAACTGGTACAAAAGAGCCTGCTATGATGCATCTCTGGTTGCCATGTGCAGGTTCAAGTAAAGTGTTTTATCATTCCCAAATGTCTAATATTTCATTATCATGTACACCGTCTCTGTACAGGTTGGAATCACACAAGAAGTTAAGAACATTTTGAGCACTCCTAGCTATGCCAGATCAAAGGACCAATTGGCATCGGTAAGTGTACTACCCTCAAATGAATTACTTAAATAGTATGAATAAAACTATAAAGAGAATTCACATTCTAGCCTGCGATTTTTATTAGCTGTGATTTTTCGTCTGTCACCGGTCACCCAAGATAAAATAGGATTTCTCACTTTGGGTGATATTATAATAGTGAAAACTGTAGTTATCTACCATGTCTACCAGGATCTAACTGTGGAAAGTTTTAATAATCATCTATTTGATTAATTTTCTTTCGGATATTTCTTGACACTGATTGAGTATCGTGACATTAATGGGAAGACTGTGCCCAGTAATCTAAAGCGAAACATATATTATACGGCCATGTTTATGTCCGCTTTCTTACGCAGGCTCTGATTGGTTTGCAGACGATGAAATCTTTCGCTGAATATCCTCTTCATATGCAGGAAAAACTTGTCAAAGTTGCGTGGTATGAATTGTAAGTATTTGCGAACTCAAACATGTCAAAGGAAACTATGGCCCAAACCCATTCCGAAGAATGGCATTCTTTTTCCAGAAAGCTTTTTCTTGTGTAAAAGTAAGAACTGTACATTTTAAAAAGTATCTTTTAAGATAAGGAAAATGTACTGAAGTTGAGAACATAAAATAATAAAAAACGTTGCATTTAAAGATGACGACTAAGAGATAGAGGGAAAGAATCAATGGTCAATCGGATAAAACTAGCAGAGACTTAAAGAAAGTGCTTGTAGTAAGATTATAAATATCCACTCTCCATCATTTCACAGATTTCACAGATGTTCAGTACACGTGAAGACAGTGAAAAAATATAATCTATTTTGCAATGCTTTCTTCCCAGCATTCCTCCAAAACGGGTCATCATTAGACAGGGTCATTACGCAGAAAACTTCTATTTTGTCATTTCCGGGTCTGGTAAGTAGCTCATCATTTAAATGCCAACAATAATTTTTTTCTATTGTGAATCACTGTTGATCTGTGACTATGTTGGCAAAATTTGACTGCTTCTTGTTGTGTTCATGGCCAGCTACATTGCACGTCCATGAGTAACACTGGAAGATGACTATCATCATCATAATCAGATAATCGATTAAGATCTGTTGATAGTTTGGTGAAATATTTCTCGCTGGCATTGGCCTATTTTTTACTGACCTAGAAAAATGAGACTCGATAGTAAATCATGAGTAACTCTATGGTTGCCCATGCTGATTTATTCTGCTCCCGTATTGGTCAATGACTTGATACGTCTCAGAAATTTAAATTAAGACCTTCCTAATCTCTTTCAAGAATTTTTTAAAAATCTCAACCATAACATGCAAAATTTACAATAAAGTTCCAATCAGAATATAATATATTTTTATTAAAAATGACCAATAAATTCCGAGCTAGCAAATAGGGTGTTCTCTCTATGACGTGTACGAGTAAGAAAAAATTGTAACAAGACAAATGAATAATGTGCCGATAATGTGAAAGGGTTATTCAATAGCTTTCTAAGGTGTCGGTTCTGGCAAAAAAGTGGGCAATGTTTAGTCCCTTCTTTAATCTTCTGCTGCCTACAGTTGTGGTAACCATCTTATCGAACAATTCCGATACGGGTGAATCTAGCGTACGAACGGTAGCCGTGCTACGACGAGGAAGTAGCTTCGGTGAGATTGCAATCCTGCACCATGGGCGACGTACAGCGACGGTGTCGAGTCAAGGACCAGTTCATCTACTAGCTATCACAAGAGAAGATTTCTTCGATATATTCATGAGAGGACAGGAACCTGGTCAGGAACCTGAACACGTCAAATTTCTCAGGTATGAGAGAGAGAGAGAGAGAGAGAGAGAGAGAGAGAGAGAGAGTCAGAAATAAAGAGAATGAAAGGGGGATGGGGAGGGGGGGGGGGGGTGCCTAGGACAGGAACTTAGACATGTCAAGTTTCCCAAGTGTGATTGGGATTCCCAAGTGTGGAAGCGTCATGCTCTGGTGGTTCTGACTCTCGACTTTCAATCAGAGGGTCGTGGGTTCAAATTCCAGCCATGGCGTTAATTTCCTTCAGCAAGAAATTCATCCAAATCGTGCTGCACTCAACACAGGTGAGGTGAATGGGTACCTGGCAGGAATTCGTTCCTTGAAATGAAATGAAATGAAATGCTTGCGCGCTTTAAAAGGCTGCCGGGCTAAAGCTGGGGTAATAATATCCAAGTCCTTTGGAAAAGCACAGAGACGTTAATGTGATATGCGCTATACAAGAACTGTATATTATTATTATTATTGTTTATTATTATTATTATTATTATTATTATTATTATTATTATTATTATTATTATTATTATTATTGGGAGAGAGATAGGAGTAGGCAGTTGGGGAAACGACAGAATGATAGGACAGGGTGGGGTGAGAGGGGATATGAAAAGAGGGAGAAAGAAAATGGCCAGTGATGGAGACAGGCCGATGGATGAATGGATGGAAAGAAAAAGAAAGAAAGAGCGAAATCATGTAAGTAGCCGTGTTTTGTAACAGCGTTTTGATTTGGGATTCATGTTCATGATTCTAGCTTCAAAAATCGCTTAAACGCACCCTAAGTTTCATCATTTTGTGCTAAACTAAAGTTTTATCTTTATCCCCGTATTCCCTTTCTTTCAGACAAATTAACTTCATGAAGTACTGGCCAATCGAGATACTCAAACAGCATCCAGAAATGTGTCTCTTTCACTTTTACAAGTAAGTAGATCTTTGTTTCGGGCTAATGTTGAAAGTAGAATAAGTAATGCATGACGGTGAGATTATTGGTTAAGTCAACGGAATATATTTTAAAATCATTCATTCATTTTTTTTTAAATTTAGTTATTCGTTTGATAAGAATAGCATTTGATTTGTTTGATGCCCTTGAGTAAAAAGGTATTCAACCACTCCAAGCTGAAATCAATTACAAAGATAACTATTTGATATTTTTTAGTTCTGGACAGAAAGGTAAAGAATAATATCATATCTCCTGAACTACACTGTTAGCACGGTTGTTTAAATTATGAACCTACCAATTGTTGTTTTAAAAATGTATATAAAACATACAAGGATTTTTTTAAACAACTCTTGGTAGGTTCATATTTTAAACAATCTTTTTAAACAACTGTTCTAACAGTGTACAGTACCTTATTAAGAGAGAAAATAGACTTCGTCACTGACTAATCTCTCTTTCTTTCTCCCTCTCTCTTTCTCTATTACAGACGTGGTCAGGTTATAGTGAAAGATAGTGCCAAGTCAGAATGGATTTACGTCGTTAAATCGGTAAGATTATTTCTTCAAAAACTTTAATTTCTTTATCCTGCTAAAAAATACGGTTGTCATGTTATGGTGTCATTGCATTATTTTGATATTTTAAGTCGTTTCAATGTTTGCATGGGTTTAATAGAGATAATTTATGATTAATTCTTTTGAAAATCGTTTGGGAATAGATTAAAAAAAAAAGATTTTGAAATACCAGCTAAAACTTTGGGGAATTGGGAACATTGCAAAATCTTTTTCTCTGGATAAGTGATCTCATTCAGTGTAAATACTCATTTATTTTGCATCATGTCTAGGGTACATGCCAAGTTCTGATGCAGCTGAAGGCTGTCAAGCCGAACTTACACCCATCAAAGGAGTCATTCCAGGATGATAGTGGCCCGTCTCGGATTGGTTCCATAACAAGCACAGGTAATCATCACTAATATCTAAATACATGTATCAGCAACCTCATGTAAACAGGAGCGGCGTCGGGGGGGGGGGGGGGGAGGGATCGATTGCCAACAGAAGCCAACTTTTTTTTTCGTTATTGTTTATTCAGAAGGGGGAGGGGAATTCTTGGGAATTGTTGGAACCAATGAATAATATTTCGTTCGCTTCATAATGAAGGAGGAGCTGTGGTCAGTGGTAGAGCAGTGGTCTCGTAACCGGGAGTACCCGGGTTCGAAACCAAGTGGATGCGCTAATGCCCTTTGGTAAGGTATTACCTCATTACCAAGTCCTTCGGAGGGGACTTAAAGCCGTCGGTCCTCTGGTTACTTAATAACAAGCATACACATGCTTTCTTAGCAGTCAGGTAAAATAACCAACCATTTATATCGAGGAGGGGTTAGCGAGGAATTCAGCCCCCTCCCTATTAATTTCTTGATACGCCATTGATCACGCAAGTATGGATACTTGTAGAAATAAGCGAACTGGAAGGTTTTGTATTCCGTCAGGGACGTTTTAGCTCTCACTGTTCATGCCATAATCATGATAATCATTGACTCTCCTCCACAGATAATGAAGTGAATTCCCGTAAAAGACGAAACAAGACGCTTTCTTTACCAGACATCGAGCCTCTTAAAGTCTCTTCACCTAGGAAGACTATACTTGGCCAACACAGTAGATCGGTAAGATTTCGTACAGTGTCATACACCTCTAGCTTTGAAAAAATATTTCTTTCTTGGGTGACCCTAAACTTTAACGATAACAAAAATCCAAAATGTAACAAAGTTTCTTTATAATTGATTCATGTTTGTGAAGAGCACAGTTTGAATTGTATATACGAAGACTAAAACCTTTCTAAGAATAATTTTAGGAACTCGTGCAATGTCAATACAGATGATGCAGTTCGATTTCGACATTACTATCACGGTTGAAATGTTCATTTCAGAAGACGTATCAACACATGGATATACAAAGTCTTTCGGACACGCCCACCTTCCTCACCCGAACTAAGACCCTATCAGAGAGCGATGAAGATGAGCTCGATAACCTACCAAGTCACATGGTCACTCACATGATTAACCATGTGACCAATCACATGACTGCTACCTTGCCAACCATCGACATGAGGAAAGGTGCCACGCCCTCGCAGCAGTCGTTTTCCCGGAGTACGTTCAGGGACTTCTCATCGAGGAAATCATCCCGCTCGAGTAGCAATAGGGAAAAGAAAACGAAATCAGTAAGAGTCTGATATTGCAATGATTACGTTTAGAGCCTTTTTAATTTCATAAAGCTGTGGGATAAAAAACTTCATACTCATATTTTAATTTCAGTTTTTCAGCAGATATACCTGCTATGTTGGTTTTGGAAATATATGGCCCTTAATTCTCAAGGGGTCAAATCTATATACTAGCAAAAAAAATCTCTTTTTTTGCACTGCCATTTACTGCCATGTACGAAAAATACTGAATTAAAAAACCGCCCAATTTGAACCATTTAACCAACAGACTGATAAATCAATCAATCAGTCAGTCAGTCAATCATTCATTGTGCTGTATTTCATCAGGTATCACCTCCAAATATCAACATCTCATCGGATCCTCTGAGGCGTCGTCGTGCTTCCGTTCCGACTGATAGAAAAGGTATTTCTGTCTTCGTTCAAGTCGAATTACTCCATCCCAAAGATTGCTTCGTAAGTATCATTTCGAAAATCTTTTGTCAAAGAATACTGCTGGTATATTATGAACTACATTTTAAATCATTTTCATAATCGTTTTGTTTTCCCTTTATCTGTAAAGTTTTAACTATCAAAGAAAGGCTGTATCGTTTATTTCTTAAGCTAACTATGTGAAGTTGTGTTTTTTAAGTATTTCATTATCTGCAAAACTGAATTTGTTGATTAACTACTGTAGGATTAACGATTTTATTTTCATGTTTTGAGACCGACAAAGACGAACAAATAATTCCTAAACACAAACATTTACAATGTTTGATAGTATAATGGCTTTATGTTTAACCAATGAGTTTTTCCTTCTTATTGTCTAACAGGGTCTATCTTCGCTTGACTTTGATTTTGGTTTTGACTATGAACAATCATCAGTTAGTCTGGTAAGTTCAGAAATAAGCCCTCTTTGTCATCCAGCTGTTTTGATTACTTAAGTTTCTTTGATAAATCATTATTTTGGTTCTTTATTTCAATCGTTACACATCACTTCTTCATTCACTTCTTGGATTATTTTTGATATTTATTAGTCTTTCTTTCTTCATTTCTTTCTTTCTCTCTCTCTATCTCTCTCTCTCTCTCTCTCTCTTTCTTTTTCCCTTTCTTACCTGGTGGCATGCTGTGGTGGGGGGGAGGTGTAGTTTAACTCAGTTTCCCTTCTCTTGACTTTTTTTTCTCTCCCAATGCTCTCTTTTCGCCCTCTTTTTGCTCTCTTTCTACTTTGTAAAAATTTACGTCTAGATTTGGCATTAGAAATGAGTGACAACATGGCTGTGATAAGCTAACACAATGAAATATTTCAAACCTTCCCAGGTTAGCCGTGGCGCGGAATGCATAATGGTCAAGAAAGACTTTTTCGTGAAGCACGCCACCAATGCAGTCAAACGGAATGTCCGTTCCTTGGTGTACCCATACCCTACGGCCGAGAAGCTTCAACAGAATCTTCAGAGTCATACCAACTGGTCGCTCTACAAGGCTGAAACACTAACAGGGATACTGAGTGACCAGTCTAAAGCGAAAGATTTGAAGACATGAGGAATGACCAAAAATGTCTTGTTCATGAAGACCCCACCCATGCAGTGCAGTCAAAAGCGGAACTTTATATTTTTACTTCACAGGTATCCCATGCATACTAGGCTGAAGTGCTGTGTGCCATATTAGCAGATATGACATTTTTTACATTAGATAATGATGACAGACTAAGATGTAAAACAATTAAAAACCACTTTACAACTGTACTGCAATGTTGAGCTCAATACGATAAAAAGTTACAGTCTATAAAGGGAGGTTACCTAAAGTATAGTAGCTTTTCTTGAACTCCAGAAATGTACACCAACCGTACAATTTGAATCAAATAACCATCATATCACAGATTTCAAAATGTAATTTATTGCGAAGGTAACTTTTGATCATAATACAGCATTAACAAGATTACTTCGCTAAGTAATTAACTGATTTATGAAAGACTAACAGCACCATTTAAAAAGGTGAAATTGCTCAAATTACTGTTGATAGATAGTGGTCAATAAATGATTAAGAGTCGAAACGAATTTATTCAAACATTCTAATCATGGCAGATTTCAAAACAAAATAATTGAACATTTCAGCAATGGCGAAATTTGTATACGTATATATAAGGCATACTTATAAGGTATTTTTTCTCAGAATATCTAACTCGTGTACATTGAATATCTATCTATTTAACCTGTGTGACGACACAACTCCATACAAGGTAATTTTCAAATAAGCTGTCGGTGCAATTACACCGGCTATCTGTTCTTAAAGTTCACAGTGTTAGATTTGTATATTTCGAAATTGTTTGTTTATTTTCCGTCCATTTTCTCAGAATTCTATCCGCTTCTTAGCCATGGGGTGACAGGTATTTTATAAACTGTGCAATAGAAATGTTTTGGTAGTATTCTGTAAATAATTGGTAACTGTAGTTTATTTGGTTGACTCAGACAAATAATAAACTTTGAAATCAATTTCATTCGAAAAGGAATAATAACTTGTTTCATTCTCTAATTCCTTACACAGATTTTTAATCTGCATATCCATGTATTACAATACACTAAAGGGAGAGAGGTAGCTCAAGGTAGAGAGAGAGAGAGAGAGAGAGAGAGAGAGAGAGAGAAAGAAAGATAGAGACAAAGAAATAGGGCCGGGACAAAAGAAAGAAAATAGTGATATCAACAGAGAACATTAATCATAATTGATAATCAAAAGAGAAGGCGAGAGAGAGAGAGAGAGAGAGAGAGAGAGAGAGAGAGAGAGAGAAGTAAGAGCAGGGACAAAAAAACAAATTTAAGGATATGACCTACAGAGAAGATCATAATTATATCATATATCATAATTAAAAATAAGACAAGGATGAGAGAGAGGGAAGTTGAATAAAGAATATGATCCGTGAGAAAATAGCATCTCGACGGTGAAAGGGAGGATGGTAACCAAAGGATGCCAATAATGTTACGTGAAGAATGGAGTCATTACAGCTAAACACTGCTGGGCTAGCAGAATTGAAATATATTCATCACAGTTTCTTGTCAACATTGACTACTGTCTGCCTACGTATGACTATGATTCCTCACAAGGAAAGAAAAGGGTTTTCACTCTAGGATGCATATCGTTAGAAAACAGAGTATAGTTGAGTATTTTTGGTATAATAGTGAAATGATTATCGTATTCCGTGTTATGAACTTTGACACTGATGTATATGTCGTTAGACGTCATCAATGAAGTCGCTGTCATCGACATCATTCTCGTAGTCATCATCAGCATGATCAGATTGAACCTGAAGCGACTTTCTGGTTAAAGTTGACGATGTCTCCCATCATAGCTGATTTGTATCTGTTCCAATCTGCGTGTTCTTGGAGTAACTCCTGTAACCGAGCTTCGGCTGGCCAGGGAGGTACCTGAAAAAGGGAGTACAGTGTAAGAGCTAAAATATATAAATCTGTTTTGGTGGTTTTAAAAAATTTTGTATTTTCTATATTTCAACCCCCACAAGACATAACTGAGCCTTGTATGACATTAAAAGACACCACTGTTTTCATATAACAAAGGGACAGTGATTTGTATTTTTTAAACGCCAGGATAGAGTGGAAACATCTTGAAATATCTCGAATACTCGGCTACATATAAACAAAGAAATTTTCAGGACTCGACAATTTTGTCCAAGTTTGCAGTTTTAGAAAAATGTGATGTAGGCCTACATTGATTTTCCAGAAGGTGAAATTGAAATACGCTTTTCAGAAACGTTAATATAGAAGGATAATGATTATTTCAATATTATGGAACTTTAAGATTCACCTTAATTTAAGACAAAATTCTTTAAATTTGGAAAGAGTTGCAAGCAACATCTGGACCAGGAAAAGAAACAATAAAAATATGGCTTACTGTACGAAGTAGTCTATCCTTTGCGGTCTCTGTGAGATGTTGCAGAAAGAAATTCTTGGAGATGAGGATGCATTCTGCCCCTTCTGACGTCAGAGTTAGGCTAGGGGAACCCCCGATGGACTTGAAGAGGACCGAGTTGAGACCCTGCGTCACAAATTACAGATTGATTTAAGTTAGGGCAGTATGTATCGGTATGAGTTCTATTTTATCAAACAAGAGAATAAATCTATATCCTAGGCAATGTTAGAGATTTAGAACCTGCAGAATAAGGGATCCCGGCCTAGGAGCTTGGACATTCGTTTTGCTTTGACAATAGCACTAGAATGTAGACAGTTTGGTTTTAGGTTAAAATCGAGATTATGTACCTTATTTGATCCAAAAGGGTTTTAGATAGTGTGATGGGCTATTGATCGCGGAGCAATAGTTGTCGGCGGAGCTTGTGGTTAAACCGAACGCCAAACTAAGCTTTTCAACGTGTAAATCAAAGATTTTACTCACAAAAACTTCACCAGAGAGACATCTACGGAGTTTGAGAAAGACTGAATTCCGTTCTTCCCCACTCCTTACGCTGCCACTATCTGAGCACATGGACGCCATCAACGTTGTCTGTGAAAAATTCAAATGTCGAAATGCTAGCTATCATTTACAATACTTCAATTAAAATGACGTCAAATAAACAGTCACGAATTATCTCCTAGATAAGACCAAGCTATTTCAAGCTAGCAAAGCAACCCAAATGGAAAATTAACGAATTATTACACAAATACTTTATCATAACTCTTTGGGAATATATATATTACATCCTTATCAGAGTCAATGGAACTAATCATACCTTCCAAAAAATTTTATACCAACCGGTAATTATTTTTTCTCCAATTTCAAGCTTTTTTTAAAAAATATTTTTTTTAAATGAATAATTTTGCTTGTCAGTATATGTAAGCGGGGGGGGGGGGGGGGGGGGGGGAGGGGGGTGGGTGTGTCAAGAGTACATAGCGTCTTTCACAATTGCAGGTGGTTGTAATTCTATAGCAGCCAGGGTGTTCTTTGCCATGCTTTCTTTTGTTATTTCGTGGTAGAGCGATTTTCTGCTAGGTTGGCAAGCTAGGGCAATGTATGCATTTCTAAATTCTAAATGTTACCCGAAATCAATACATACTTACCGCAATGTCAGCAAGGAGAGGACCTCTGCTCTGGGCTGCAAGGTTATCCAAGACTATCGGAAAAAAAGTAGAGATTGACGAATAAATGTTCAAAGCTATCGTTAAAAACATTTTGAGAGAATAGTTAAAATAGTTTTGTAAAAGCTTGGCCTAGTCATTTACAAACTATTTACAGATGGCTAACACCTTGAACAGAATGACCTAACATGTCTAGAAAGTTAGTGCTAGACAACACCACGTAGACCTGCAAGACAACAACCATTTAGCATGGTGATGATTTTCATGAACTGGTAGAACTTTGCACTAATCCCGATAATGATGAAGGAAAGAAGGGGGGGGGGTGTCGTTCGGGAATAATAATCCATGGGAGAGTTCTTGAAACCTACGTGAAATGTGTTCCTCTGCATCTCCAATACTATCCAGCTTCTGTTTGAGTTGTACCTCTGTAGAGAACACAGTCTTAGCAGCATGATAGAACCGTCCTTTCTTTGATCTCTTGGTCTCGTCATCACTCCGCATGCTAGCGACACTGACGTCATCTCTAATACTAGGAGATGGACTGGTAGTGGGCCAGGAGGAAGATAAAGGTGGATCATCATCGGTTACCTTGATGATGGGAGGTAGCTTGAGTTTCTTCCCTGATGAGGAAATCAAAGAAAGCGCCAAGTGAATTGTACAAATCATAGATTTTGAAAAGCGTAGGAAGGGGAGCAGGAGACTGTGGGGGAGAGCAATAGGGGAGAGGAAGGGTGTATATATTACAAACTTTTTTTTTTCATTTTTCGTCAGGAAAGAATAAGGGGGAGGAGGAGGAGGAGGAAGAGGAGGAGGAAGAGGGAGGGAGAGAGAAGAGGGGAAGGGAGCACGAGGAAAAACAAAATGTCAAAGAAAGTCAGGTAAACACAGAGAGACAGAAAAAATCAGACAGTCATGAAAACTGACCTTTCTTCCACTTTTTAGTTAGTTTCTTCCCTGCACAAGCTCATTTTGATATTTCCGTGATAAAGCAACATTTCATACAAAAACATAAATAAAAATACACAAGGCATAGGTATAATTTTCACAATACTGCTGTTCTTTCATTAATTATAGGTATAGCAAAATGATGTTTCTTGGTTCAGTACATAGTTTCAAAGACTTACTTCGATTCAGTTTCTGAGATGTAAGTTTCTTCTTTGGATATGTCTTTTCCTTCATCTTGCGCGGAGTTGTAGTCATCGGTTCTTTGAGTTCTTTTAAAACATGACAGGCTCCCTGGGGGAAAATACCAAATTTTAAGAATAAATTAATCTAAAGATAAAGTGCTTCCACTAAGACTGCACTGGACTGGGGAATTTGATCTTCGACTTTATTTTGTATGCAGCTGATATGAACTATCCTTAAAAGTACCATGTAAAAGTACGGAAAATGAAAATATAATCATGTCATGAAATCAGGGGGAAATGCAAAAGATGTGGTTAAGGTTTATAGTATCTTTTGTAAAAATATAAGTCGTCACTAACTAATGACGGAATGCGGTCAATGCGTAGACCACTAGAACAGTCTATGACACATCATGAAAGAGTGACATCATACCAAAAGGAATGCAAAATAAAAAGAGTGAACATTTCGTTGATGTACAGACGCATAGGATTTATCAACATATTCATAACGCAGTCAAAACTATACTTTGTTTGCGACAGTCATAACTCACGGATTTGATGACGTAAATCCATTCTGTTTTGTTGCTGTTCAGGCAGACCACTGCGCCTTTTCTGAAGTACGTCAATAGGCAGATTGTAGGATTATTTTTCGGTAGCTTGTCGACAGGCCAGTCATTAAATACGGAGATGGTACGAAGAAAGCTGATCATATCAACGTCCCGCACGATCTCCAGTTCGTTCTTAGGAGTGAAGATCGTGACGTACTCCTGGCCGAGCAAACGGAGTGACATGAAACAGAAAATTAATGCATTAAAGAAAGCAAATCAATTTATGGGAAGAAAGAATAAGAGTGTAGAAAATAACATCATCGTTATCAATTATCGAATTCTGGGGCCTGGATATCATAAAAAAGAAATATATATATATATGTTCATTTGCACGATCTATAGTTAACTTGGCACAACAGAAACAGAGAAATTATGGTTGCTATAAAACTTACTCATTCATCATTCATCATCAAATTTTGTTCGCCATCAATAACAACCCCCCCCCCAAAAAAAAAAAAAAAAAAAAAAAAAAAAAAAAAACAGGCTAGGTCAGTGGCGTGGCTAAAAGGGCTGTGGGGGGATATAACGAGTTCCTCTCACTGAATGACGACCTAATACCCACACCCTCCCTCTCTACTCGATACATATTTCATCCATTTCGTAATAAGACAGGTGCCGCCTTAAGACACTACTGCCCTCCCCCCCCCCCCCCCCCTCCACTGGCTGGACAAACGCTACGCCACTCTGGTGTATCTATCGTATTTAGTGCAGGGTCAAGTAAATACTCGCATTGTATTACCTCCTTGTCAAGACTGATTAGTTCCACTTCCTCATGACACACGATGGTATGAGGGCGCACTCCACCAGTCATCAACTCTTGTTCCTTTAAATAATAACAAAGATTAAAAAGGTGTTTAGTAGGGAAAAATTGATTGTTGGTATTCTCTTAAGAAAGGGGTCAGCCTTTAAATACTGATATCAGAAACATGGATTTACATGTAGTAGAAACTACCTCCAAACATATTCTTTGCATATACATTCATCAATAAATGCTTCAGAATCCTCATGAATTTTTTTAGTTACAACTGGTGAAAATTATCGCTGTTGCATTAGCTTTATAAAACCTTACTGGTACTTTTTATGAAACATTTCAATGATGCCTGCCTTTCACACTGAACCACTTCAGTAAACTTATAGTGACATAATCTGATAATCATGTATGCAACAATGATCATTTTTTCGAGCTATTGAAAGGGTAAGATGTATTAAACTGGTTGAAAGGAGCTTAATTAATTACCCCGAAAGTGTTTCCCCTCTTGAGAAAGTTGACAAGTTTGACTCGGGCTTCTTGGGTTTGCTCATCTTTAGTGGATGTCGTGACAACAGCTGTACCGGAAAGCATCAAGTGAAAGCTCTCTGCTCGGTTTCCTTCTCGGATGATAATACGACGTTTCTCAAGCCTTCAAAGAGAGATTTTGGTATCTTATTAGAAATCAGGGTGTGTTTTTAGCAATCAATTTAAAAACTGATTGCTTACGTTCATCGCGATTTTACTTTGCATACTGAGGGGTTGACGGACCAAACTTGCCATCAAATCTGAATAGCAGAATATGTTTTTTCAGATAATTTCCCAGCAAGAAAAGAAAATGTCCTCTAAATGTCAAATACGCCGATAAGAACCATAAAAAACAGTAAAGCTTAAAAGAGCAAATTAATCGAACCTATAAAGATAATATTAGGAATGTTATTGCTGCTCTTACTTTTATCATTATCTTTATTCACCTTTGCCCGTGAGTGTAATTTCTTACATACAGCATTTGTGCTAGACAAAATTTGCGACCCACTCTCGGCATATATGGAAATATTAGGAACACTTTTGGGGGGCATAGTTTGAGCGAACACCCCATTTCAAAAAGTTAATTTATTTCCTTGGTAGAAAATATGAAAAATGAAAATCAAATCAGACCCCGTCAAAATCCGAACCGAAACGAATTTCAATTTTGGCGCGAAGTCTTTAATGAAAAAGACATTAAAACATGATCACAACAGCAAACAGGGGGGGGGGGGGACGAGGAGAATTTAAAAGCAATATTAAAGGCTACGGTAACAATTATCATTACTTAAATGCAATTAGACTCACTTGTTGTAAAATCCAAATTTGGCAATAGATTGTTGCATCTGAACTGGAAACTCACAGAATGCATCTAAAGTGTTCCGAAGGGACACCAGTGCCTGCAGCAAACAAACAGAACATAAACATTATATTTCCAAAGAGGGTACTATGGCATTCGCCTCCAGCAATGGATGCGTTGAAAATCAATGAACGTCCATGTAAACGTTGAAAATCAATGAACGTCCATGTAAACGTTGAAAATCAATGAACGTCCATGTAAACACAATCAGAGAGCGTTCGAGAGTCGGACTAAATCTAAAGGTTTAAAATCATTTTTATATAACTGTGCAATTTAAGGGATAGCAAGTAGAACACAATCACAGAGCTTTCTAGAGTTGGACTAAAGTTAAAGGTGAAAATCATCTCTATATAACTCTATGGAAGTTAAGGGATAGCAAGTAGAATTCCATCTTTAAATACTGAACGTTGTTCTCGTCTTGTGGAGAGTCCAAGCTGTGTCCTGTGTCCCAAAGCAGTACAGAATTTCATTGAGAGATGAATTAATCAACTTTCCCTTCTTTAATAAACAATTATTGTTTGTATTTTTCACTCCAAAGTGGTTTAAAAGAATGAATATGCATATAACATAAACCAATCTGATGAAAAATGGGATAAATGACAAAAACGTCAATTTGCACTCCAAAATATAGATTATATAATTCACCATGCACGTAGCCAGTTTCGGCAGTTTAATGATTAGTTACAATCGAAAAGGCTCTTATTTACAAAAGGCACGGCATATTGCACTGGAACGACGCTTTAATTTTCAGTGAATGTTTCTCTTTCTGCTATAGCATTCATTCTGGATTGAAGTATCACTGAAAGGAGACAATGCTGATGTGGACTAATATTTATTTGCTTAAAGCCCAGCGCACACCTTACGATCCGACTGGCTCACGACTGGTCCACGACTGAGTGAGAGGAGATGAGTCGTGGGGCAGTCGTAAGCCTCGACACCGCACACCTTGCGATTCCAGACCCATCCGACTACTCTGACGTCATATCAATACTGCTGTCTGAATGGGCTGGAAGGTGGACTGAGCCTGCGATCTCTTGCGATCCAGTCGTGAAGATTCGACATGTCAAATCCTTCCGACTGCCCTTCCGACTGGTCTCTGACTGGTCTACGACTCACGACTGACCAGAGCTGTGACGTCACATCTGCTCTCACCTATGCCTCTCACTCAGTCGTGGACCAGTCTTGAGCCAGTCGGATCGTAAGGTGTGCGCTGGGCTTTAGATGTTTGTCATGTGCTTGGGGAGTGTGCCCCCTCCCACCCTTCCCAGGATCCCCGCCCACATCTCCGTTCCCAGACCGCCGCCCATGGTCTGATGGTGGAAACATTAACAAATTACAAAGAGTAAGCGATTAGATAACAGGCCATCTTTGACATACTTTGTTGATTTCCTCAGGGGTCCGTTCGCTTGGTTCCTTCGTCAAAATTCGTTTGGCTTCACAAGTGAGCTGACCCTGCAAAGTAATCGTTAAATTAATAATATATCATTCATTACCAGTTCAAGCCAGCAAACTCTAGTATGCTTGAAAAAAAACACCCCAAAACATAGCCAACAAAAAGAGGGGGTAATGGAACGACTTTTCCCGCTGTATCTCTAACACAAACCATTTTAGAATTTTTCTGAGATATGTTTACCTCTTTAAAAATGGAAAACAAAACGAAACAACACAACACAACACAAACCACCCACAACAACAACAAAAAAAAAAAAACCACAAAGAATGAATTTTGTTAATGCGTACCAGTTCATGGGTTTCGCTGAAAGATCGAAAATCCCTCTAAAAGTAAAAGTTTGGTTTTATGGATGGTGTTTAATTCAGGGAAATATGTGTTTTGTATTGATTGTGTCTTTACCTAAAGTTTACTGTTCCTCAGAACAATTGTGAATAGCACCCAAAGACGTCAACATCCTTGACTAAATGAAAGCATGCAATCAACAATCTGCCATCGTTCTATTTTCTCGAATCTCTTATGATGTGTTAATCAGAGTCGATTTTCACTTGCACCAAGCAAGGTCACTAAAATCACTCTTCTCCAAGCATGTCTTATCCTCGTTCATCATTGGTATCGATTGTCAAACATAACTACGTCACATCATGCAGACAAATTGATAAGGGGGGGGGGGGGCTTTTGGTTGTACAAAACATGCTTATGCGATAATCTCTCTCTCTCTTCTTTTTTTTTTTTTTTTTTTTTTTTTTGGGGGGGGGGGGGGGTAAGTCTTTGCCCAATTCTAAATCTAAACCTATTTAAACCAAATAGCTACACTGACATACCCCTAAAGAATACGCATGTAACATCGTCGATTGTGAAAAACAAAGACCCTGGAGCAATATATATATATATATATCAACGTGTCATCATTAAGACACCAACGTTTCAATCCTTGAAATATTCATATCTAAAAACCATTGTCACTCAGTTATTAATTCTGTTTACTACACAATTCATTTTGTTTGTTTGCTTTCGTTTTTGTTTTTTTCATGATGGAGCAGATGAGACAACATATTCAAAAAGTCAATTAGTTTACGAGCAATGAAGCCTCAGTTTGGTTCGTTTAAAAGTGATGTTAATTGAGATGACATTTTGTCACAAGCTGCATGTGAATCTCAGCATACTGGAGTTATAATCACAACACCAAGATGTCCTTACTTCAAGTCCCTTATAACATCTTGCCATATCCCCCAGTACTTTGGAATTATCGAATGTTTAGAATAACAACAACATAATGTATCTCAAAATGGAAACTATAATTTAAAAAGCATGCTTTGGGTAATATGTTGCAGGATGACGAGACGTGATAATTTCAGTATGCTTATGGTAATTGAATAGGCAAAGAGTGTTCAAGACAGGACAGCTATGTCATAATTGAATATTAAACAAAAACGGGACTATTTGCCACCGGCCTTCAATGCGAGTATGCGACGCCATGGAAACTTTGTTCAAAAATCCCTACTTCATTTTTAATAAACTGTCTTTCATTTTTTATAGAACCCCTCCCATTTTTATTCTTTCAAACAATTTTCAAGTAACTAATCAACCTCTTAGCGTCAAAGTAATAAAAGACAATAATTTACACTATTTCACATGATACTGACATAAATTATGATTATCTCGCTGAATCTAAAGAATACATTATTAGATAAGAATTAAAAGACTGATAATCAGAATAAAAAATTAATACTATAATGACATATTTGAGATGGTATATAATCACATACCTCTTTCCTAGCTCTGAAGTGGCTGAGATCGAAGACTATACCCACTCCATTGCGGGGCGATGGCGGGGCACCTAGTCCTACACTTTCCGCTTCGTTCTCTTTCACGTACCGGCGACTGAGGAATTTAAAAAGAAAAGACTGATAAATTTACTCCACTGCGAAGAAAGTACATTCTTAGTACATAAACAATTAGTTGACACTGAGACATATAGTTTTAATCCCGTCCGATGGACTTGTATTTGATTCTTAGTACATAAACAATCAGTAGACATCGAGACATATACTTTTAATCCTGTCCGAGGGACTTGTATTTGATGCTTAGCGCATTCGATTGAGTTTCGAATTTTAGACGTTCCAGTTACGAATGAACAACAAACAAACAAAAAGTGCATTAATCACTGAGCCATTGCACCTCCTTTCCAACCTCGCATTTTGCAATATCAGATATCCATTTCATTTAGTCCATTTCATAAAAAGAGTGTGCGGACAGACACACATTCACAAAATATGTAAGCTTTCACAATAATAACAAATCGCAGCAATTCCACCACCTGTCTACAGAGATTTCATGAATACCTAACACATGGTGAGCTTCCAGATTAAGACTGGTCATGCTATAACTTTACTCAAAGCGTACCATCCAATATCAAAACATTGATTCGAAAAGAAAATGAATCAGTCGAATCAAACTATCACAGAGTGTCCTTTCACAGAGTCATTGAAAAGTACTAACCTTTGGTTGATTTGAAAGGAGCGATTGATGAGCTGAAGCAGTCTTACCGCCTTCATGAAACGATGTTTCAACTGTTAGAGGGAGAGGAGGTAAGAAAACAGGGAAAATAATAGAGAGTGAAGGTATTTTCCAAAAGATAAGTTTCAGCAATTTCAACCTTTCATATCATATTACATTCTTCATATTTTGGTAAAGAAAATTCGTCTTAATTTGACTCTTTTCCCGAATGCATTTTTATCGAATATGCGCCCCAAAATGAATATTCATTCTGTTGACAGGGGAAAATTATGGTTACAGTTCGTTATTCCGAAGGTTCGTTAGTCCGAAAATGAAATAAGGTTCGTTGTTCCGAAGGTTCATTAGTCCGAAAATGAAATAAGGGTCGTTAGTTCGTTAGTTATTTTTGGACTAACGAACCTTATTTAATTTTCGGACTATCGAACTTTCGGAAAAACAAACCTTCTGAATAACGAACCTTTAGAATAACGAACATCACCCAAAATGACAATCCGTGGCGTTTAATGCGATAAACATTTAATAGCTGTACATAGAAATGAACTACACAGCCTACATGTATATATCTAATGTTGGCTTGTCAAACCTTGGGATATGTTCACACTATGAACATGACCGACAAAGAAAGTGGACAAAATAAACAACCTCTCATTCTACCCTTCACAATGGTTCTGGTAGTCAAAAGAACATCCCTTCACTGCTATTATGTTTAATCATATAGTTCCAGGTGAATATGCATGTTACACCTGTTCCACATATTTTAGATAATAGCAGTGAAGGGATGTTCTTTTGACTACCAGAACCATTGTGAAGGGTAGAATGAGGGGTTGTTTATTATGTCCGCTTTCTTTGTCCGTCATGTTCATAGTGTCAGGGAATCAATCACTGCAGCGCTTTATACTTATTACTGAAATTTTATATCAACGCCATCTCTCCTACCTTTTTGAGACAGATTAATGTCGCTTTAAACAAAAACAAAACAAAAATTTAGGAATCGTATACCCTTGAGCATCAGTTATGATTCCACTTGACAATTTAACTTTGTGTCCATAATATACTACATTCAGGGGGAAAATCACTTTAAAAAAATAAAAACAAGATTAAAACACTAAAACATAGACTGATCTTATCTAATTACCCACCAAGCTTGGAGGTGGAGCGATTGCTTTGAGTTTAGATCGTCTGCTCAATCTCCCGCCAGTCCGTGAAGGCGATTCTCCTTGACGACCAATCCTTCTAGTTCGTAGACTTGATCTCGGCGTAAAATTATTACTACTCTTCCTCCTCCCCGCTCTCCCAGTCATCTCCCCAGCGTCTAAACTCATCAACGACATCGACGACCCGTTCGAGCGGAGACTCAGAAGGCTGATCTGTTTAGTGAGTGACGCTCCTCTGTTTCGTGGTACGTTACGTGTTTTCACTACATCCACCGTTCCATCGCTGAAGTTACTCACTCGTCGTAAGTACGGGCTATCATCGTAGATATCGCTCAAAGTGCTGTTCTGCTTTGCGAGTTCTTTGATAGCTCCTAATCGGTAACTCTCCGATCGCTTCAGCTGATGTCGTCTGCTCTTCTCCCTGTCATTACTGTTGCCAAGGTTACTATTAGAGTTAGAAGCTCTGTTTTCGGCAACATTATGCCCTCTCATTAAATTTCGATTGCTCAGTCTCTTGTAAAACTGCTGCCTTTTCTCCGCCGTTTTATTTTTTGCTGGATGCTGAAGAGAGTATCGACGTGGACCGGCTGGTTCTTCATCACTTTCATCTCCGCTCCCGACTGTTGATGATATCGTGGCCGGTAGTCGGTTTATTAACTTGGACTTCAAGTTGATATTAACGAGTCGTGTTGTATCCCCAAGACCACTGTTGATCGTGTTCGCTCTTTTCAGGGGTCGACCTACAGGTCGAATTTGAGGGAATTCAACCCCTCCTGTAGCCATCTTAGTTCAAACTCACCATAAAAATCTTTGTAGAAAAGTACTATATAGATTATGTTTGGGTTAGGGCACTGTTCCCTACAGTATACGTATTCATCAACATGATCATATCCACGTACTGCCCACTGAAAGATTAAAGAAATGATATCCTACATAAACTGCATTAATCGTTCAGAATGGTCAACTTCACTTTCGATTTTGTTTTAAATTGAAGAGCACGAATTCCAAATACAGAAAGAGTGCCAAAGCTTCCTTCTCTTTCTGTTGATCTAGAGAGTTTTTCAAGTGCTACTGGTCCAACTAATAAATACATCAATGCATGTCCAAACTTCCAGGTAATCCTGATTCAAAGTAGATCTTTTTTTCACTTCTTTCAAAACTCCGATGTTGCTATGGAAATGTCAACTTTGAATTCTAAATCCGAATTACTTCCCAGCGTCATTTTTTCAACTTATTATGTCTATATATTATTTCCATACATACAAAGAGGGGTTATGAATCTGGGTGTCGATCCAGTGCTCCTGTGTTCACCCTCCAAAACGAGTCGCTCAAAGTGATAGTCACTATTCTTTCTTTTAGTCCAGATGTGTTTTTAAGATTTCGGCATTGCAACACAAATACAAATTTTGATGGAGATGATCCCTTGAATGAGAAGCTTGGAAATCTTCGTCTCGCACGATATTTAGAACAACTCAATCCAAGACAGATCCTTGCACCAAGTTTGTAGGATGATTCACGTAACCTGTAATGAACCTTGTAGAAGTAGTCACAGGTGGTCTGTAAACATGAAAGTGTTACACCTAAAATAGCCCCTCCCTGCCAGCTTGACCGTAAGATTTACAGTCCCGTATCCCGGAGACATCATAGTCTGACAAAAACCTAGGCATGACGATCGATATTACGTATAGATCATGTACAATAAAGGAGGAGAGTGTTTGAATTGATCATAGATTGGGAGAGTCTTTAGGGCTTTAGTTGGTCCACAAAGGGCTTGGCCAGGCGATTCGAAAAGAATAAATCGATACTTGACATCGAATGTCCTCTTAGATTAACCTGTAAGCCCTGCTTCCCGCTGGGTCGAGTCATCATTCTTTCAGTAATCATTGTTTCACAGTAAATGCTTTTGACGTTCTCGTCAGGATCTCGCTTGTTTGTGAGGTTATTAACGGCCGAAGTCTTTGTTATCAGAATGAACTTGACCGCAGCAATGAGAATTGAAATCCAGTCTTTAATTTTTGAACCTTTGTAAAACATAATCCTTGACCGGATTGGTTAGTCAGGAAAGTTAGAAGGCTTCAACAAAATCTTGATTGAATGTAAGGTGTCTAAAAGAAGGGCCTATGAGTAAAAATATTTCATTCCATTTTAGTGCAAAAAGCTTTCAACTGTGTAGAATGCCCTGTTTTCATGGTTAGCAGTCATTTTTGTCACTTTAACCATTATTAGATATCTCTACCGGTGAGAAAAAAAAGTTGAGCTTCAGCTAGATCATGTGTAGATGATAATAATTGTATTTATTTATCCATATTAGCCTCATGAGCAATAGGCCTACTACCGCTCTTTCCTCTGGCTCAGCAGTTATTACCTCAGCAATGCCAGGAACCCATTAACACACCTGGTCGAGAAGAACACATGTGAGCAAAACACCTTGTACAAGAATGTGAGCACCAGACGAGGATCGAACCCCGGACCTTTCTCAAGAGAGGAAAGAGCCTTTACCACTATAACACAGTGCTCCCATCAATATGTTTTCTGCTCTATAGTATTCATAAATACGAAACAATGAGAAATTTCAAAGTTAAAAATACACAAACTTATTTGGATCAATTGCAGTGGTTCGATGAATATTTAAGTGATATTCATTAGGAGTTCATCAAGTGATCGTTTTGTACTATGATTCGAAGAAAGTGAACTTCTATATGACTGTATCTTTAAAAGGGAAAATCGCTGATACAACAGCGTGTTCATCTACTTTTAAACGTGCTGAATGAACTGTCTTCGGAGCGATGTATTTGATAGATTTTCCCCAGCGTGACCTATTGTTATTACAAAATTGGTAGTTTTCTTTAGTTCTGCTTGAATGAATATAATATTTCCTTGCATTGCAAGTGTTTTTGGTATCATGTTAATTCTCAAGCTATCGTAAGATAGGGGAAAGAATAAGACCCCGATGATATGATCTTTACATTATACAGAAGCCATTAAGCTACTTATGAATTAAATTCCCGCCCCACCCAATTTCCCATCCCCACTCCAGAAACAGATCGACGTCATCTAAAACGAATTTGCTAGCGGATATAAAAGCAGGGAATTGTAAATATCTTAAATGATATCAGAAATAATATTGTTTCAATTCATCCGTTCATAAGAAAGAAATGATAATAAATTGAATAGATTAATAAATCAGTCTACCAGTAGGGTCACTCCGCAATAATATTGTAAGACGTATTTTTCGTATCAATAATTGATTTTTTTTTTAATTCTCTACTTTCACACTTTGTTTCCATACCTGTTGATTTTCTCCTTTACGTTTCACCTTCATATAAACCTCATCCCTCTCTCTCTCCACCTGTAGGCTATAGATGAATCCAGTTTCAAAATACTGTAACTCATGTCGGCCATAACTGGGGGCTTCCAAAGATTGATTGATTGATAAGAGATTAACGACACTACCAACACACGCGTGTCATATGTGCAATGAGCCAGGTGCGTTGCTATGTCAGTGCATATCATTATCTTTTGTTAGGCATACTTAAAGCCCCCAGTTAGAAATTACCATAATATAAAGTGAACCGCGTTGGTCTATACACAATTCTCATTGTCATGCCACGCCTTGTATTTACATTCCATCTCCACCCGACATAGCACCATTTACATTCCACTTCCACTCCACATGGTTCCATTGTTTAGTTCTCATGAATATTCAAAACACCTCTTGCCTCTTCCATGTTCTTTTACTTGGGTTTTTCCATTATGTTATACTCCATTTAACTTTCTGATTGGTTGTTCATTTATGATGTCATCTATCTCTGTTCAATTCGAGTTTTGAGCCCGGCGGGTCCCCTTTTGACTTTTTTTTTTTTTTTTTGCCTTGTTCGGGTAAAATACACCTGAACATGTTGAAGACCTTTTTTTTTCTTTTTTTTTTTGCTTGTCAGCAAATTTTTTGACACCCGAAAAAGCCGCCCCCCCCCCTCTTGAAAAAGTCTGGATCCGGTCCTGGAATATCAGAAGTTGAGGAGTGCAGAAGTAAAGAGAATTTAAAAAAAATCGAGACAAAGCGAGGGTTTATACAATGTTATTGCTAACAGATCGCTGCTTTAGTTCGTGCAAGGCACTTAACAGGGTCACCACGTGAAGGTAGCAGCATGGCCCCGTGTTAGTAGAAATGAAATATACAAGTCCACAGTTAGTAATAAGGCACGGTATAATTTATAAGACAAAAACAAAATCACGAAGTAAAATCTGTTTAAACCAATTTACCATTGTATACAAAGTCACATCTTGCACTAAAGCACACGGGCTGCACGACACTGTCACGAATTATGTGCACAAAAAAGCACTGGTTAGTCTGCAGGAACTTTAATAGTTTGTTAGTGTTAGAACTGTATTAGCGTTAAGAGTTTGTTAGTGTTATCACGAATTAATGTTATTGAACCAGGTTGAACTTACACAACAAAGAAGAAAAAGATACAATAGCCCAGGACTTGTCCAAATTAATGGAAAATGCAGGGCATTAAAAAGGCATGTAGTCGAAAATGATGCTTAAAAATCTGATTGTACATATACACTGCATAACATATGAATGAAATAGAAATAGCACGATAGGTTTATAAATATCTACAAGCAAATTTCTTGTCTAAAATGTTTACAAAACATGAAAATCGAAAAATAACAAAACTGTGACATAAAACATGCTACTATGACTAAAAAAAAAAAAAGGAGATGATAAACAGCCGACTTGGCAGCTCATTCAAGTAGTCTCCACAAGACCACCGATGACATGCTATCTTTGTCGGGCTCCCTCCACCACGGATGACGTGCGGGTAGGGCCATATCGAGCAACTTATTCGACGAGGATACTTGTTGCAGCTTGGTTTCGCATCTCTCCTCGACGTGGAGATCCCCCAGCTGCTATTCTAAAATCTAGCTGGTGGAAAGCTTCTGCATCCCAACACTATCTTAAAGTGTTCTCCCTGAGTTATTGTAAGCAAGCCCTATTTATCCATTTCCTGGCCTACTAAATCAACTTCAAAACTAAGCAAAGTATGTAAGAAAAATTCAGTATCAAAAGCTAGAAATTTTACAACTGTACTAACAGGTTACCGGATATCAATCACTAAAAGGAAACATTCAGAATGCAACCCAAAGCATGCATTTTATTATATAAAATTTCTATAGGTTTGATTTCTTTTCCCTGAACTTAACAAATCAGATTACGGGTCTCAAATGTAAATTATGCAGTAAGCTTGATCAGCTTGACCCCGTGTCTTTAAATCACTATGAACATGACGGACAAAGAAAGCGGACAAAATAAACAACCTCTCATTCTACCCTTCACAATGGTTCTGGTAGTCAAATCACATCCCATCACAGTTATTATGTTTAATCATGTAGTTCCAGGTGAATATGCATGTGACACCTGTTCCACATATTTTAGACAATGGCAGTGAAGGGATGTTCTTTTGACTACCAGAACCATTGTGAAGGGTAGAATGAGGGGTTGTTTATTTTGTCCGCTTTCTTTGTCCGTCATGTTCATAGTGAATGTAAATTTATGCACTAGAGGCTCGAGCAGCACATTTCCTTCCTGTGAATTCCTTTCCTCATCTGCAGAGAATTCTTTTAAGACAAACACCTTTAGAAAATTATATAAGAAACAAATGCACTTAAAAACTTACAACAAACCAAATGGAATTGTAAACCAAAGAGCTTGCATGACTTGCATAATAATTGTCAAATTGGAAAAGGAAATGGTGATTTAATGAAATAAGTTGTAGTCCGGTTTACAAATCTCTGCGGCTGAATGAAAAGAAAAGGAAACATGAAGTTTACAAATTAGTATCATCAGGGCCCCGTAACACAAAGCAATTGATCGAGGATTAATTTTTACGATTGATTGCATTGGTCACTATGTGCAATATGATCAATCGCTAAGCTTTGTGTTACGGGATCCGGGTGAAGCAAGCAAAATATATCTTTTTTTATTTATCTCATAACTGGATAGTGGATCTTGTAAAATGAAAACAGGCAATTCTTCTTTTCCTTCTTCTCCTCCTTGCTGTAATCTTCAAATCTTCATTGTGAAATCAAATCAGTATTATACATGTATTGCAAATGAATATCGCATGATCGTCGTATGATGATACACAGAATGCGTAAGCCCTTTCTATAAAGCATACCAAGGAGTTTTAAGAGTTGGGGTCCTCCAGTTGGCAACAAATTATTCCAAACAGCTATCCCTATCTAAAGTCGCAAAATAGAATCTACAGGTTTGCTGTTTCCATTAATATCCGATGTTCGATGCCGCCAACATTATGGGAAAACTTGAGTAGTGATGCTTGTCACAAATAAAATGTAAATATTTCTTTTTTTATTTCAATTAACAGAAAGAAAATTGAAGAGATGATAAATATGAATACAAAGGCCTAAGAAATTTGCGTATGTCGTATGGTAGCAGTTTTACTTTGTGAAAAATATTGAATTTGTATAATCCTAAAACCCGCAATTTGATACTTTTCCGATTACATCCTGCAAACGAAAATGAAAAAGTGAATTTGTGTAAGTACAGCTATGTCAGATATGTGCTCACACATGCCCAGTCAAGTAATTTTTATTCATATTTCAGGAAATTTTGCATCATTTCGTTTTGCTTGCCTCCTGTAAACGTAAGCACTGCGTACTGCTCGTATTATCAGACGAGTGGTAGCGAAAAGTAATTATTATTACAAAAGCATAAATATGGGCCGTAAGTTTGCAGTCAGGCAGAAAACTTTTGTTTACGTATCTGCAAGGAATATCCAGTCAAGCACCTGCCTGACAGTTTTTTTTTCCTGGCGGCATCGAACATGGTTCAAAGGGAATGAGTTAGACAGGTTAAATGTGACTCCAGTTCTTTAGACTCCTTGGGCATACCATGCGTCGCAGCCATTTTTGAAACCAGTCATTTGTATTGCTGTTTATCATGAATGCATTGGCAAAATGAATGAAAAATTTTCACAAAACAAATGGCATTGTTAACCGAAAAGTTTAATCAAATAATCTAATACTTTGCACAACAATATCAAATTTAAATTAAAACGGGTGTTTTGATGAATTTAGTTGTTATGAAAGGAAACTGAAGTTTACAAATTAGTATCATCAAGTAGGATACTGTACAATATATCTTTTCTTACTATCTCTCATCATTGAATAATGGACCTTTTAAAATATCACAGGAACTTTTCTCCTTTTTCTTCTTCTTCTTGCTTTAATCTTTAAACTTTCATAATTATGCAATCAAATCAAAATTACATTTTGAATGAAAATTGAATGATCATACATTATAGTCGCATTAGTGTGACTCCAGTTCACAAGAAACATATTGAATTTTCAAATTCCGAGAGATTTTCATAAAAATATACACTCCCACCCCCACCCCCACAATAACAAAATGAAAAAAAAAATAATGCTCTAAAGAAAATGACCCCAGCCCAAGATACCCCAATTCTAAATAGCTTGATAATTATTTTACCTGGACAGCTATTAAAGAACGATGACAAAGATAGGCTATTATTAGACTCCCTTCTTTGTCGTATTCTGTGATTCAGTGGAATAGACAAGATTCTCTACATTAATCTTGATGCAGCAGACTATGTAGCCATCAAAGGCTGAAATATATGTGGTTCTATTTAGCCCGTCACACACTCTACGATCCGACTGCTACCCGATTTTTGAACAAAAGGCATCTTGCGTTAAATATCAAACTTTGAACAAGTAAAATTATCGTACTTTAAGTTCGGAATAATGATATGAATACTACAATCAAAAAATTTGTTAACTGCAAATCTTTTGGTCGGAGTAAACGCCAAATCTGCTTCAAATCGTAGCCGATCGCAAGATTGCTATGACGTCACAACGATTCGGAATAGAGTTTGATTTTATTCCTACAGGGAGGCATGGCCCGAAATTTTGATATTAGTATTCACACGACTATTCGGAACTTTGGTCATTAAGATTTTACAAGTTTGAATGTTCATATCAAATGATATAACATTTTTTTTTCCAAAATCGGATGACAGTCACATCGACCAGTGTGCGCCGGGCATTAAGAGAATGAACCAACAAAACAACTAAAGATAGAGAGAAACGTGAAAGGCAACAGATCTAAAAGACGCCCACCACTTAGCGATGGCTCAGCAGGAGGACTATGATCTATACACAAATTCATTGAGGCAAAAACGCGAGCCATGGATATAGCTGCCTGGCATAGTATCATCATGCAGAAGCCAACACGAGGAGATCTTCCTGTAGCACTGGCGTACCGGGGGGGGGGGGGGCTCCTCCTGTTGTTTGCATATCTTCAACAATTTCATTGTATCGAATTTTCTTGAATATCTAGATCTACCCATTCTTTTTTGGCTCCTACTTTTCTTGGGGGAAATGGTAGTGCAGCCCCACTTTTGCCAGAGGTAGCATAATTTTGCTTTTTAACATAATTTTAATCCTTTTGGCATCTAGCAATGTGCCCAGCATGATTTGATTATACCTGAAAATCGCTGAGGACCTTTTCCCCTTTTTTCCCCTTAATTTTTTACTTGTCAGCAAATTTGGGGGTAAAATTCCCCTCAGTTATCTGGCTTTCCGAGTGCTTCGTGTGCTTTTTGGGCATAATTTCAGCATATTTATTCGCTGATCCCTAGCATGCCCTAGCATTATTGTATTTTTGCCACATGTCACACTTTGCAGCCCTCAAAATATTAATCTCATTGCGCCACTATCTGCGTGGACGGCATAAAGTAGGTAAGATATAATGAGAACGAATGTTCACTGAATTAAGTTCACTAATGCCCCCCCCCCCTCCCAAGAGTTATTTATCCACAAATCTGCAATTCATAAAATGACTAAGGAGACAACCATAGACGAAAAAACATTAACGAAATTTCGGCTCTTAAACTTTGTCAAGTAATGACTTTTATTAAGACCTAATCAGCTTTATTCAAAATATAAATTGTTCAAAAATGTAAATATATTTTAAGGGCTTCCTTCAAAAGAACAAGAACATTCGAATATATATAGCCTACATAAAACTGTATATAGATATGTTTACAAAATCTCATAAACAAAGTATTTATCATTAGAAAATATATACACTCTATTAATTTCTCAGAGTTAAATCAGGGACAACCCTCAAATTCGATTAAAAATCTTAATCTAACAGATTTGAAAATTAATCTTATTTATTAGAATTTCTTAATCTAATTTCGGAGTTGTCCCTATGACACTCGACTTAGATTAAGAGAGAGTAGCGAAAGGCAAAAGAAAATCATGTTTCACAAACCATGAGGAGGAGAACGTTATCATGTTTATATTACATTATTCCCCATTCCCAAAGTGAACGAAAGTATATGAGCATACTGCATGATAATAATTTCAATTTGTTTGTAATATCTTAGTTTAAAGTGATTACACAATGGTAATTTCTTTTTACATATGATCGAGAAGAGAATTCTTAGAAGAATTACATTAAAAATATGATGATTTTCACTCAAAATCAAAGCATTTTGGCTAATTTTCTCATGAAAAGTCAAGAGCTGACCAAAAAAATTGAGTATGAGGTGTGACGTCAAAGTGGGTACCCAGCTTCGCGCATTGCAGTTGTGCTGCGCGCTAGACTGTACAATTTGTATTATACCTTGCGCGCATTTTGCTAGAATTGCGCGACAAGGTACCTATTTTGACGTCATTTTGACGTAAAAGTGGGTACCCAGTTGAAACTGGGTCACAGCTGAGGGGTCAAAAATATCCTGAAATCTTACCATATTTGGAGGTTTCCTTGGCAACACGACTTTAAAAAAATTTTAGGCAGATGATTTTCTGCTAATAAAATCATGCTCTTTTAAATGAACTCGTATCAGGACAACTCCCCCGGAGGACAACTCCCCCGGGGACGACTCCCACCTGACAACTCCCCCAGAGGACAACTCCCCCGGAGGACAGCTCCCCCGCAGGACAACTCCCCCGCAGGACGGGTCCCCCGGAGGACATCTCCCCCGGAGGACAACTCCCCCTGAGGACAACTCCCCCGGAGGACAACTCCCCCGCAGGACAACTCCCCCGGAGGACAACTCCCCCGAGGACAACTCCCCCCGAGGACAACTCCCCCCGAGGACGACTCCCCCAGAGGACAACTCCCCCAAGGACAACTCCCCCGGAGGACCACCCCCCCCCCCCTCTTTATGGACAAAATTGCGCATGAAATTTTGTTTTTATGACAACGCCTTGCTCGTGAGGAACTGTTAAATAAATCTTTCCTTTTTATAAATCAAACTTAAGTAATTAATCCAGTATTTTTGGATGATTACATTAGAAGACGAAGTGATGGATCGAAACGACAATATATAAAAAAATAAGAAGAAGAACAAATACATAAAACCTCTAGGTTTCAGGTCAGCTGAATGCAGATATTCTAAGTAAGAAAAAATGATTAATTTCATCAGCAAATTTAGATACCAGAGCTCAATGTGTGTCCAAATTTGTCAAATCATAAGAATCTAACGATGACTTTTCTTTTTTGTTTATCTTTTACTCTTGAATGAGGTACTTTATAATTAAATGTTTTCATGTGGTTTCAGCGCAAAGAATGATACTCGCACATGCTCGCTGGACGCTAAATACGTAGAAGCGCAAGTCCTTTAACAAAAATGAAATTAACATGCATTCAATATAAAATTCCGTTAAGGTTTTCTTTTCATTTATAGTCAGTGAGTTTAACAAAGGGGCGGATACCGGATCTCGGGGGGGGGGGGGGGGGTCGACCGCTCTCCTAAAAAGTAAGATTTCTATATGATATCTTGCCTGAAAATTGTGCATTCAGATTTTTAAAAAAAGGAACGGGACCCAATCACGGCTGCTGATCGAGTGAAGTGACTTCTATTCTTCAGCTTGATTATGGGCCATCTCCCCCCTTTTCCTGAAGACTACGACTAGATACACCATTCTCTACTTTTGTAGCTTCCTACTTAGTTTCCTCTCTTTCCTTTCTTCATTTTATTCCTTTCTTTTCTCTCTTCTCATGATCAGATTTGGTTCCGATGGGAGTGTGCCGCTGAAGCTGTCAAACCCAACACCCTTGGGCGGAAAAGCGTACCCATTACTAGAGTTTTTATTTTCTTGAATGTGTACGCAAAAATGGGAGCAAAAGGGTGGGCATTTTTAAAAAAAGTTAGCAATTAGAGCGACAAATGACCTAATACCTTATTAAATGAATAGCAACCCTCTACCCCTCGCCCATCCCCGTTTGTCATCCCCGAGGAGCTGTTCTCCTCCGGGAGAGTTGTAATAAAAACAAAAAATACTGGATTAATTACTTAAGTTTGATTTATAAAAAGGAAAGATTTATTTTACAGTTCCTCACGAGCAAGACGTTGTCATAAAAACAAATTTCATGCGTAATTTTGTCCTTAAAGGGGGGGAGGGTGTCCTCCGGGGGAGCTGTGTGATGGAAGTCATCCCCCGGGGAGTTGTGCTCCGGGGGAGTTGTCCTCGGGGGAGTCGTCCTCCGGGGGAGTCGTCCTCCGGGGGAGTCGTCCTCCGGGGGAGTCGTCCTCGGGGGAGTTGTCCTGCGGGGGAGTTGTCCTCCGGGGGAGTTGTCCTGCGGGGGAGTTGTCTTCGGGGGAGTTGTCCTCCGGGGGAGATGTCCTCCGGGGGACCCGTCCTGCGGGGGAGTCGTCCTGCGGGGGAGTTGCCCTCCGGGGGAGCTGTCCTCCGGGGGAGTTGCCAGGTGGGAGTTGTCCCCGGGGGAGTTGTCCTCCGGGGGAGTAGTCCTAGAACCGAACTAACATTGTTTCAGCATTGGTACCCCCTTTAAATGAACTCTTCTCATAAAGCTTAAGCGAAAATTTAGGGTTGTGATAATATCTCTACATGTTTGTTTATGTGACGTTTTAAATCAATGCATCGGAATTTCCCGTATGACGAATAGAAATAATAAACTATAATTACTTTACATTTATTTAGCGCATGATAATTAACACTTAATAAGCCAGTTCGTAAAGCTCAACGTTCCGAATGACCTCAAATATCCACAGATATTTTAAACATGGAGAGCTCCCAAGTGACAGAAGTGCCTCATGAATAGTTTTATTTCCCCTTTTGAAAAAAATACTTCCACCAGGGTATCATGGAATGCACCATGGCTGCGCAATATTAGCACATAACAAGTATTTATGTCAGTGAGTTTTAGATTTTGTCCCTTCCACTCTGCTCATGCTCAGACCTACGAACTGATTTATTATTCTTTACGGGCTTTATTTGTAAAAGAGTACGCTTTACATGAATGGCAATCTTCATTAACACATCTAAAGAGAATAGGCCTACTATCATGTACAGTGACATATTTGTACAAGAAATACAATACAAAATAACAAAATATGGTTATCATATCCTTGGACTAGCCGATGTTTAGCCCACATTCACCTCGCACAACCAAGGTGTTATAATTGGCAATGACGGAGTTTGGAACTGCATCTTGATGTGGCTATCCTGGCAGTATAGCTGATTAAAAACATGCCAATACAAACTACGTATATAGCATATTATTCCAACAACCTGATCGTCTGAAATCTAGTAAATTTGCTAAAGATGATCATGATGACTGTATACGCACCACATTCAACAATGCAACATTGATTAGCAATACACTGCTCTTTTAAAATCAAAACAGTACATACAGTTACGTTATAGTAAAAAAAAAATCCCAATAGTGTGTATTCAACAAGATTAACAAAAGTAACTAAAGCAATAAAATGAATAACAAGAGTCAAACAGTCCTAAGTTATACACTGAGGGTATATAAGATAACGATACATTAAACGATATTGTAGGATGAAATGTATAATTGAAAATCGAATTACAAACATGTACTTATGTCAAAAGATATTTTGAGTATTATGTCAAATGTTCAATAAACATGTAAGTGACGTCTAAGTCCAAACGCTTTATGCTTTACACCTCAACTGCATGTCTATGTCTTCTAATTTTTAGCTGTCATGTATCATAGTATTGCGAGACACTCATTAAACTCTGAGAATTACAAATATGCCACTAATAACTGCTGAATAATACACAGCTCTAGATAGATCTTTTAATACAGATTGCTGGATTCAGATCAAATTTATGATAGAATATTTTCCTAAATAATTAGTTTATGTAATAAAGCGTTTAACACTAATGCTGAATATTTAAAGATATTTTGATGAGAAAATCTGAACTCAATAAAAGAAAGCTTTGTATCAGAAAGGAAGATAATATCAAAAATACTTTTCAGGATGTCTGCTATACAGAAACACAAATCAACTTGTAAATATACTATTAATAAAGGCAAATTGATATGTACAGTACGTATTTGTTTACATTTTGAAAGAGTCAAAATAGATTCAAAGGCACATGGAAAACAATATAATCATCCATATTAAACCCTAATGAATACAATTATTAGGAAAGAAAAACGGCTCGTTTTTGATGCCTTGCTTGCATCACTGCTGTCACGCTTGAAGTAGTGTATTGTTATTAAAGATGACACTGAACGAATTCCATTTTTTGAAAGCTTTGGGAATGAATGAAGTGAATGCATTAGCGATGTCATACGCGATCAGTTATGTTTACATTGCTTTTGAATATGACAAGTTAAAATTATTTTTGCTAGTGATCTTTGCAAAGATCGTGTAGCCTACTATTAGTCGGTGGACAAACTGATGCCTTGATTGATGTCTTGTTGCAGCAGTGTTCCCCTCTGAACACTCAGGGCACTTAGTACATGTAGTACCGAACTACATTGTAGTGTCATAATAATAATAATAATAATAATAACAATAATAATAATAAATTACACTTATATAGCGCTCAATACTTATGTTTCTAAGCGCTTTACAAGTGAAAAGGAAATGATAGTGTCATGCTTTAGGAATTTCCTAACATTCTTCCAGTTTGAAAAAAAAGGCTTGTCGGAGGCAATCTTTCTGGAAGATGTTCCCTGAAATCTTCATGAGTTCTCGGTAAAATTCCTACTTTCTGGTGAAATGATGCAGTCTTGGAAGCCGAACTTACCGTGTTAACAGAACCATATTCACAACAGCCACTAATGATTTAGCGATGATTACCAGACCAGCTGAAAGCCTTACATGAGCATATGGGGAAAAGTGTGAGTTCCAATTTTGTATCCGATAAGATTGCAAATGTGCTATTGAAGATGATCATATTCAATAAGAAAGCACTTCATTGTGTCAAAAAACATGCAAAAGACTGTTCGTTTGAAATGTTATGAGGTTAGTTCAGTCTTTCATCCATATACCAAAACTTGCAAAAATGGACATCGTACCCGTTTTCTTCAATAACGATGAATTTTGCCATGCGTGACATCAGTCATGCAAATGAGATATCAATGGAAGAAGGAGGAGTTTTTCTTTTATTTTTGACCTAAATTGCCAAAGTTAAAAACCTTGTAGTATTAACTTTATTATTATACACACAGTTTATCAACAATTAGAAACAGCGTGACTGATCACTTGGCTTGAGAAAGTCCACAGAAGTGGACGAAAACTTGCCTACAAAATTTAAGGTTGGTAGAAGCTTAAACTACGAGTGTATATTATCATTGTTGTTCTTATTTTCGTCATTACTACTACTACTACGACGACGACGACGACGACGACTACTACTACTACGACTAGTATTACGACTACTATACTACTACTACTACTACTACGACTACGACTACGACTACGACTACGACTACTACGACTAGTATTACGACTACTATACTACTACTACTACGACTACGACTACGACTACGACTACGACTACTACGACTAGTATTACGACTACTATACTACTACTACTACGACTACGACTACGACTACGACTACGACAACGACTTCTACGACTACGACTACGACTACGACTACGACTACTACGACTACGACTACGACGACTACTACTGCTACTGCTACTATAATTCGGCATGTATTTTTATAAAAACATAATTCACCATGGCGCCATAACTCTTCCCCAGGTGGATAACTCGCTCACCACCGCATTCGGACCCTGTGCTCCAAGTACCCCCGTTGTTACCCAGTGCAACTAAAGACGCATCTGTTGGGTGAATTGCACAAGGGTACAATGTGCAGTAGTGGCAGTCGGTACAAAAATCCTTCTCGGCTAAAATTGTGTTAAAAGTATGATTCTTGTTAGGTGGTCTGTCATATTATGACAGATCACCTTTTAATTTCGTCAGAATTTTCTTTATTCTTCATTAATTAATTATTATTCTTTTTATTGGTACCCACTTTTTTGTGTAGTCGAGATCTCAGAACTGGCTCAATCATTTTTCGTCAAATTTTCAGGAGTTATCAGTCATAACGAGATCTCGGATTTTTAGTCATTTTCAAGTTCATCGGGTCATCGTGACGTCATCCAGGCGCCATTTTGTAAAAATCATCTCATGATCATATCTTCATAACGGAATGTCATTTTTCATTCATATTTGGCATGATGAATATTCATATCAATCTGAACAATTCCAACTTTTTAAACGCGCGCGTACGCGTACGTCCGCGCGTCAGTGCGCGCGCAAAATTTAAAAATGCTCAAAATCACTCATGGATCAAACCAAAATCCATTTCAGGTCATTTTAAGCATTTCAAAAATTTCCGCGCGTAAGCGCCCGCGCGCGCGTTTTGCGCGTGCGCAACTAGTAAATAACGTAAAAACGCCGTTTTTTCACTTGATTTGCAATTCTGAGACATTTCTTGACCATTTCCATCAATTTAGAATCGATTTCAACTGACCATGAGGCCGCACGCGCGCGTCAAAGTTTAAAATCCGTGCGCGCGTCTATGGGGCAAATAACGTAAAAACATGCAAAAACATGCCCCTTTAAAATCCGCCATAGCTCGTTAAAAAGCATGGGGACCCCCCCTTTTTTTTACATTTTCTGAAAGCCTATGAATTGAAGATTTGAATTCATGAAAAAAAATTGGGGGTCGAACAGTCGGAACGTTACCATATTCTCATGTGAACTCAAAATTTCATTTTTTCAATAATGACGTCATGTTTTTTACCTTTAATCAAGACTATCTCGCTTATTGTTGGTCGATTTTCGCTGGGATTTCAGTATGTTGTAGCTGAGACAATGCTCTTGCATACCAATTGCCTTCATTTTTCATTTTGAGAACTGCATCATGGTCTAATCTTGCGATAAACGGAGGCATGTCATTTTTTCACAGTTTGCGTGTATTGTCTATGGGACATGACCTTTATCTAATTCTTGATTCTACATTCCCGTCTTTTTTGAGCAACAGCTCCGTTATTTCTACTCGATTTTTGCCCAGCTTCGAGTATGTTGTAGCTGAGAAAATTCTCTATCGTAAGTGTGCCATTTATTTTTTAATCAGATGTCAGGAACATATCGCAATTTGAACTGGAAGATATGATTTAGGAATCCCATTTTCCATCTACGTGTTATCTCTATGGACTATATTCTGGTCCATCGGTAAAGCACTGGTCTCACATCCTCATGGTCCCTGGTTCGACTCCCGGCGACGGCGGTGTCAATTTTTTTTTTTTTTTTTTTTTTTTTTTTTTTTTTACATTTTTTGCCCTTTCATATTACCATCTTCATCGACTACGTTTACACATACAATTACAAACAATGCCATAACTGCGTTATTTTGCGTGTTATGTCTATTGCAATGCAGTGTGCATTAGTTTATGTACAACCCTATTGCAAATATTCATGAACGTGTATTGAACCTTTAGGGTTAACTTTGCATAATATTAAAAATCAAATCGTCCTGTGTCTGTGATGCTAGTCTCCTTCTCAGACCTGAATATTTTTCAAGTTCATCAGGTCATCGAACATTAGATAAACTGGTGATTAGACGGCAAATAGATTACCCAACACAAAACGTTTCAGAACGTTCTTAGAACACATTTATTAGGTCTGCTACATCTTCGTCTTTAATAATTGTTACAAAACATTTTTATTAGATCCGTTTCGTCTTCGACTTTAATAAACGTTCATAAAACGTTTTTATTAGGTCTGCTGCGTCTTTGTCTTTAATGAACGTTCACAAAACATTTTGAGAACGTTCACAAAACGTTTTTATTAGGTCCGCTACGTCTTCGTCTTGAATAAACGTTAAAAATACGTTTTCAGAACGTTTCCAAAACGTTTACAAAACGTTTTTTATTAGGTCTGCTGCGTCTTCGTCTTTAATAAACGTTCACAAAACGTTGTCAGAACGTTTCCAAAACGTTTCCAAAACGTTTTTTATTAGGTCCGCTACGTCTTCGTCTTGAATAAACGTTCACAAAATATTTTCTGAACGTTCACAAAATGTTTACAAAACATTTTTATTAGGTCTGCTACGTCTTCGTCTTTAATAAACGTTCACAAAACGTTTTCAGAAACCTTCACAAAACATTTACAAAACGTTTTTACTACGTCAGCTATGTCTTCATCTTTAATGAACGTTCGCTATGTCTTTGTCTTTAATAAACGTTCGCAAAACATTTTCAGAAGTTCATAACGTTAGGTCCGCTACGTCTTCGTCTTTAATAAACGTTCAAAAAACGTTTTCAGAACGTTTCCAAAACGTTTACAAAACGTTTTTAATTAGGTCCGCTACGTCTTCGTCTTGAATAAACGTTCACACAAAATATTTTCAGAACGTTCACAAAATGTTTACAAAACGTTTTTATTAGGTCTGCTGCGTCTTCGTCTTTAATAAACGTTCACAAAACGTTGTCAGAACGTTTCCAAAACGTTTACAAAACGTTTTTTATTAGGTCCGCTACATCTTCGTCTTGAATAAACGTTCACAAAATATTTTCAGAACGTTCACAAAATGTTTACAAAACATTTTTATTAGGTCCGCTACGTCTTTGTCTTCAATAAACGTTCACAAAACGTTTTCAGAACATTTTTCAGAACGTTTTTTATCAGGGCTGCTTCCTCTTCGTAAATTTTCTCTGAATGGGGATTTTAATTGGGAATGACTATAATCCTCTTGATGACCATGATAATGAGAAAGTAATGTTGTTGACGGGATACAAACCCTGATGAAAATGATGAATAAAAGGCCGACTGTCATATGCCTTTTATAATCATAGATATCATATCCATATCAAAAAGACGACAGACCACCTAATTCGTCTGATCGAATGACGAATTAAATCTCGTTATTATTATTCTTTTTATTGGTACCCACTTTTTTGTGTAGTCGAGATCTCAGAACTGGCTCAATCATTTTTCGTCAAATTTTCAGGAATCATCAGTCATAACGAGATCTCGGATTTTTAGTCATTTTCAAGTTCATCGGGTCATCGTGACGTCATCCAGGCGCCATTTTGTAAAAATCATCTCATGATCATATCTTCATAACGGAATGTCATTTTTCATTCATATTTGGCATGATGAATATTCATATCAATCTGAACAATTCCAACTTTTAAACGCGCGCGTACGCGTACGTCCGCGCGTCAGTGCGCGCGCAAAATTTAAAAATGCTCAAAATCACTCATGGATCAAACCAAAATCCATTTCAGGTCATTTTAAGCATTTCAAAAATTTCCGCGCGTAAGCGCCCGCGCGCGCGTTTTGCGCGTGCGCAACTCGTAAATAACGTAAAAACGCCGTTTTTTCACTTGATTTGCAATTCTGAGACATTTCTTGACCATTTCCATCAATTTAGAATCGATTTCAACTGACCATAAGGCCGCACGCGCGCGTCAAAGTTTAAAATCCGTGCGCGCGTCTATGGGGCAAATAACGTAAAAACATGCAAAAACATGCCCCTTTAAAATCCGCCATAGCTCGTTAAAAAGCATGGGGACCCCCCCTTTTTTTTACATTTTCTGAAAGCCTATGAATTGAAGATTTGAATTCATGAAAAAAAATTGGGGGTCGAACAGTCGGAACGTTACCATATTCTCATGTGAACTCAAAATTTCATTTTTTCAATTATGACGTCATGTTTTTTACCTTTAATCAAGACTATCTCGCTTATTGTTGGTCGATTTTCGCCAGGATTTCAGTATGTTGTAGCTGAGACAATGCTCTTATATACCAATTGCCTTCATTTTTCATTTTGAGAACTGCATCATGGTCTAATCTTACGATAAACGGAGGCATGTCATTTTTTCACAGTTTGCGTGTATTGTCTATGGGACATGACCTTTTTCTAATTCTTGATTCTACATTCCCGTCTTTTTTGAGCAACAGCTCCGTTATTTCTACTCGATTTTTGCCCAGCTTCGAGTATGTTGTAGCTGAGAAAATTCTCTATCGTAAGTGTGCCATTTATTTTTTAATCAGATGTCAGGAACATATCGAAATTTGAACTGGAAGATATGATTTAGGAATCCCATTTTCCATCTACGTGTTATCTCTATGGACTATATTCTGGTCCATCGGTAAAGCACTGGTCTCACATCCTCATGGTCCCTGGTTCGACTCCCGGCGACGGCGGTGTCAATTTTTTTTTTTTTTTTTTTTTTTTTTACATTTTTTGCCCTTTCATATTACCATCTTCATCGACTACGTTTACACATACAATTACAAACAATGCCATAACTGCGTTATTTTGCGTGTTATGTCTATTGCAATGCAGTGTACATTAGTTTATGTACAACCCTATTGCAAATATGATTCATGAACGTGTATTGAACCTTTAGGGTTAACTTTGCATAATACTAAAAATCAAATCGTCCTGTGTCTGTGATGCTAGTCTCCTTCTCAGACCTGAATATTTTTCGAGTTCATCAGGTCATCGAACATTAGATAAACTGGTGATTAGACGGCAAATAGATTACCCAACACAAAACGTTTCAGAACGTTCTTAGAACACATTTATTAGGTCTGATACATCTTCGTCTTTAATAATTGTTACAAAACATTTTTATTAGATTCGTTTCGTCTTCGACTTTAATAAATGTTCATAAAACGTTTTTATTAGGTCTGCTGCGTCTTTGTCTTTAATGAACGTTCACAAAACATTTTGAGAACGTTCACAAAACGTTTTTATTAGGTCCGCTACGTCTTCGTCTTTAATAAACGTTCAAAAAACGTTTTCAGAACGTTTCCAAAACGTTTCCAAAACGTTTTTATTAGGTCCGCTACGTCTTCGTCTTGAATAAACGTTCACAAAATATTTTCAGAACGTTCACAAAATGTTTACAAAACTTTTTTATTAGGTCTGCTGCGTCTTCGTCTTTAATAAACGTTCACAAAACGTGTCAGAACGTTTCCAAAACCTTGTCAGAACGTTTCCAAAACGTTTACAAAACGTTTATTATTAGGTCCGCTACAGTCTTCGTCTTGAATAAACGTTCACAAAATATTTTCAGAACGTTCACAAAATGTTTACAAAACATTTTTATTAGGTCTGCTACGTCTTCGTCTTTAATAAACGTTCACAAAACGTTTTCAGAAACCTTCACAAAACATTTACAAAACGTTTTTACTAGGTCGGCTATGTCTTCATCTTTAATGAACGTTCGCTATGTCTTTGTCTTTAATAAACGTTCGCAAAACATTTTCAGAAGTTCATAAAAAGTTTACAAAACGTCTTTATTAGGTCCGCTACGTTTTAGTTCTTAGTAAAAGTTCACAAAACGTTTTCAGAACGTTCACAAAAGTTTTTTTTAGGTCCGCTACGTCTTCGTCTTTAAAAAACATTCGTTAAACATTTTCAGAAGGTTCATAAATAGTTTACAAAACATTTTTATTAGGTCCGCTACATCTTTGTCTTCAATAAACATTCACAAAACGTTTTCAGAACATTTTTCAGAACGTTTTTTATCAGGGCTGCTTCCTCTTCATAAATTTTCTCTGAATGGGGATTTTAATTCGGAATGACTATAATCCTCTTGATGACCATGATAATGAGAAAGTAATGTTGCTGACGGGATACAAACCCTGATGAAAATGATGAATAAAAGGCCAACTGTCATATACCTTTTATAATCATAGATATCATATCCATATCAAAAAGACGACAGACCACCTAATTCGTCTGATCGAATGACGAATTAAATCTCGTTTATATTTGTATTTTTAGCAAGTTATATTTGCATAAGAGGGTGTTCGCTTCAGGTCTTGCTATCACATAATTACTACACTTCTCAATCGGACAAACACGTTCCCTATTTTTTAAAAGAAAAAATAGAGACCTTAAAACCGGGAGAAATGGGGAGGGGAAGAGCAAGGAAAATAAAGGGAAGAGGAGAAGAAAAATAATACTAAACGAAGAGAAAATGTATTCCCGGCTTTATTCTCAAGATTGTGATTCGAATTCATTTTCTTTGCATTCAAATTCGCCCGAATTGATTTTACCATATAAATTTTTATTCAATTCTCCTGTTTGTTTGTTTGTTTGTTTTTTTTATTTAACATTTTCGTCTGTTCGTCGAAGGGTTTCACAGATATATCATTCAATGAAAAAAATGCTTAACTGGCATTCGAATTCGCTGTCACTTGCCGAGGCGTCATTTCCAGCATTCAAATTAAGAGCGGGCATTCATATTCGAAATGTTTCACTCAAGTTATAGGGGAAAGTATTGCATCACACGTGTTTCAACTTGTTTGTTAGTTTTGTTTCTTTGTTTGTACTAATATTAGTTTTTGACGTTTACAGTCATAAATAATGCGGATGAAATGCTTAATTTGTCGGTATGGTCTATTCTGCTATTGCTTTTAATGGCATATGGTTACGTATTTTCAGGACAGTACATATGGGGCGTAGTCAGAACGTCAGTCAAGAGGGAGCGAAAACTGGCTAGGTGCTGACGCTTCATGGACACGTATTACATGGGGCAAGGGGGAAGGGAGCCCCAGTCGCCCCTCTGACTAGGAGTTAAATTAGGAATTATGCTCACAAGTTTGGACAGGAGTTCCCACTGCAGTCACAATTACATGTACATTGTCTTTCTATGTTTTCAAGAACTTTTCCTTTGTTATGAGGAAACATGAGACAAACAATTTCAAAAGGAAAATTTACAAACTTCTTGAGACCATCAAAGGTAGATGAATGTTTTTTGCTTTTGTTTTATTAAACAAATCTAAATGTCCATGGTTATCAAATGAAAAAGAACAGGGACAATGAATACGAATCTCATAAATCAGTATGGAAAATACGTAAATATATGGCATGCATACACATCCTGATCGCTAGCTAAATAGAATTTTTGTATTTGTCATAAAATGCAAAAGAAAAAAAAACATGAAAGAAAAACTGAATGAGCGATAAAAATTCGTAATAAACAATCATTTGATATTTACCCTCGAATTTAACTTCTCAAAGTGCTATATTGAATGCTAAAAATGAAATAGAATGCTGGAATGACATCGTCGCGATGTCAGCAATTCGTGTTGCGCTATAAAATTTAAAGACAGGATAGTGAGAGAAGCTAGCCCCATTTCATGAATCTGAATGAGAAATGTATAGATTCGAAAGAAAAAATATAGATTTGAAAACTAGAAATATGGATTTAAACCCAATGTACAAACAAAAATGCAAAATGAATTAATTTGAATGACAAACTTGCGAATTTGGCCGGGAAATCCTATATTATTGTAGAAGACAACGGAACATTTAGGAGAAAATTCAAAGAAGAATAATGAGAATATTTGGAGGCATGCATGGAAACATGAATAGGCCTAATAATCGCGGAGAATCTGGATGAGCTGTAGAAAATGTAAAGAAAAGAATACGATTAGCATAACAGAAATACGATGTCAAGTAAAAGTCTACTTTTATACATATAATCTGCGAAATAGTTTTTATTGAAGCATATTAAAACTTAGCCAAGCAACATCACAAAAATGAAATATATATTTCTCGGGTAAAATGGTTCTATGCAGCAGCTGTTTGGAACAGGAAGTCACCACTGGCGACTAAAACAATTTCGGTTTCAACAAAGTGATAAAATATGAAGATGACATCCCGGTAAAGAGAATATAGGCCTAAAGGGACACCACTAATCATGACAGGATCATAAGGGGTTGCCGGGTTTAAAGGGACATACACATAACTATATTCCATATCTGTACAAAATATTTAACACATTAACCAGTTCTATGATATGGGTCACACTATGAACATGGCGGACAAAGAAAGCGGACAAAGCTGTCGGCAGTCAGCTAGCTGTGATTTTCACTGTACAAGTATTGATAATGGAGGAAAGGGAAATGTTGTATCGGGCATCACATTAAAAACAGAATGATTTGGAATAAAATGAACCGGTGGAGAAAGTGCGATGAAGATTGAGACCTAATTGTCATACAATCAAACATTTGAATATAATTTTTTTGTGTATGACTTTTCTTCGAATTTAGCTTGAAGTTGAATACAAAAAGGCAAGAATAAAATATAAGAGTGTGTATATGAATCAACTTCTGAAATTAAGGGTATGTCATGATTTTTGATAAGAATTTGACGGTGATTGACACTCATGTCCCTTTGATGAGGACCTTATACATAAGAAAAAATCCCAATTTTACCATTCCAAATTCATCAGATGAATACTGGTATGATTTAGCTTGTATTAAGTCGTAAGCAAATATCATTTTGCCAACCATTTGGTCAATCAGTCCTACTCTTAGTCAAATTTCATACTTAATTGAGGTAGAGTGTTTTGAAAAGTTGAATTGTAGTTTTAAGGCACTTCTATTCACGTCGGGTTAAGTATTGGTAATGGAGCATCACATTAAAACAGAATGATTTGGAATAAAACGAACCGATGGAGAAAGTGCGATGCAGTCAGCTAGCTGCCGGCAGAGGCGTCGATCCATTTTTTGGAATGGGGGGGGGGGGGGGTGGGGCAAGACGACCAAGCGGAGATGAACCCATGACTACTATTTGTACACACACACACCCTCACATACATACATACATACATATACTGAAAGAAATGAAAATGGGAGAATAATAATTGCGTAGCTCCCTCAATGTTCCCTAGAGCTGTCATCCATTTTGAATCAAGGACAGCTGTCGGCAGTCATTCTGTTTTAATGTGATGCTCCATTACCAATACTTAACCCGACGTGAATAGAAGTGCCTTCATACTACAGTCGGCAGTCAGCTAGCTGTCGGCAGTCAGCTAGCTGTCGGCAGTCAGCTAGCTGTCGGCAGTCAGCTAGCTGTCGGCAGTCAGCTAGCTGTCGGCAGTCAGCTAGCTGTCGGCAGTCAGCTAGCTGTCGGCAGTCAGCTAGCTGTCGGCAGTCAGCTAGCTGTCGGCAGTCAGCTAGCTGTCGGCAGTCAGCTAGCTGTCGGCAGTCAGCTAGCTGTCGGCAGTCAGCTAGCTGTCGGCAGTCAGCTAGCTGTCGGCAGTCTGCGAAGCTGACGCAGGTTGCGTTGCGCACCTCACTCTGCCCATTTTTTCTCATACTACTTCACTTTTTCCATTTTCATTTCCTTATGTAGTTTTTTTTTCTACTGCTTCATCCCTATTTTTTCACTACAGCCCCAGCCATAGAGATTTGTTTTTGTACTACCTCGAAATAAACTCACTATTACATGGTCATGAACGAAGGTTCTCTTCTATAGAGCCTATAGACATCTAGGACAAAAGTATGAATACGAAGCCCCACTAACGAACCATTGTTAACCCGACGTGAATAGAAGTGCCTACGCCTTTTTAAAGCTACAATTCAACGTTTCAAAACACTCTACCTCAATTAAGTATGAATTATGACTAAGAGTAGGACTGATTGACCAAATGGTTGGCAAAATGCTATTTGCTTACGACTTAATACAAGCTAAATCATACCAGTATTCATCTGATGAATTTGGGAATGGTCAAATGTAACCTCATTTGGATTTTTTCTTATGTATAAGGTCCTCATCAAAGGGACATGAGTGTCAATCACCGTCAAATTCTTATCAAAAATCATGACATACCCTTAATTTCAGAAGTTGATTCATATACACACTCTTATATTTTATTCTTGCCTTTTTGTATTCAACTTCAAGCTAAATTCGAAGAAAAGTCATATACACAAAAAATTATATTCAAATGTTTGATCATTCTGTTTTTAATGTGATGCCCGATACAACATTTCCTTTTCCTCCATTATCAATATTTGTACAGTGAAAATCACTTACATGCATAGTATATTAGACTTTCATTTAATTTGGGGGAAAGAAGGATCATCCCCTTAAAATGCAAGTATTATTGCTCCGTCAAGGTCTGGTTACTCAGAGCCCCTACTCATCGGTTTCAAAAGGAATTTGGCAAATACAAAGAGTGCACTGTCATTAAGCTCTGATTCACTTCAGTCCTAGTTTAGCTGTTGGTACTTTGAAAATTCTTTTCGAGTAAAAAAAAAAAATAAAGGCTTTTTCCATTCAAACTTGGCTGATCAAAACCCTTTCACTCAGGCGACAACATTACTGAAAGCCTACATTGTGAGCCTGTAAAGTAATGATTCTGGAAGAGGAGCTCTGGAGCGAAGAAGGCCATTGACTTTTTAATAGAATGATGTCTTCAAGACATGAAAGGCTAGTTGGAATGCCATTATGCTTCACTTTGAAAAGACACCTTTAAATGCCTATTTATCTTTTTTGTGTCATTGAACCTTCTAGGCTGTGATCGTTGTTAATTTTTGTTGTTAATAAAAGCGAGGTATGTTTGCACGTAAAGGTGTTCGTTATAAGAACTTGGTATCACATATTACACTTTTCATAAATTATGGACAAAAACATGTTCCCGATTCCTGAGGAAAAAAAAATTGAGACAATAATAGGGAAATGGGGAGGGGCAAGGAAAATATAGGGAACGGGTGGAGAGATAGGAAGAGAACGAATACTAAACGAAGAAAAAACATTATTGTAGCAGACGGAGGAAAGAAAACTCAATGAAGAATAAGAAGAATATTGCATTGTAATAGGGAACTTGATATGCCTAATAGTTACGTTGAACGAATCTGGATAAGTGGCACTCTTCTAATATGTTAAGAAAAGAAGGGAATTAGGATGATAGAAAATGATGTAAAGTATAAGTGTACTTTTATGCATATAAAGTATTTTGCACCACCTGAGAAATAGTTGGGGTTTTTTTGAGCTTATCAACCTTTAGCCAAGCAACATCTTATAAATAGAGGCATTGTGGCTCAGTGGATAAGTCCCCGAACTGTGAGCCACAAGATCCGGGGTTCGAATCCCATCATGGCACTAATGTCCCTTGGCAAGACATTAATCTACATTTGCCACTCTCCACCCGGGTGTAAATGGGTACCCGCAGGAAGGAATTCCTTGAAAGCTGTGAGCACTGAAATTGGTAGCCTAGTTGAGCTGGGTAATTTTGGGAGCGCCTTAAGCACCTTGTTTGGTGGATATGTATATAAATATCCATTGTTGTTATTGTTGTTATTATTTTTATTATTATTTATTATTATTTTTATTGTTATGATTATTATTATGATTATTATTATTATTGTTGTTGTTGTTATTATTGTTATCATTATTGATATGGTTATGATTAATATTATCATTATTATTATTATCATTATCACTAAAATATACATGTCTCTAGTAAAAATGGTTCATACAGCAGCTGTTAATTTGGTTAAGAGAGAAGGAAAGCGCCATTAGTGACAATTTTCAATCGAAATTTTGATGAAATAAAGCTGGCATCCCTGTAAAAGAGATTATTACGTAAAACTCATCATTTTACCGAAAACCTCGCTAAATATGAGAAAAGAGGCACCACTGATGATGACAGGATCAGGAGTGGTTACCGGTACAAAAGGACATACGCATCACTCATAAATAGAATGTCTTTGTTGTTGTCCGATTATGCCCCACTCCTGACTGATACCTGCGATACTCCAACTCGCATTTCTTCCCCCCCCCCCCCATAACTGAGGCAGATACCCCTTCTGTGGAATTTGAATATCAAACGGGCATACGCAAACCATTCCTCACATTTTAAAAAAAGTAGAATTGAACACCCCAAATAATATGAATCTAATTCGGTGACGGAAATTATGTCATCATGACTGACCCATAATGCTGTCACAAATAAATCGATTTTTATTGTGCTCTTTTCTCTTATCATACACCGTGAAAACTCTTATGATAACTATTTTACCAAATGCATGATAATCAGAACAATCTAGGGATTTTAACCATGCTCAAATATAGCCTTTATTGTGCTTGAACCGCCCCTTGATCAATGACAAATGAAAATGGAAAAATGGAGAGTCAAAGGAAGAAGGAAGACGATATCACTCCCCTCCCATGATGAACATGTTATCTGGGTTTTCGTCTGCTGAGTAGTCCCCCCCCCCCCTCATTTATGATTTCGGTGCTGATCCACCCATTTAAAGGGTTACAAAATAGTTTGACAACATTTTAAAACTCCACAATAGACTGTTCTTTAAAGTACCGTCGAACATTTCATGTTCTGAAAAGAGAAGCTTTTGAATTAAGCTGAGGCCGGGTATTACGTATGCAAGAAGGGTTCGAATTTCTGACGGACGAAATAGGTAATAGTCGAGGAGGTGTCAAAAATGAATCAGAGTATCATGGAAAATTGCCTTGTTAAACCATATCTGCAAGTGATGATAAGTATGGGTTTCTTCACCAATGTGCCAAATTTGGTGCTTTCAGACAAAAGTGCACAATTTTTCAGCTATTCCGGTCTTCTACAAGACTTTCACAACGTGTTTACATAATTATGGTCAAAGTGGTTTGGGCTAAAATACATAAAGTAGACCGATCTTACTAACGTTACAAACAATTTCATTTCATTACTTAAATTATCTTTTAAGCGTACATCCTAAACTTAATTTCCTCTTTATACTAAATTGACATGTACAAGATAGGTAATTAGCCTTCAAATAACTATAATCCATCGAAATCGCATGAGAATCTATCAACCGAAAATATCGATCAAATCTGAGATTCTCGTGCGACACATGGGACAATTACCAGTAGTTCTCAATATCAATTCTGCGCAACCCGTACACGTACAGAAATGGCGACAGGGAAGGAACAAGCAGTTCTTGCTCTGATCCAAACAAACAGTGCATTGGCTTCCTTGAAAAGCATGTTCACGATTATTTATAGACGGTCCGCGGATAGGCTCAGGTCTAGTATACCTAGGAATGCTAGGCCTAGGCCTAGGTATGAATTCCCTGGTAGGATATTCTCTAATTCTCAATTTTCTGATAATGTCACCTAAAATGAAGATGAGCAGTGCAGAGATAGCAGCTCCAATGAAAAGAGAAGAAACGAAGATTCTCCACTGAGAGTTGGTAGAATCTTCAACATTCTGGATTCGTTCATGTAGGTCATCTAAGTCGTAGTCTCCCTGAGGCGCGGGGCAGGTTTCATCTGCATCCCCGACTGTACTCCACCACCACCACCACGAAAAAACCCGATAAATGGGATAAAGCAGCCATGCCAGTGGAGTTAGTATGAGAAATAAAATACATTGGAATAAGAAATAAACTATCCATGTTATCGGATAGATCATTAAAGCCAGCAATCCATATAAAATCTGAGAGACAACTCCACCTAAGATGAACAGTTTGATTTCGAATGCAGTGCGTGCTGGAGGCACATTTTGATCAATAAATCGTAGAATTCCTTCCAGACGATTCATAGTAGTCTTAGATCTTGATCTCCAATATTATCCCGAGCTGTTTCACAATGGCAATAGATCAACGAGGAATTTATCTGAAAAGAGAATAATTATTAATATTATTTACTTTAATTGAGATACCACAATACATTATAAAGAAGCACAGTGTTACCTCAATAGTTATGTATCGTTATTATGTATTTATATTCTGAATACTTTGTAAAATGCTTAAAAGTTATTGGAAGGAAATAAATGTTTTTTTTCCCCTTCTTTTTTGTTCTCTAGCTCGTACATCTGCTACAAGTGCTGTGGGCCTCGGTATGGACAATCCTGTAAGCCGCCAGCTAGCTAGACTCTTTCAAACGCCTAGCTCTAGTAAGATTTTGTCTAGTAGTAGTAACAACCTTGAATAGGTTAATTTTCACTATTATTAATTTTTCCTGTTTACGAGGGTTTATGTTGAAATCTGCTATGTTCAGGTGCAGCGGAGCTTCTTTCAAAGTGGAGGGGAACCGGCAAAAAGGGTACTACTGAAAGGACCAATGCAAGAAGGGAAATACCATTTGGAGACATTATGATACCCTATCCATTCTATTCAGTGCACTGAGGATCATTTTTCACCATATCGTTACTTATGTTTAAATCTCATATGTTCACGTGCAGCGGAGCTTAAGGGTACTACAAAGGACGAATGCAAGAAGTGACATATCATTAATTTGGAGACGTTAGTATCATGCCCTATAAATTCTATTCAGTGCACTTTGGAGGATCATTTTTTCAACATATCGTTTCTATTATCACATGGTTGTAGATAATGACAACTGTAATGAAAACAAATAGTTATAATTATCTAATTTTTTTGCGGGCGTGCGGAGCGAGCGAGCAAAAAAACTTTTCTATTTTTTTTTTCATTTTCGCTACTGAAGGCTACGGGTTTTGCACTAGGCCTATTTGATAACAACGGACACTTCATTTAATGACCTGCCTATATGGCAATAATGCGGAGATACAACTCTGTCAGCTTTTAATGTACCCCGAAAGTACCACTTTTACCAGTGGAAGTGCCTCTGTCTGTATTTCTATACCAACTTATGGTCATCCAAAAAATCCATGTAAAGTTACAAATGGGATATCGGGCAGGTCTTTGACCTTTGAATGCATATCATTGTTTCTTTTCTAAGTTGTCTTTTGGTAGTTTTAGAACTGCTTGATTATAGAAATAATAAGAAGCAAGATGATAATGTTATCCTTACTTTGGAATGATATACCTGTCTATCTCTGCAGGATCGAAGCAACAGCTGTTGGGATTCCTTTTTAGGGGGTCGATAATTATCATTAATCTTTTTAAATTCGTTTCATCAAACTAACAGCATACTCGCACTGGCCTTGTAAACCTAATCGATAATATCCTTTCAAATATTAAAAATCATCGTGAAACTTATAGACGTACTCTACAATATTACTGGAGAGCATATATATATATATATATATATATATATATATATATATATACATATATTACATATATATATATATATATATATATATATATATATATATATATATACACACACATACTCACACATATATATATATATATATATATATATATATATATATATATACATATACAGATATATATATATATATATATATATAGAATCAGAGTTGGTAGTAGAATGCCAATAAAAAAAAATAAAATCATAGATTTTAAAAGAAAGCGGAGCATAGCTCTCAAAAATGAAAGGCGAAGTCACACTCTTCGTCAGTGCCCACGGTGTGACAAAAAGATGTAAATCAAAATCCGTTTCTGAAACAGACGAAAAAACACGTCTGTTCATGGGCAGACGTGTTTTTTCGTCTGTTTCAGAAACGGATTTTGATTTACATCTTTTTGTCACACCGTGGGCACTGACGAAGAGTGTGACTTCGCCTTTCATTTTTGAGAGCTATGCTCCGCTTTCTTTTAAAATCTATGATTTTATTTTTTTTATTGGCATTCTACTACCAACTCTGATTCTTGTACTATCTAGATGCCAAGCAGACTAATTTTCAATTCTATTCAGGTATTTTTACTGCTACTTTATGACTGCTGGCGGTGAGGCCCTTTTCAGATTTTCCTGTTTTGGAGCCGGAGATTCGCCATTGTCATCTTGCAGTCATGACAACGCGTCTTGGGATGCGTTACTTACTTCGCGCCATCTCCATCTTCAGCGCGTTGATTTCTTTTGAAAGGTGAGTTTCACAATCCCTCTGCCCATGAACAGACGTGTTTTTTCGTCTGTTTCAGAAACGGATTTTGATTTACATCTTTTTGTCACACCGTGGGCACTGACGAAGAGTGTGACTTCGCCTTTCATTTTTGAGAGCTATGCTCCGCTTTCTTTTAAAATCTATGATTTTATTTTTTTTATTGGCATTCTATTACCAACTCTGATTCTTGTACTATCTAGATGCCAAGCAGACTAATTTTCAATTCTATTCAGGTATTTTTACTGCTACTTTATGACTGCTGGCGGTGAGGCCCTTTTCAGATTTTCCTGTTTTGGAGCCGGAGATTCGCCATTGTCATCTTGCAGTCATGACAACGCGTCTTGGGATGCGTTACTTACTTCGCGCCATCTCCATCTTCAGCGCGTTGATTTCTTTTGAAAGGTGAGTTTCACAATCCGTCTGCCCATGAACAGACGTGTTTTTTCGTCTGTTTCAGAAACGGATTTTGATTTACATCTTTTTGTCACACCGTGGGCAATGACGAAGAGTGTGACTTCGCCTTTCATTTTTGAGAGCTATGCTCCGCTTTCTTTTAAAATCTATGATTTTATTTTTTTTTATTGGCATTCTACTACCAACTCTGATTCTTGTACTATCTAGATGCCAAGCAGACTAATTTTCAATTCATATATATATATATATATATATATATATATATTTATATATATATACATATATACCCATATATATATATATATATATATATATATATATATATATATATATATATATATAAAAACATGATAAAGGCCCGGGTTCGATTCCCGGCGGAGACATTTTTTCAACCATTGCAAAATTTACAAAATGGTAGGACAGCTCTGGGGAACTTTGATTCATGCTACGCTATTATTCTCTCAATTGTCTCATATATATATATATATATATATATATATATATATATACATATATATATATATATATATATATACCTTTGCTACGACCGTTGAGTCAGGTAATTGCGTACTTCATGTTAAGTTTCATTTTCCTTATTTCGTTAAATCATACCACTTTGTAATTCCGATTGATTTAAAATTTTTATTTTCCTTACGTTAATCATGATCATGTTGCTTTATTTATAATCATCTTGATTCCGTTTTGTTGCCTGTCATCATTATAATTTGCTATAATTTGTTTTATTTATTTTGTTTCATTTTGTTTTGATTTACATAGCAAATAAATCTGATGAAGGCCTAGAGCCGAAAGCTTATCAATCTTGTGGTCCAGACCTGCGTCATCTTGTACCTTACCCTTCTTTCACGTATATATATATATATATATATATATATGTATATATATATACACACACACACACACATATATATATATATATATATATATATATATATATATATATATACACTTGGTGAATGCTATCCTTGTAATTAAGAGTGCTCGATGTCTGTGATAACTGTGTAACTTTATTTATTTTATATATATATATATATATATATATATATATATATATATAAAGAAAGATGTCCCCTCGCAAAACGTGTGCAGTGCTTCATTTTAGTACACAGTGAAAGAAAATAAATGGAATGAAGCTGACGTAGCTCTCGATCATGTCCTTTTGTTGTAATGGCAAGCTTTCGGCCAACATGGCCTTCATCAGGTCTGAACAGATAAGAAACGAACAGGCAAAATTATTTCGACATTATTTTGATATCACTTCTATGTGTACGGTATATTATTTTGCCTGTTCGTTTCTTATCTGTTCAGACCTGATGAAGGCCATGTTGGCCGAAAGCTTGCCATTACAACAAAAGGACATGATCGAGAGCTACGTCAGCTTCATTATATATATATGAGACAATACATGAGTGCAATATATACTTTCATATATATATATGGAAGTATATATTGCACTCATATCACCTATTTCATGACATAAGTGCAATGGGTCTGCAGCAATTCTCCAATGTTTTGCTCGCTCGCTTATAGCTCCCCAGTTCACTATTAGCTCATCTGCCCTCGCTTTCAGAAGTCTTGCCCTGAACTCCCTGGTATTTGAAATACCAAATCTAGTCACTCTGTGTAAAAGAATGATATATCTAAAGACATTTTCTGAAAGTCAGGATGCCAGAAGTACATATTACTAGCTTGACGCAAAATGACAGGTCCCTGTTAACAATCTCTATATCCCCGATATATTATCACTTACTACAGCTACCCTGCAAGTTTAGAACTGATGTATAAAGTCCCGTGTAAGGCCCTCTTGCGTGAAAGGGTAGGATTAAACCAACTCAAAAAATTAAACGCAATTCCCTAATTCTCAATTCTGAGTTGCGTGTAATTCTTGAGTTGCTTTTAATCGCAACTTTTTATTCAAGAGGGCCATTGTCCTTTTGGGCCATTCCCTACAAGCAATTTGCTTTTTTATGGTCCTAGCCATATTTTGTATTTTCTATTGCATATTATGTACACAGTATGATTTGTATATTGATATTTTTATGGTTGAATAAATTGAAATTGAATAGGGCCCAGGAATATGTAGCTTGATCGCACGTACCACATTATCATACAACAGCAAAGCGTAAAGGCTTGTTCAGATATGACTCGACCCCCCCCCCCCCCCACCCCGCGACATTTTAGTGTGCGAGTCAATGCGATATGAGGCTGACAAAACAGTAACGCTGAGATAAGAGGCAAATTGTTTGCCTCCCAGAGGCGAAAAACTATATGGACCAATCAAATTCTTAAAAAGTTGGCGCAAAATATTTTGTTGTGAGTTGTGAGCAATTTTTGAAAAAAATCTCTTTTATTTCAGGGTGGGTGTTCATTAACATAAAGTGGCGAGGTTTGCCGCGAAATATCTGAACAAGCCTTACTGACACGAATTACTTACTATATCACTGTAGCTTTGCATTTATTGACGGGCGTGAGTTTGATGAGTTCTTATCCTGGTAGTATCTTACGATGTAAATACCCATTGATTGAGTATAGCGAGGCAAAGTAGGCCTAAGTGCTGAGACAAGATATCATCGAGACCAGTTGACTGATTGCACTAGCTGCTCATGGGTTGTTCCAGAACATTTATAAACTTTCTTGTCCACATTCTTCAAACCAACAATAGCTCAGAAATTTTATTTATAAAACGCTTTCAGCAATTTTCAGTAAATGAACACGAGAGGATTTCTAAAACTGACTGAGAGTGGGTGCGGATGATGCTCCCACTTTTAATTTGATTTACCTCAACCATGAAGCTATGGTTTTAAACCTGTCTCCGAAAAGCAAGTTACACAGACAACAGAGATATTCTTTAAAAAAGCAACCTGTAGCCTTGATGCCATTACAACTTGCTGAATGGAGAAATGTTGTGATGAACTTGTTCCTATTGTTACGAGTTTGAGAATGAGTAAACATGAACAAACTCAATTAAGTACTACTTTAAAAATTCGTTACCGGTCCGTTATTATTGTTCTTCGCTCTATTGATGACGTCAGCTATATGTACAACAGGTGACAGTGAATTACATTGAACACTGTTGAATCGATATGCTAATGAACACGACGAAAGGGGATTTCCATTTCCATTTTCTGCACATGTTCAGATACGATCACAAAAAATAGCAAAAATGTGTTTTTGATATAAATACACATGACGCCTGACGGCCACTAGTTCAACTGGGAAAGATTTTTTCACTTTTCAGATCAATGATTTCATTGTCATACTTCATACTGAAAAAGTTGGCACAAAGTGATTTTTGATAAAATGTGTTTTAGGGGTACGCCGTCGTTTTTTTTTTCATTTGAGAATAAACTATGGCTAAGCAAGAAGTGCACGTTCTATTTTTTTCTCGTGCATTTAGCATTCTTCTTTATTCTTTCATACATTTTTATTCAAATGCGTCGAGAAAATTTGTGATCTTGCACATCTCGTGGTCGATTTCATCTTAGGTCATTCATTTTGCAGTTTTCGTGTTTGTCCAATGAGTAATTTCGTCCTTCTGCATCCCATTTCGTAAACCTGGTAAAGGTCAAATCAATTTCATCATCCCCGGCTGCCAACGCACAATCGCATGAATTAATTGCGACATTTCGCAATCAATTTTGCAAAAATGTTATAAAATTTTATCACTGCATCGATCGCTTATGAATGTTTTCATTTCAGTAGAATTTCCTGATTGTTGTTTTGAAATTTGTTTAGTCACATGCAGATTACCAGGCTTTTATTTACTTTCACATATTTGGGAGGTGGGGGAGGGGTATTAAGACATCGGATGCTGTTTGTTTGTTTGTTTGTTTTTTGATTTAACATTTTCGTCTGTTCGTCGAAGGGTTTCACAGATATATCATTCAATTAAAAAACTGCTTAACTGGCATTCGGATTCGCTGTCACTTGCCGAAGTGTCATTTCCAGCATTCAAATTAAGAGCGGGCATTCATATTCGAAATGTTTCACTAAGTTATAGGGGAAAGTATTGCATCACACGTGTTTCAATTTTTTGTTAGTTTTGTTTTTTTGTTTGTACTAATATTAGTTTTTGACGTTTACAGTCATAAATAATGCGGATGAAATGCTTAATTTGTCGGTATGGTCTATTCTCCTATTGCTTTTAATGGCATATGGTTACGTATTTTCAGGACAGTACATATGGGGCGTAGTCAGAACGTCAGTCAAGAGGGAGCGAAAACTGGCTAGGTGCTGACGCTTCATGGACACGTATTACATGGGGCAAGGGGGAAGGGAGCCCCAGTAGCCCCTCTGACTAGGAGTTAAATTAGGAATTATGCTCACAAGTTTGGACAGGAGTTCCCACTGCAGTCACAATTACATGTACATTGTCTTTCTATGTTTTCAAGAACTTTTCCTTTGTTATGAGGGAACATGAGACAAACAATTTCAAAAGGAAAATTTACAAACTTCTTGAGACCATCAAAGGTAGATGAATGTTTTTTGCTTTTGTTTTATTAAACAAATCTAAATGTCCATGGTTATCAAATGAAAAAGAACAGGGACAATGAATACGAATCTCATAAATCAGTATGGAAAATACGTAAATAAATGGCATGCATACACATCCTGATCGCTAGCTAAATAGAATTTTTGTATTTGTCATAAAATGCAAAAGAAAAAAAAACATGAAAGAAAAACTGAATGAGCGATAAAAATTCGTAATAAACAATCATTTTACATTTACCCTCGAATTTAACTTCTCAAAGTGCTATATTGAATGCTAAAAATGAAATAGGATGCTGGAATGACATCGTCGCGATGTCAGCAATTCGTGTTGCGCTATAAAATTTAAAGACAGGATAGTGAGAGAAGCTAGCCCCTTTTCATGAATCTGAATGAGAAATGTATAGATTCGAAAGAAAAAATATAGATTTGAAAACTAGAAATATGAATTTAAACCCAATGTACAAACAAAAATGCAAAATGAATTAATTTGAATGACAAACTTGCGAATTTGGCCTGGAAATCCTATATTATTATAGAAGACAACGGAACATTTAGAAGAAAATTCAAAGAAGAATAATAAGAATATTTGGAGGAATGCATGGAAACATGAATAGGCCTAATAATCGCGGAGAATCTGGATGAGCTGTAGAAAATGTAAAAAAAGAATACGTTTAGAAATAAAAGAAATACGATGTCAAGTAAAAGTCTACTTTTATACATATAATCTGCAAAATAGCTTTTATTGAAGCATATTAAAACTTAGCCAAGCAACATCACAAAAATGAAATATATATTTCTCGGGTAAAATGGTTCTATGCAGCAGCTGTCTGGAACAGGAAGTCACCACTGGCGACTAGAACAATTTCAATCCCCACAGTTTGATGAAATATGAAGCTGACATCCCGGTAAAAGAGAATATAGGCCAAAAGGGACGCCACTAATCATAACAGGATCATAAGGGGTTGCCGGGTTTAAAGGGACATACACATAACTATATTCCATATCTGTACAAACTATGTAACACATTAAACAGTTCTTTGAAATGGGTCACACTGTAAACATGGCGGACAAAGAAAGCGGACAAAGCTGTCGGCAGTCAGCTAGCTGTGATTTTCACTGTACAAGTACTGATAATGGAGGAAAAGGAAATGTTGTATCGGGCATCACATTAAAACAGAATGATTTGAAATAAAATGAACCGGTGGAGAAAGTGCGATGAAGATTGAGACCTAATTGTCATGCAATCAAGCATTTGAATATAATTTTTTGTGTATGACTTTTCTTCGAATTTAGCTTGAAGTTGAATACAAAAAGGCAAGAATAAAATACAAGAGTGTGTATATGAATCAACTTCTGAAATTAAGGGTATGTCATGATTTTTTGATAAGAATTTGACGGTGATTGACACTCATGTCCCTTTGATGAGGACCTTATACATAAGAAAAAATCCCAATTTTACCATTCCCAAATTCATCAGATGAATACTGGTATGATTTAGCTTGTATTAAGTCGTAAGCAAATAGCATTTTGCCAACCATTTGGTCAATCAGTCCTACTCTTAGTCACATTTCATACTTAATTGAGGTAGAGTGTTTTGAAAAGTTGAATTGTAGTTTTAAGGCACTTCTATTTACGTCGGGTTAAGTATTGGTAATGGAGCATCACATTAAAACAGAATGATTTGGAATAAAACGAACCGATGGAGAAAGTGCGATGAAGCTAGCTGTCTGCAGTCGGAAATGTTGTATCGGGCATCACATTAAAAACAGAATGATTTGGAATAAAACGAATCGATGGAGAAAGTGCGATGCAGTCAGCTAGCTGCCGGCAAGGGCGTCGATCCATTTTTTTTGAATGGGGCGGGGGGCAAGACGACCAAGCGGAGATGAACCCATGGCTACTATTTGTACACACACACACCCTCACATACATACATACATATACTGAAACAAATGAAAATGGGAGAATAATAATTGCGTAGCTCCCTCAATGTTCCCTAGAGCTGTCGGCAGTCAGCTAGCTGTCGGCAGAGGCGTCGGCAGAGGCGCCGGCAGAGGCGTCGATCCATTTTTTGGAATGGGGCGGGGGGCAAGACGACCAAGCGGAGATGAACCCATGGCTACTATTTGTACACACACACACACCCTCACATACATACATACATATACTGAAACAAATGAAAATGGGAGAATAATAATTGCGTAGCTCCCTCAATGTTCCCTAGAGCTGTCGGCAGTCTGCGAAGCTGTCGGCAGTCTGCGAAGCTGTCGGCAGTCTGCGAAGCTGACGCAGGTTGCGTTGCGCACCTCACTCTGCCCATTTTTTCTCATACTACTTCACTTTTTCCATTTTCTTTTCCTTATGTAGTTTTTTTTTCTACTGCTTCATCCCCATTTTTTCACTACAGCCCCAGCTATAGAGATTTGTTTTTGTACTACCTCGAAATAAACTCACTATTACATGGTCATGAACGAAGGTTCTCTTCTATAGAGCCTATAGACATCTAGGACAAAAGTATGAATACGAAGCCCCACTAACGAACCATTGTTAACTAGGTCGTAAGCAAATAGCAAATAGAAGTGCCTACGCCTTTTTAAAGCTACAATTCAACGTTTCAAAACACTGTACCTCAATTAAGTATGAAATGTGACTAAGAGTAGGACTGATTGACCGAATGGTTGGCAAAATGCTATTTGCTTACGACCTAATACAAGCTAAATCATACCGTTATTCATCTGATGAATTTGGGAATGGTCAAATGTAACCTCATTGGGATTTTTTTCTTATGTATAAGGTCCTCATCAAAGGGACATGAGTGTCAATCACCGTCAAATTCTTATCAAAAATCATGACATACCCTTAATTTCAGAAGTTGATTCATATACAAACTCTTATATTTTATTCTTGCCTTTTTGTATTCAACTTCAAACTAAATTCGAAGAAAAGTCATACACAAAAAATTATATTCAAATGTTTGATTGTATGACAATTAGGTCTCAATCTTCATCGCACTTTCTCCACCGGTTCATTTTATTCCAAATCATTCTGTTTTTAATGTGATGCCCGATACAACATTTCCTTTTCCTCCATTATCAATACTTGTACAGTGAAAATCACTTACATGCATAGTATATTAGACTTTCCTTTAATTTGGGGGAAAGAAGGATCATCCCTTTGAAATGCAAGTATTATTGCTCCGTCAAGGTCTGGTTACTCAGAGCCCCTACTCATCGGTTTCAAAGGAATTTGGCAAATACAGAGAGAGTGCACTGTCATTAAGCTCTGATTCACTTCAGTCCAAGTTTAGCTGTTGGTACTTTGAAAAGTCTGTACGTGTCAAAAGAAATAAAGGCTTTTCCATTCAAACTTGGCTGATCAAAACCCCTTCACTCAGGCGACAACATTACTGAAAGCGTACAATAACATTGTGAGCCTGTCCAGTAATGATTCTGGCTGGAAGAGGAGCTCTGGAGCGAAGAAGGCCATTGACTTTTTAATAGAATGATGTCTTCAAGACATGAAAGGCTAGTTGGAATGCCATTATGCTTCACTTTGAAAAGACACCTTTAAATGCCTATTTATCTTTGGTGTGTCATTGAACCTTCTAGGCTGTGATCGTTGTTAATTTTTGTTGTTAATAAAAGCGAGGTATGTTTGCACGTAAAGGTGTTCGTTAGAAGAACTTGGTATCACATATTACACTTTTCATAAATTATGGACAAAAACATGTTCCCGATTCCTGAGGGAAAAAAAATTGAGACAATAATAGGGAAATGGGGAGGGGCAAGGAAAATATAGGGAACGGGTGGAGAGATAGGAAGAGAACGAATACTAAACGAAGAAAAAACATTATTGTAGCAGACGGAAGGAAAGAAAATTCAATGAAGAATAAGAAGAATATTGCATTGTAATAGGGAACTTGATATGCCTAATAGTTACGTTGAACGAATCTGGATAAGTGGCACTCTTCTAATATGTTAAGAAAAGAAGGGAATTAGGATGATAGAAAATGATGTAAAGTATAAGTGTACTTTTATGCATATAAAGTATTTTGCACCACCTGAGAAATAGTTGGGGTTTTTTGAGCTTATCAACCTTTAGCCAAGCAACATCTTATAAATAGAGGCATTGTGGCTCAGTGGATAAGTCCCCGAACTGTGAGCCACAAGATCCGGGGTTCGAATCCCATCATGGCACTTATGTCCCTTGGCAAGACATTAATCTACATTTGCCACTCTCCACCCGGGTGTAAATGGGTACCCGCAGGAAGGAATTCCTTGAAAGCTGTGAGCACTGAAATTGGTAGCCTAGTTGAGCTGGGTAATTTTGGGAGCGCCTTAAGCACCTTGTTTGGTGGATATGTATATAAATATCCATTATTGTTATTGTTGTTATTATTTTTATTATTATTAATTATCATTTTTATTGTTATGATTATTATTATTATTATTATTATTATTGTTGTTGTTATTATTATTATTATCATTATTGATTTGGTTATGATTAATATTATCACTATTATTATCATTATCACTAAAATATACATGTCTCTAGTAAAAATGGTTCATACAGCAGCTGTTAATATGGTTAAGAGAGAAGGAAAGCGCCATTAGTGACAATTTTCAATCGAAATTTTGATGAAATAAAGCTGGCATCCCTGTAAAAGAGATTATTACGTAAAACTCATCATTATACCGAAAACCTCGCTAAATATGAAAAAAGAGGCACCACTGATGATGACAGGATCAGGAGTGGTTACCGGTACAAAAGGACATACGCATCACTCATAAATAGAATGTCTTTGTTGTTGTCCGATTATGCCCCACTCCTGACTGATACCTGCGATACTCCAACTCGCATTTCTTTCCCCCCCCCCCCCATAACTGAGGCAGATACCCCTTCTGTGGAATTTGAATATCAAACGGGCATACGCAAACCATTCTTCACATTTTAAAAAAAGTAGAATTGAACACCCCAAATAATATGAATCTAATTCGGTGACGGAAATTATGTCATCATGACTGACCCATAATGCTGTCACAAATAAAATCGATTTTTATTGTGCTCTTTTCTCTTATAATACACTGTGAAAACTCTTATGATAACTATTTTACCAAATGCATGATAATCAGAACAATCTAGGGATTTTAACCATGCTCAAATATAGCCTTTACTATATTTATACCGCCCCTTGATCAATGACAAATGAAAATAGAAAAATGGAGAGTCAAAGGAAGAAGGAAGACGATATCACCCCCCTCCCATGATGAACATGTTATCTGGGTTTTCGTCTGCTGAGTAGTCCCCCCCCCCCCCCCCCCCCCCCCTCATTTATGATTTCGGTGCTGATCCACCCATTTAAAGGGTTACAAAATAGTTTGACAACATTTTAAAACTCCACAATAGACTGTTCTTTAAAGTACCGTCGAACATTTCATGTTCTGAAAAGAGAAGCTTTTGAATTGAGCTGCGGCCGGGTATTACGTATGCAAGAAGGGTTCGAATTTCTGACGGACGAAATAGGTAATAGTCGAGGAGGTGTCAAAAATGAATCAGAGTATCATGGAAAATTGCCTTGTTAAACCATATCTGCAAGTGATGATAAGTATGGGTTTCTTCACCAATGTGCCAAATTTTGTGCTTTCAGACAAAAGTGCACAATTTTTCAGGTATTCCGGTCTTCTACAAGACTTTCACAACGTGTTTACATAATTATGGTCAAAGTGGTTTGGGCTAAAATACATAAAGTAGACCGATCTTACTAACGTTACAAACAATTTCATTTCATTATTTCAATTATCTTTTAAGCGTACTTCCTAAACTTAATTTCCTCTTCATACTAAATTGACATATACAAGATAGGTAATTAGCCTTCAAATAACTATAATCCATCGAAATCGCATGAGAATCTATCAACCGAAAATATCGATCAAATCTGAGATTCTCGTGCGACACATGGGACAATTACCAGTAGTTCTCAATATCAATTCTGTGCAACCCGTACACGTACAGAAATGGCGACAGGGAAGGAACAAGCAGTTCTTGCTCTGATCCAAACAAACAGTGCATTGGCTTCCTTGAACAGCATGTTCACGATTATTTATAGACGGTCCGCGGATAGGCTCAGGTCTAGTATACCTAGGAATGCTAGGCCTAGGCCTAGGTATGAATTCCCTGGTAGGATATTCTCTAATTCTCAATTTTCTGATAATGTCACCTAAAATGAAGATGAGCAGAGCAGAGATAGCAGCTCCAATAAAAAGAGAAGAAACGAAGATTCTCCACTGAGAGTTGGTAGAATCTTCAACATTCTGGATTCGTTCATGTAGGTCATCTAAGTCGTAGTCTCCCTGAGGCGCGGGGCAGGTTTCATCTGTATCCCCGGCTGTACTCCACCACCACCACCACGAAAAAACCCGATAAATGGGATAAAGCAGCCATGCCAGTGGAGTTAGTATGAGAAATAAAATACATTGGAATAAGAAATAAACTATCCATGTTATCGGATAGATCATTACAGCCAGCAATCCATATAAAATCTGAGAGACAACTCCACCTAAGATGAACAGTTTGATTTCGAATGCAGTGCGTGCTGGAGGCACATTTTGATCAATAAATCGTAGAATTCCTTTCAGACGATTCATAGTAGTCTCAGATCTTGATCTCCAATATTATCCCGAGCTGTTTCACAATGGCAATAGATCAACGAGGAATTTATCTGAAAAGAGAATAATTATTAATATTATTTACTTTAATTGAGATACCACAATACATTGCAAAGAAGCACAGTGTTGCCTCAATAGTTATGTATCATTATTATGTATTTATATTCTGAATACTTTGTAAAATGCTTAAAAGTTATTGGAAGGAAATAAATGTGTTTTTTTTCTTCTTTTTTGTTCTCTAGCTCGTACATCTGCTACAAGTGCTGTGGGCCTCGGTTTGGACAATCCTGTAAGCCGCCAGCTAGCTAGACTCTTTCAAACGCCTAGCTCTAGTAAGATTTTGTCTAGTAGTAGTAACAACCTTGAATAGGTTTATTTTTCACTATTATTAATTTTTCCTATTTACGAGGGTTTATGTTGAAATCTGCTATGTTCAGGGGCAGCGGAGCTTCTTTCAAAGTGGAGGGGAACCGGCAAAAAGGGTACTACTGAAAGGACCAATGCAAGAAAGGGAAATATCATTTGGAGACATTATGATACCCTATCCATTCTATTCAGTGCACTGAAGATAATTTTTCACCATATCTTTACTTATGTTTAAGTCTCATATGTTCACGTGCAGCGGAGCTTAAGGGTACTACAAAGGACGAATGCAAGAAGTGACATACCATTAATTTGGAGACGTTAGTATCATGCCCTATAAATCCTATTCAGTGCACTTTGGAGGATCATTTTTTCAACATATCGTTTCTATAATCACATGGTTGTAGATAATAACAACTGTAATGATAACAAATAGTTATAATTATTTAATTTTTTGCGGGCGTGCGGAGCGAGCGAGCAAAAACCTTTCTTTCTATTTTTTTTTTTCATTTTCGCTACTGAAGGCTACGGGTTTTGCACTAGGCCTATTTGATAACAACGGCTTCATTTAATGACCTGCCTATATGGCAATAATGCGGAGATACAACTCTGTCAGCTTTTAATGTACCCCGAAAGTACCACTTTTACCAGTGGAAGTGCCTCTGTCTGTATTTCTATACCAACTTATGGTCATCCAAAAAATCCATGTAAAGTTACAAATGGGATATCGGGCAGGTCTTTGACCTTTGAATGCATATTATTGTTTCTTTTCTAAGTTGTCTTTTGTACATGATGGTCGTTTTAGAACTGCTTGATTATAGAAATGATGAGAAGCAAGATGATAATGTTATCCTTACTTTGGAATGATATACCTGTCTATCTCTGCAGGATCGAAGCAACAGCTGTTGGGTATCCTTTGTAGGGGGTCGATAATTATCATTAATCTTTTTAAATTCGTTTCATCAAAGTAACAGCATACTCGCACTGGCCTTGAAAACCTAATCGATAATATCCTTTAAAATATTAAAAATCATCGTGAAACTTATAGACGTACTCTACAATATTACTGGAGAGCAGAACTATTCCGGTAATAAGCGTGTCATGTATAGCCTGAGAATAACTGTTCTAAAGATGACATAGGCGAAAGATTGAGAGAATAGTAGTAGTAGCATTATATTTCCATAAGAGATGCCATGCAAAAGCTGTTTATATATGGGTATATATATATATATATATATTGCACTCATGTCACCTATTTCATGACATAAGTGCAATGGGTCTGCAGCAATTCTCCAATGTTTTGCTCGCTCGCTTATAGCTCCCCAGTTCACTATTAGCTCATCTGCCCTCGCTTTCAGAAGTCTTGCCCTGAACTCCCTGGTATTTGAAATACCAAATCTAGTCACTCTGTGTAAAAGAATGATATATCTAAAGACATTTTCTGAAAGTCAGGATGCCAGGAATACATATTACTAGCTTGACGCAAAATGACAGGTACCTGTTAACAATCTCTATATCCCCGTATATTATCGCTTACTACAGCTATCCTGCAAGTTTAGAACTGATCTATAAAGTCCCGTGTAAGGCCCTCTTGCATGAAAGGGTAGGATTAAACCAACTCAAAAAATTAAACGCAATTCCCAAATTCTCAATTCTAAGTTGCGTGTAATTTTTGAGTTGCTTTTAATCGCAATGTTTTATTCAAGAGGGCCCAGGAATATGTAGCTTGATCGCACGTACCACATTATCATACAACAGCAAAGCGTAAAGGCTTGTTCAGATATGACTCGACCCCCCCCCCCCCCCGCGACATTTTAGTGTGCGAGTCAATGCGATATGAGGCTGAAAAAACAGTAACGCTGAGATAAGAGGCAAATTGTTTGCCTCCCAGAGGCGAAAAACTATATGGACCAATCAAATTCTTAAAAAGTTGGCGCAAAATATTTTGTTGTGAGTTGTGAGCAATTTTTGAAAAAAATCTCTTTTATTTCAGGGTGGGTCAATGCGTGTTCATTAACATAAAGTGGAGAGGTTTGCCGCGAAATATCTGAACAAGCCTTACTGACACGAATTACTTACTATATTACTGTAGCTTTGTATTTATGGACGGGCGAGAGTTTGATGAGTTCTTATCCTGGTAGTATCTTACGATGTAAATACCCCATTGATTGAGTATAGCGAGGCAAAGTAGGCCTAACTGCTGAGACAAGATATCATCGAGACCAGTTGACTGATTGCACTAGCTGCTCATGGGTTGTTCCAGAACATTTATAAACTCTCTTCTCCACATTCTTCAAACCAACAATAGCTCAGAAATTTCATTTATAAAACGCTTTCAGCAATTTTCAGTAAATGAACACGAGAGGATTTCTAAAACTGACTGAGAGTGGGTGCGGATGATGCTCCCACTTTTAATTTGATTTACCTCAACCATGAAGCTATGGTTTTAAACCTGTCTCCGAAAAGCAAGTTACACAGACAACAGAGATATTCTTTAAAAAAGCAACCTGTAGCCTTGATGCCATTACAACTTGCTGAATGGAGAAATGTTGTGATGAACTTGTTCCTATTGTTACGAGTTTGAGAATGAGTAAACATGAACAAACTCAATTAAGTACTACTTTAAAAATTCGTCACCGGTCCGTTATTATTGTTCTTCGCTCTATTGATGACGTCAGCTATATGTACAACAGGTGACAGTGAATTACATTGAACACTGTTGAATCGATATGCTAATGAACACGACGAAAGGGGATTTCCATTTCCATTTTCTGCACATGTTCAGATACGATCACAAAAAATAGCAAAAATGTGTTTTTGATATAAATACACATGACGCCTGACGGCCACTAGTTCAACTGGGAAAGATTTTTTCACTTTTCAGATCAATGATTTCATTGTCATACTTCACACTGAAAAAGATGGCACAAAGTGATTTTTGATAAAATGTGTTTTAGGGGTACGCCGTCGTTTTTTTTTTTCATTTGAGAATAAACTATGGCTAAGCAAGAAGTGCACGTTCTATTTTTTTCTCGTGCATTTAGCATTCTTCTTTATTCTTTCATACATTTTTATTCAAATGCGTCGAGAAAATTTGTAATCTTGCACATCTCGTGGTCGATTTCGTCTTAGGTCATTCATTTTCGAGTTTTCGTGTTTGTGCAATGAGTAATTTCGTCCTTCTGCATCCCATTTCGTAAACCTGGTCAAATCAGTTTCATCATCCCCGGCTGCCAACGCACAATCGCATGAATTAATTGCGTCATTTCGCAATCAATTTTGCAAAAATGTTATAAAATTTTATCACTGCATCGATCGCTTATGAATGTTTTCATTTCAGTAGAATTTCCTGATTGTTGTTTTGAAATTTGTTTAGTCACATGCAGATTACCAGGCTTTTATTTACTTTCACATATTTGGGAGGTGGGGGGGGGGGGTATTAAGACATGGGATGCTGTAAAAGCATGTTGAGTATTAACGCGGTCGGGAGATCATGTTGCACAATTTGTGGACTATACCTAGGACTTACGCTTTTGAAAAAAAACCAAAAAAACTGGCAGCCATTTTTCCAGAATGACCCCGCCCAAGATACACCAATTCAAAATATCTTTACATTTGATGACAATTAGTGTCCATTTTGGTTTACTTCACTAGTACTCCCGAAAAAGTAAAGAGTTGTCCTGCATTCCTTCATTACAAAATCATTAATGATTAATAATAAAGCCGTATGAGGGGAAAACAATGACGACATTCTGGCTTTGCCTTGCCATGTGCATGTGATGACTTTTATTATGATCTAATCAGCATTCTTCAAAATATGAATTATTAAACCCTTTACATCATACAATGTACACATTTCAAAACTCATAAATGCAGTATTCATGGTATTTATCATTATAGAATAGAGCAAAAGGCAAAAGCCTCTCCCCCACCAAAAAAATATCATGTCAAATAATCCATGAGAAGAAAAATTGTATATTTAATAATATCCACATATGCTTTTAATATCACACTGATACACTCTAAATCAAGTCTACTCATAGAGATTAAGCGAAAGTTGAAGGTTTTGACACATCTCTACATGTTTATTTTTATGTTTGTTTTTTTTATGTTCAATGCATTGGAATTTCCTTTCACAAAATGAAGAAAATAATATCTTTCGAATTATTGAGCGCATAAATTATCTATGCGCTTTATTTGTAATATAGTACACTCTGCATCAGCAGTAGTCTTAATTATCAACAATGCTAAAGTGGACAAATAACACTGACATTTCTATACGATAAATACATCATAAAATAACAACTAAGGTTATCACACCCATGGTAGAACAGTATACAAATATTGATGTGGCTATCCTAGGTAAATAGTTACCTACATGTATGAGGATTTCTGCAAAACGTGCCAGTTGACAATTCAAGACAATGAAATTCACCAATATTATGGCCTAAACAATATAAAAATCACCAAAATTACACATGGAATTCTTCGATCTATTACCATATCTTGGTCGTCTATATACATTTATTGTAAAACCAATAAATTAGCCCGTTAATTTCAGCCATCTTAAGTTGTAAAAAGTCATGTGTGCTGGCGCTATAACTCTTATATTCAAAGTTTGGTTCAGCTAAATATTGAACATAAAGTTAACAACATTGTGGGTTGAGGCTTCTACATAATTACGTAAACATATCTCACTACATTACTGATTAAATTATACGGAAATACATTTATTTTTTAGCATCCTGACTTCTCTTTACTAGTGCACACTCTAAACATAATTTCCAGCAAGGTATCACTGTTGTTGTTGTTTGATATTGTCGGCATCCATTCATGAGAGAGAGTATTTTCGCCTTGTACTGTTTTTTGTTAGTGCTCTTTATATATTTTTAGGATATATATATATAAATATTGAACAAAAGTTAGCAACATTGTTGGTGTGGGCTTCTAGATAATTACGTAAACATATCTTACTACATTACTGATTAAATTATACGGAAATACATTTACTTTTTAGCATCCTGACTTATCTTTACTAGTGCACACGCTAAACATAATTTCCAGCAAGGTATCTCTGTTGTTGTTGTTGTTGTTGTTGTTGTTGTTTGATATTGTCGGCGTCCATTCATGAGAGAGAGTATTTACGCCTTTGACTGTTTTTTATATCTATTATATACATTTTTATGTACATACATTTTTTCTTTTCAGAAAGTTTTTGTTTGACATCTTGTGGTAGTAAAGGAGTATGATCTCTAATCCACTGGTTCTTTAGTAAATCAGCAAACACCTTCTTGCCAGACCGGTGCGATGATGTTGCGCAGTCTTCCCAGCCAGAATAGTATTAGGCCTAGGTAACTCTGGTATCTGGCAACCGGTCCACTGCAGGGGTTTTCATCCTGGGCACCGTTTCATGAAAGTTGCCAGCACTGACAAGTTGTCAGTCACTGAGAGCTACCACAGTAAAGTCGGTGATCAGTGCTTCTCAGCCAATCAAAATCAAGGATTTTACTGAAATTGTCAGTGAATGACAACTTGTCAGTGCTGACAACTTTCATGAAACGCCCCCTGGATTTATATGGTCGAGATAGATGATTTTCCTTCCAGCAACTATATCATCGCAATCTAATGGAAACAATCAAACGAATACAGTCGTTAAACTCGAGATTCTCTGGCGACAGATGGGACAGTTCCATTAGTTCTGCATATTGCTTCTGTGCATCCTCGGCACGTAAGTGTTTACATGGGTTGAAGACGCAGTTCTTCCTCTGATCCAAACATATAATGCATTGGCTGGCGTCAGGATTACGCCTAGGTTCACGCCCAGTTGTATTCGGCCTACGACTTTCCTTTCTGAATCTTTGTTTTTCAACGTGTGACTAATGTCAATCAAAATACAGACCAATACTATGGAGAGAACAACTAAAATGCAAATAGCAAGTATAACGGTTGTCCATAGCGAATTAATTGAACTTTCCACATTCTTGATTCGCTCATATAGGTCACCTAACTCAGAGTCGACATGAATGGCTGGACATGTTTCATCTTCGCTCCACCACCACGAAAAAATCCAATAAATGGGACTTAGCAGCCATGACAGTGGAGATATTATGAGATATAAAATACACTGGAATAAGAAATTAAGCGTCCATAAAATTGGATAGAGCATAATAGCCAGCGATCCATATAAGATCTGAGAGGTCATCTGCATAACACTAAAGACCACCCCGCCAAGGATAAGCAATTTGATTTCAAAGGCACTATGTACTGGAGGCACATTTTGGTCAATAAATCGTAGAATTCCTTCAAGGGTCCGGGCCAGACGATCCATATCATTAGTAGTATTTGACCTTGATGTCCAATATTATCTCAAATTGTTTTGCTGTAAAATGGTAATAGGTTGACTAGTGATTTATCTGAAAAGAGAGTAATTATTGATATCATTTACTTTACATCACAATACGTTGCAAAGAAGCACAATGTTCTCTAGTTTTCATTTCCGCTACAAGATTAAAGCCTGGTGCCAGATCGGTTTGGGGAATCCCCGTGATCCGCCACGTTCGATTTTGGAAACGCTTCAGGGTTTCGTCTTCAATATCCTCAATTAAATGGCTAATTTTCAACCAAAAAATTACCTGCTTTAATGAAAGTTTTGGCTTTAAATCTTCTGTATACACTTCATGCAGATAGTTGTCATTTTGAAATCCATGCAAAATTTTTACATCGTTTTCCAACTTACAACTACTAATTTCAAACTACACAGTTCTCTGAAAGCAAATGATCCTAACAGGAAGAAGATAATTGACCATTCAGCATGTGCAGATCAATATAAAACGATCCAATAGTAGCTTCATTCCAAAAGATAAAAATGATACATTATTTACCTAAAACAGAGGAACAAAGCGATATTCTTACAACCTTCTGTAGGTGTGCATTAACTGGCGGTGGGTCAAGGTTGCGTTCAAGCGATATTTTGAAGCTAGAATCACAAATATGAATCACAAATCAAAACGCTGTTACAAAACACGGCTACTGCTAGAGAGTGTTCAAGCAATTTTTCATCAACGCTGATTCTTGCTCATTTCAAGCCCATCCACTGCGCATCGTACTGCGCAGTTTGACCCAGGAAGGTCAACTTTAGCCACATCATTTATTCTTCTCGATATCTTTCTTATGCTATTCTTTGTTTTTCATTCTATTTTCTTCTCTTTCCATCTTTTCTCATGTTATTCTTTGTTTTTCCTACCTTCTTTCCTGTTTCCTTATGTCATTTATTTTAACCCTTTTTCTATCTTTCCTTGTTATTCTTTCTCTTCCCATCTTTTCTTATGTTATTTTTTTCCTACCTTCTTTTCTATGTTTCCTTATTTTTTCTTTGTTTTTTTCTTCTATCTTCTTCTCTTTCCGTATTTTCTTATATTATTCTTCGTTTTCTATTTTCTATCTTTCCTTATGTTATTCTTTGTTTTTCCTTCTATCTTCTTCTCTGTCCATCTCTCCTTATGTTGTTCTTTGTTTTCTTCTATCTTCTTCTTTTTCGTCTTTTCCTGTTATTCTATGTTATTCCTTCTATCTCCTTATCTTTCAGTCTCTTCTTATATTATTCTTTGTTTTCTGCTTCTATCTTCTTTTCTAGCTTTCTGTATGTTGTTTGAAAGACGTTTATTTTTACGACCTGCGAAGAATCGATTGAACGCAACCGTGGTTTAAACTAAACGTCTTTGAAAACCGTGATTCTAGGATGAAAAATGGTCGCTTGAACGCGGCCTTAGTTGAGTTTGTCAGCCACAACACAAAAGATTCTTTCCGACCAACATCAAACCAACACCACAATGTCAACAGTCAGGAAAGGTCGGCCAAGTGTCGAAATATAAATGTTGGGCTAACGTTGTTATTCCGACTACGTTATGATAACGCAAAATTAGTGTTGGGCCAACATCAATACAACGTCAACAATATCGGCAGTCTCGAAATGTTGGCAAATTATCACAAAGTTACGTTGGGCCAACATAAATATTTTGACCTGATTATGATATCGCAAAATTGATGTCCGACCAACATCAAACCAACATCACAATGTCGACAGTCAGGAAAGGTCGGCCAAGTGTCGAAATATTGATGTCAGACCAACGTTATTGTTTCGAATTGATTATGACATCAAATAATTACCGTCAAGCCAACATTGCGCCAACGTCAGCAATGTCGGCAGTCATGAAACGTCATCAAAGAGTCAGACTATCAATGTTCGGCGAATGTTGTTAATCCTACCTGATTATGATATCACAGAATGAACGTCGGGCCAACATTCGGCCAACGTCAACATTGTCAGCAGTCCTTAAACGTCATCATAGAGTCAGACTATCAATTTTGGCGAGTGTTGTTAATCCTACCTGATTATGATATCACAGAATGAACGTTGGGCCAACATTCGGCCAACATTCGGCCAACGTCAACAATGTCGGCAGTCATTAAACGTCATCATAGAGTCAGACTATCAATGTTGGGCGAGTGTTGTTAATCCTACCTGATTATGATATCACAGAATGAACGTCGGACCAACATTCGGCCATCGTCAGCAATGTCGGCAGTCATTAAACGTCATCAAAGAGTCAGATTATCAATGTTGGGCGAGTGTTGTTAATCCTACCTGATTATGATATCACAGAATGAACGTCGGGCCAACATTCGGCCAACGTCCAATGTCGGCAGTAATCAAAAATTGGCGGATTGTGAAAAAAGAAACGTTGGGTCAACGTTATTATTTTAACCTGATTATGATATCGCAAACTTTATGTGGGACCAACATCGGTCCAATATTAACAATTTCAGCAGTAGGGAAAGGAAGGTCGGCCAAGTGTCGAAATATAAATGTTGGGCTAACGTTGTTATTCCGACTTCGTTATGATATCGCAAAATTAATGTTGGGCCAACATCAATACAACTACAACTATATTGGCAGTCGCGAAATTTTGGCAAATCATCACAAAAGTTATGTTGGACTAACATAAATATTTCGACCTGATTATGATATCACAAAATTGATGTCCAACCAACATCACGCCAACATCACAATGTAGACAGTCAGGAAAGGTCAGCCAAGTGTCAAAATATTGATGTTAGACCAACGTTATTGGTTTGACTTGATTATTACATAAAATAATTACCGTCGAGCCAACATTGCGCCAACGTTAGCAATGTCGGCAGTCATGAAACGGCATCAAAGAGTCAGACTATCAATGCTGGGTGAATGTTGTTAATCCTACTTGATTATGATATTATAGAATGAACGTCGGGCCAACATTCGGCCAACGTCAACAATGTCGGCACTCATCAAAAGTTGGGGGAATTGTCAAAAAAAAAACAAAAAAAAAAACACCCAAACAAACAAAAAGCGTTGGGCCGACGTTATGATTTTGACCTAATTATGATATCATAAAATTTATATGAGACCAACATCATGCCGATATCAACAATTTTGGCAGTAGGGAAACGCCATAGTTGGTCCAACGTTTAAACAACCACTTTAACGTCATAACGATGTTAGCCCAACGTTACACAAACCCTACACTGACGCTTGCCAAAGTCATACCAACATGTTGCCAATCTTGACCCAACCATTTACCAACATTTTACCAACTTTTACCCAAGTAATATCTAATGTTTTAGGCCTACCAACATTTACCCAGCCATCGACCCACATTTTACCAACCTTTACCCAACCAGTATCTAACGTTTTACCAACATTCACCCAACCATCAACCAACATTTTACCAACCTTCACCCAACCAATAGTATCTAACGTTTTACCAACATTCACCCAACCATCAACCAACATTTTACCAACCTTCACCCAACCAATATTTAAGGTTTTACGAATATTTACCCAATCATCAACCAACGTTTTGCCAACATTTCCTTTTTATATTTTACAGAGCTGTCGGGCCAGTGTTGGCAGTTATGACATTGTGCCAACATTGGTCCAACGTTGAGAAGGTTACGTAGGGCCAACGTCGGCAGTGGTCGGAATGGTCGCCGTTAAAAAACAATGTCAAACCAACGTAGGGCCAACATTTGCGATTTGAGTGCCCGAGGTTGGGCAACGGTTAGCCATGCAGCATTGGCCCAACGTTGGGCCAAAGTTGGGAAATTATGACCTTGAGCAAATATTGACCCTACGTCGGGCCTTTAGACCAACCATTCATTTGTATTAGGACGTAGGACCAACGTCCTTCTTGCTGTCGGGTCAGTGTTGGCCTCAACTTAGCAATTATGACCTTGAGCAAATATTGACCCCACGTCGAGCCGTTTGACCAACCATTCATTTCGATGAAAAATGGATGCTGGCCCAATGTTTTACCTACCATTCCTTTCAACGTCTTAACGACGTTGGCCCAATGTTTAAACAACCACGTTGCCGTCATAAAGACGTTTTCCCAACGTTACTCCAACCCTTCACAGATGCGTGCCAACGTCATACCAACAGTTTGCCAGTCTTCTCCCAACCATTTACCAATATTTTATCAACTTTCACCCAACCATTTACCAATATTTTACCAACTTTAATCCATCCAATATCTAATGTTTACCAACATTTACCCAACGATCAACCAACATTTTAACAACCTTTGCCCAACCAGTACTTTTATACACATAATTTACCAATCCAACATCTAACGTTTTACCAACGATTACCTAACCATCAACCAACATTTTACCAACTTACCTTCCTTATATTTAACAGAGCTGTAGGGGGTAATATTAGCTCAACGTCTCAACGTAGCAGTTATGACATTGAGCCAACATTGGCCCAATGTTGGGATAGCAAGTTAACGTTGGACCAACGTCGGCAGTGGTCGGAATGGTTGCCGTCGAAAGGCCAATGTCGAACCAACGTCAGGTTTGCAATTTGAGTGCCCGACGTTGGGTAATGGTTAGCCATGCAACGTTGACCCATCGGTGGGTCAAAGTTGGGCCAAGTTGTCATTAGAACGTAGGGCCAACGTCATTCTTGCCGTCGGGCCAATGTTCGCTCATCTTAGCAGTTATGACGTTGAGCAAACATTGGCCCAACGTCGGGACATCGTCTTTCGAAGTCATCGAGATGTTGGCCCAACGTTTGAGGACCCATTCCCTTCAACGTACGTCATAATGACGTTGGGCCAACATTTAAACAACTACTTCGACGTCATAACAACGTTAGCCTAACTTTACACCAACCCTTCACAGACGCTTGCCAATGTCATACCAACATTTTGCCAATCTTCACCCAACAATTTACCAATATTTTACCAAGTTTCACTCAACCAATATCTAATGTTTTACCAACATTTATCCAATCATCAATCACCATTTTACCAACCTTTGCCCAACCAGTATCTAACTTGTTTTATCCACATCAATTACCTAACCAATATCTAATGTTTTACCAACATTCACCCAACCATCAGCCAACAGTTTATCAAGCTTCACCCAACCAATATTTTACGAATATTTACACAACCATCAACGTTTTGCAAAATCATTTCCTTCTTGTATTTTACAGAGCTGTCGGGCCAATGTGGGCTCAACGTCTCAACGTAGCTGTTATGACGTTGAGCCAACATTGGCCCAAAAACATTGGGCCAACGTTTGACCAATCATTTATTTCGACGTCGACTTAATATTAGTCCAACATCTCCCCGATGTTGCATCAACGTTGGACCGACGTTGGACCGGCGTTGGCTAAAGGTTGTCCGCCTCTCATGAATATTCATGGGCAACCAACCTTACACGACAAACTTTGTGGAAATGATAAATGAAATTTTTGGGGAAAGTTTTAAAGCAACAATCGTAATTTGAAATGTGATGAAAAATGTATTTACATTAATTATCGTGTCGTTGCATGCATTATTCAAACATATGAATATGAAATTGGAGATTGCAAACTAAATAAGTAATTTCCAACCACTTTTTATCAAGTATACCAATATCATCCCTTTATATAGAAAGATCGATACAAGCGTTTAGTGGATAGGAATAGGACATAGGTTAGGAATGTAGGATAGGATAGGATAGGGTCATCGGATAGGATTTAAACCAAAAGTGAGATATGACCAGTATGTCATACTAATAAATTATTTTTTCCCTCTTCCACGTTGGCTCGACGTCAGTAAATGACGTCAGCTTAACGTCGGCCCAACATCGGAAAACAACGTCGGGGCCAATGTTGGGCTGGCGGACATTTTAACGTCGCCCCAACGTCGAGAATTGATGTCTCTTTTAAATGATGTTGGACCAGCATCGGACATTTACGTTGGCCCAACGTAAGGCCAATGTCGTCATGACGTGGAAAGGAATGGTTGGTCAAACGTTGGGCCAACATCCATATGACGTCGAAATGAATGGTTTGTCAAAAGTTGGCCCAACGTTGGGCCATTGTTGGCTCAATGTCATACCTGCGACGGCGAGCCAAAGTTGGCCCGCTCACAAACTGACGTTGGGTCGGCGGACATTTTAATGTTAGCCCAACGTGTCTAAAGGATGTTGGGATAATGTTGTGAAATGATATTGGCCAAACGTTAGTTGGTAACGTTGGGCCAATGTTGGACCGACGAACGTTAAACGTTAGTCCAACGTCATTAAATGATGTTGCGGCAATGCTGCATTTGTACATAGGCCCAACATTGCGATTTGATGTTGGTCCAACGTCTCAAACTGACGTTGGGTCGGCGGACATCTTAATGTTAGCCCAACGTCACTAAATGATGTTGGGACAATGTTGTGAAATGATTTTGGCCGAACGTTAGTTTGTGATGTTAGGCCAATGTGGGATTGACGGACATTAAACGTTAGGCCAACGTCATTAAATGATGTTGGGACAATGTTGCAATGGTACATAGGCCCAAAATTACAGTTTGATGTTGGTCTAATATCATAAACTGACGTTGGGTCGGCGGACATTTTAACGTTGATCCGACATCCAAAAATGATATTGGGCCAATTTTCGTCTGACATTGGCCCAGTGTTGGCCGAATGTCGCCTTGCTAGCCGGGTATTTGTACACGCCATCCCCCCTTCTCCAAAAAGTGTAGAGGGGGATATATACCCCATACCCCGATGAAAACGCTTCTTATACTTCAAAAGCGCGGTGTGACGGACTGACGGGGCAGATGTTTCTGCAAAAGAGAGTGTTTTGATCTTTAATGAATGCGTGCACTAGGGCATGGGGTTCCCCTTTAAAGGAATAAGGGAATGTTCTTTATGTTCCTGCTCCCTCACAAGCTGATTGAATATCATAATTGTTATTGCCATAGTGGATACGTTGTCTACAATGCCTAAAAACCTCTAAACCAAATTTCTACACACTAAGAAAAAAAAAAAAAGAGGTTCAATATGCACCCTTTAAAATATGCAACACTGGGCGCTCTTTTATGGGTACAGTGAAAAAAAAAAGATGACCGGCATTGGTTGAAATACTTAAAATACGCGCGAGCGCTTCAAGCTTTTTTTTTTCTCTCTTTTTTATTTTTATTTGCTGACTGAAATGCTCCCTTGGGAGTGGAGAAGGTGCATTCATTGTGTGCATGCCAGCCTGAATCCGATGACCGGGGTAATATTTCTGTAAAGCGCATAGACACATTATATTATCATTATTATCGGTGTTTCCCCTTTTCTTCTTTCTTTCTTTTACTTTCTTTTTAGGGGATTAACATGGGGCCAGGTCATTTTTTATTGCAAATTATTGGGGGGGGGGGGGAGAGAGACGATAATACAGGCCACCCCTACTCCAAAAATATTGGGGGGATATGTCCCCCACCCCCCGGGATCGACACCCATCACAGCAGGGCACCTGGCGGGGGTTAGGGGGTGGAGCCCCCTAAAACCCTTGGGTTTTTATGGTTTTGCAAGCCTATGACAAGAAAAATTTGCAATTTAGAAAAGAACAATTTAATTTTTTTTTACAATTAAAAGTTTTATTTTCGGCCGAAATTGTGTGTGTGTGTGTGTGGGGGGGGGGGGGCTGCAGCCCCCAGCTCCCTCCCCGCTTCCGCTGCACATGTAATTAAGTTTCTATACCCATGACCACACTCTTTCTCGCTTAATCGCCATGCTATTTTGTATATTAAGAAGGTCCGCAGAATGCAGTCTTTAGCAACAGGCAGGAAGACTGAGATTGCCCATACGTTTATAAATATTAACAAAGGCAAAGATTTGACAGAATAAAGAGTCATTTCCTCCTCCCTATTATGATTGAATCTCTTTTATATTATTGCATAAGAGCACCTGCATTTTTAGGTAGTGCCCGAATATGAAATTTCTGTACAAAAATTTTGGTGAGTTCTATTAATCGACAAATCCCCATGAATTTCCTTCATTGTCCATAACCCTATCAATGATTATCCCTCAGTATGACCCAATCCGGGACACAATATTCAGTGTTCATTTCAGCATGCTCTTCCACATGATTAAAAAGTCACATAATCATTTATCACTCCTGCCCGAGCAAAGTCCCCGATATCATCGTTTACTGACAAACTTGATAAGAATATCATGTACGGTACTATATGCAACTCAAAGTGAAAACAAAGTGAGTTCAGAATCTGATAATCAATTCTATCTTTATTTTCTCTAATTCTAAATGTGATTATATACATATAATCTTTGAATATCTAACTGATGCCTGCCTATAACTATATCCAATCAACTTTAATGTACGTAGTATTTCCAACCTGAATAAAATATGTGAGGTCGTAATAATGATATTATTCTTTACTTGTGAATCAAGGCAAAACTATTCATATGCAATCCGTTCACTTTTGAGGCAAGACATCTGTAAAAAATAATTACCAATTCCAAGGCAACGATCATGTACATGTAGAGTACTGTTATGTGAATTATCATTAGCTTTATTTTCAAAATTAAACATGAAAAAAAAAAAAACATGGAAAACATCACCACCACCAGTTCTGATGCCATAAAAAAGTTTAATAGCATTCAGGTCCTGTTTGGATTTGTCTTCATGTATGTGTCAAAGATGATAAAGAAAAGAATGAAAACATGAAAGAGCAAATTGTATTGTTCGCAATCTGTGTAGATTTCTAAATCATGTGACAATGTAGTGAGTTTGTGTACCATGTTCAGAGAGACAACTAGAATTTCTGAGTATTTAAAATTCAAAATAAGTTTTCAAAGTATGCAAAATTCTCAAATTAGTGATATTGGGGCAAAAACAAACAGCACTCTAAGAAAAATCATTAGATTAGTTAAAATATGAACCGACCAACTGTTGGTAAAAAAAAAATGTATGTACAGCATATGAGGGCAGTTCATATTTTAACCAACCTAATGATTTTTAACCAACCTAATGATTTTTAACCAACTTTGCTGAGAGTGTGATAGCTCATTTTGATAGGCATATCTATAAATCTCTTGCAAGGTTGGGAAGGGAGGGAGGGAGAATCTAAAATTCTCTCACCAGACAATAAATAACTTCGTAAGTATTTTGGGTTTCAAATGCTGGGGATGGTATAAACGCAGTTTGAACACATTTTTGTGTACACTTAAGGTATGTATGTGAGATAATATTTGCTGGAAAGGTAGGAGAGCTTTTGCCCAGGCACATCCTCCCCCTCAAGAATTTTCCACTATTACACAGATAAAATTTGAACCAACATCACTCTGCTCAGAGATTTCAGTATACCAACAACTATATACAAAAGAACCAACATTCCCATTATTAGTTGCTTTCATACAGTGTAATCTATGGTGGGATGTAACATTAACCATAATACTAATCATTGTCAATATTATTGCAGATACAATAAATGGTAGTACCATCACTACTTGATTGATTCAAAAACATTTCATATAATCACAACATACAGTTATAACTCATTATTCGGAAAGTTTGTTATTTTGAAGGTTCAAATACTCCAAAGGGTCATTATTCCAAAGGTTCATTATTCCTTCATTCCGTTATTCTGAAGGTTCAATTACTCCGTAAATGAAAAAAAAATCATTAATTCGAAAATGAATTGGGGGTTGGTAATCCGAAAATGGAAAGGGGTTCGTTAGTCTGGAAATGAAATAAGGTTCATTAATAAAAAAAGGTTCATTTTCGGATTAACAAACCATATTTCATTTTCTGATTAAAGAAGCCGATTTCATTTTTTCGGAACAACAAACCCTATTTCATTTTCAGGCTAAAGAACCTTATTTCATTCTCGGATTAACAAACCCTATTTCATTTTTGGAATATCGAACGTTTGGTTATATTGATTCGTATTTTATTTTTGGTAAAATGAACCTTCAGAATAATGAACTGTCTAAATTATGAACCTTCAGAATAAGAATACTTTGGATCAATGCAGCAAATGTTCAGATGTTAAACAAACCTTATTTCATATTCGCATTAACGAACCTCAAGGCGTACAAAATTTGCGTGTTCAGAATAACAAACCTTCAGAAAAATGAACCTTCTGAATAATGAGCACCACCCCAACATACATATCTAATACTAACAAAATACTAATATACATACACCTATATACAGCGCACCTACCCGAAGTTTAGAATAGTTGGCACTTACTTGGAGAATGTAACCATGTAAATACAAAATACCAGATATAAACATGGAATGAAAAAAAAGAACTTAATTTGTTCAGACATATTTAAGACTTGAGAGGAAACACTCCACCTATTATTCACTGCTTATTTAAAACCACTTTTGTTAATGAAAGACAATAAAAAATAAAGTGTCAAATATATATTTATATCATATATACTCTGGTATCTTGTTTTCATAATAACTGAAAGGGTATACAATATATGACAATTTTGGCAACTTTCATTTTCCATTGTATTTTATACAAAATATTATCGACTAGTATCTAATGATTATACACTTTCCTGCCATCCAAATGTATGCAGACATGGCAAATATTGTTACATTTTATAAATAAAAAAATATATCATATATTATAGGTCAGTTTCTTTATATATTGGGAAGAAAACAAGATGAGAAGAGTGTGGATTAAATCAGGGCTATTTCCCACCCTTGCAATATACTTTCCACTTTAAATACATCTACATGTATTAGATTAAATACATCTATTAGACTCATATTCTGTAAGTGTAGCACATAGAGAAGTGAATGCTTAGTGTGCACTTCTAAGTTTATTATTATTATTATATTTGTACTTTCATAATATTATACTTTAAGTAAACATTCATATGATATACACTATTTGGCATGAATTCTACAGCAGGAAAAGAAACAATGAATGCATTTGTCATAAATAGAAGAAACCTTATGTACTATAATAATTCAAATAAAGAAAAATTATATATTTTAATATCAATTCCTTTGGTACAACTCTTCACATCTTAAAATCTCATTACATACACAGGTAAGTGAGCACATGTATGATTTCTTTTTCCATGGCTTACCAATGTATGTCTAAAAGAACCACAAAAGTGAACAATCCTTCCATTAACTTCAAATCATGAAGATGACAGAAAAAAGCCCAAGAAATACATCATTTGCCTTTAAACCGAATGCATGAGTTGTGTTAAAAATCATATTAACAGTCCTTGAGATATCAGTTGTCCAGTCAATACGTCACATCACCTTTCATTAGAAAATTATTACTGTGAATCTGATTGACTGTTATCAGTGTATCATTAATATATCATACAATGTCATGTAGAGAAATACGAAACACATTAGTCAATACATATTAAACAGAGGATTAAACTGAAACAAACAAACATAGGAAATGAAAGAGGTACTAAGATCAATGCTTTTTTCTGATTCTCAAGGTTTATCTATTTGAGACCTGTCATATACAGCAAAAATCAATATATTACATATAAAGAGGTAGTCCCATCTAGAATAATGATTATATTCATTCTTATGATCTGTGTTATTGTGAATGCAGTTAAAGCTAATCTTGATATGTTATAATGTGATTCCACTTCAAGAAAATCTTGGTCATGATGCAGTAGTTTTGTATTTGGACAAGTGTCATTCAACAGAGTACCTAAGTGTGACGTCATCAAATTTTATTTTTTTGCATTTGAGTATTTTCATGACTATATTCCGACAGAGCATGATGAAGAACCTCCACACACCAAATTTGACGTGAATCAGTTCATAGTGACCCAAAGTATGGCCACATAAATGCCTAATCAGTGTAAATTAGCCTGGTTCATAACTGTTTAGAACCAGGCCAATTTACACTGATTTCAATGGGCTAGGTAGGTATTCATGTGGCCTCATATCAGGTCCCCATGAGGCGATTCTCATGAAATTTGGGCTGTGGACGTTTTCCATCATGCTCCATCGAGACATGGCATCCGAAATTCTGAAATTCCAAAAAAGTTTTTTGTGACGTCATCGCTTCGGTCCTCTATTGCATTCAAATCAATAGAAGTTTATTTGAACATGATGTACACTATAGAGACAATATTATATTTTACAATGACTGAAATACATCATAATATATTGCAAACACATGTACTATAGCTTTTTTGACATGCAGTCATCACATTATTCTCTGATTCTGCATTACCAAACATCTGTTTAACAAATTACAAGTGTAAATAATATAAAAAACACATTCTTAAATAAAATTACATTAATTGAAAATGCAGCTCATCATTGCACAAATAACCCCAAGCCATGACAAGGGTCTGGGCTTCCTGTTGCATAAAACCTACCATTAATGGTAACTTTGCCATCAATGGTAATAAAACATACAAATATTAAAAAAAAAAAAAAAACAACTTCCAAGGAAACCTTGGCTGTTGAGCAATGTTACCATGGTAGTTGCCATTATCATTACTTTTATTTTATCATTTAGTTTGGCATCACCTGTGCCTGGGAGGTGAAAAGCCAACTGAATCACTGCAACCCTCAGGTCTCTCCTCCCGATCTCACTGATTGGAGTGTGCAGGTGGACCACATACACTGGGGTTTCCCCCTACTCTTATACAAATAGTGCAGATCTTTAACGTGCAAAGGTGGCGACTCTCCTTCACACGGGACCTTCATTTAACGTCCTATCCGTGGGACAGAGTGTTTTCCACTGTAGCATAGCCCGCGTCTATGAAACAGGGGAGGGGCAGGCACGATAACACACAACATAGGCTTCAGTCATTTGCCTGGGTTGGACTTGAACCCACGATCTTCGTTTCAACAGGCAGACGCTTTACCGACTGAGCCAACTCGCTCCCATTAATTGCAGTGTTACCATTAATGGTAAGTTTTATGCAACGGGGCCCAGATGACTAGGTAGTCTGATTTCATACCTTTCTTTGCTCATTAGTCAATTAGAGTAATGATTTATTTCAACCACAAGCAATTTGCAGAAATGTATTTACATACGATTATGGAAGAATGTATTATCTGTTTTCAACAGGACACAAGATAATTTGTAATACAGCTGCAATAGAAAAAGAATTTCCTTTATGGACAATAAACATTTTCAATTCAATTCGATTCAATTCAATGCAATATTTCATAAATCTAAACATTAAGTAACCAAGCCTTTTCAACTATTCTAATACAGGATTCGAGTATGTGCAGGTGCGTTTGCGTAATACATGGTACTTACCAGGTACACATCCATTCATGTTATTAAAATCAACATCCACGCAGTCAGTGTCATCATACTGTTATGTAATTTGGTTTTATGATGTCTTCATTCTGACTGCATTCTATAGTCATATCACATCACTTCTTATGGGAAAGTTTCCATTGTAAATAAACTGTGTGTATTATTTAACACCTCAATAGATCCCTGTCATTTGATTGGTTGTTTGATATTGATCATTTGTCCCATTGCACTATGACGTCATCATTCGTGCAATTGTGGCTCCATTTACCGTGCAATCTTGGATCCATACGATTTGCTCCATCGCACAAATGCCGAGAGCCTGGCACACAAAGTACGTAAAACGCTTGCGTTTGCAGTGTGCACCACGAACAGCGCGCTAGCGTATAGCGCTATTGATTTATGGTGATTTGATCTATTTTTAGGTGTCATATAAAACAAATAATGAATGTTTTTTTCGAGCAATAGACAGAATATTTGTTTCGATGAAAGATGAAATTATTGATCCATTTAACTTGGCTGCGCCTCGTTGAATGGATCATTTCATCTTTCACCTCATGAAATATTCTGTCCATTGCACTCATAAACATTCATTATTTGTATACTAATACGTTCACATAGGTACATGCCTGATACAAATGATGATAATACCACCACCACTACCACCACCACCACCACCACCACCACCACTATTACTACCACTACTTCTGGCTAATTCTGTATATTTAGGGATAGCAAACATACTGCCCTGGACAGAGCCATATTGCTTTCAACTTCAACTCTAGGTAATATAATACTAGTGCAGGTATTGTATTCTCCCTAAACCCTACTGTCAGTCAATTCTTTAGAGCTCGCGTACAGTTTTGGTTGCACAAAAAAAAAAAAAAAACTTGGCATGAAACTGATTAAATACAGTCTCACATTGTCTGCCTTGCATAAAAAGATATGTGTGCGAGATCTTGTGATATTCTATCTATTCATGATTTCTATTGAATTTTAGTGCAAATGTCTGCAAGGAACACAATAGAACGGTTACACTCTCCCCTACACTAGAACCCCTGCATACCAATGGCTCCCAATGCAACATCCACAGCACATCGTTGTGCTTATCGCACAATAGAATTCTCATTTGTTATATATGTGTGCAGGCAATGTGTGATGCATGTCAATGTTGTTGACTTTCGATTGCCTGGCCCAGCGTTCATTTCGGAAAAAGGCCGTTATCGACCTTTTCTCAATTTTCCAGCCATTTTCATTTATTGTAGAAATGGAAAAATCATGTCATAAGCTTTCTTCTCATACCATTCTCGAACCTCAATTTGATGTCATTATGACGTAATAAGCCCAAAACAAAATTATGCGAGCACGTGAATTCCTCCTCACTCAACTGCTTACGCGCATAGATCGATTCGCATTAGCGGCCTTTTCCCGGGAACTGGATTTACGTACTCGTGCATTTTTGTTCCTGGAGGAAAGCCATTAAGGATAAAATGCTAATGATTAGAAAACCTTTAGAGTGTTTTAAATGAAAGCACAAAATATCATTGAGGAGAAAATCTTGCTCTGTTAGAAAGTTTGAGAGTTAGGATGAAAAAATAATACACTAGCTGCTAAAAGCTCAAAATAAGGTCAAAATTTATTTGTGTTTTTCTCGAAAATGTACATTTCGCGCATGTGCGTCCGGGAAGCCGGCGATTTGCTCGATAGTAAACTTCTGGCGGCAAAAAAATTCACAGCATCTTAGTCCTGCTTTTTTACCTTGCTATGGAGGAGATAGAAGCAAAAAATTCTGACAGTTTTTGATGGCCTACCAAAACTGTACATAACCTTTAATACGGTATTCCATCAAGACAGTACAGTAACAATGGTAGAACAACTAATGCAGAGTTGGATGGAGAATGGTAAGAGGAAGACGAGACCACCCTAGAGACTGTAGTTATGAGATGCAGATGAGGAAGATGACCAAGATGATGACGACGACTACGACAACGACCATAACCAGAAATCCAACATACAGAGCAAACAATATTCTCTGGATTGATCATCAGTTATTCTCTGAGTGTGATGTAAGTCTTGCAACCATCCACAGGTTTGTTGGTTAGCTCAGTCTTTATCTTGAACTTTTGACCCGGTACAAGTTCAAAGTTGAACTGGCGGAGCAGCTTTGCAAGAATCACCCGTGTTTCCATCTGCAGGGAGATATATGAAATGATAACAATAATAAGATGAATTTATATAGCGCAGCTACATATCAATATACTCTTCTGTGCCGTTACGTAACAGAGCTCCCCAAAATGCTACTGCATAGACATACCCCCCCCCCCCCAAAAAAAAAGCAGTTTGATTTTTTTTTTCTTTTTCCCTGATTGCTAAGAAAAAATGTTTACAAATGTAAATAACCAGGGGACAATGGTGAGGACTGAAGAGAAAGGCCTTACCACAGAGCACTAGGGTTTTGAACCCAGGTACTCACAATTAAGAGACCATTGTTCTACCACTGAACCTCCTGAGTTTTGAGATTACCTGTCGCCACTGGGCTCTATTCATGTCTTGAGCCTTTTTCAGTCTTCTGACATATGCTCTGACAACAACTACTTTGGACTTTACACAGGGTTATGGTCGGGGACTGCAAGTTGGTTTTAGACCAAGTTTAGGGTTTGGGTGAGCGTTGAAGTAAAGTGCTTGTTCCAGAGTTTAAGCTTAGTATTCTTGTGCTGTGATTTAAGCATGAAGCAATTTTCACCTGAGCATGTACAGTACAACCTTATTTATAAATGTCACACAAAAGCCCTTGCAAAAGAGGCAAAAACATAGTATGCTTTGGTGAGCACAGCTAATGCATTTTAGGGAACAGCAAATCGAGCCTGCAATGCTAAAATCTTCACATGACAACCCCTGAGGGCTCACATCTGTTTAGTTATGAGATGTGTGATTTCCAAGTAACAGGGTGTGAATTTTTGATGAAAGTGCATGGTTAACAGTGAATAACTTACCATAGCCATTGACTGACCAATACACGTCCTCTGACCGATGGAGAACGGGAAGTAGGCATACAGGTGACGAGGTCTGATAAAGAGATCAAACACATAAATTTAGCCACAATCAACTTAAAGAAAAAAATACACAGTTAAGTTCACAATATTTTGTTTGTTCTTTTATATACATGTATCTTAGAACATCTAATATCTACTGATTCTGTGACTGCATCAATTTGCAGCACTACTCTCCAGCATGGATGAGACTTATTAATGTGTGCAGTGTTAACTGATGTTCAAAATGCCATATATATATAGATTTCATAGTAAAATACACAGCACTTGCCCTCATGATCTTAATTAATTTCAAGCTCTAGAAATTATGACTCTTCAGATGAAAGGCTATGATATCATTGGCTATGAAATATTAAGTGATAAAAACATGTGTCTTGAGATAAAGAATAGAAAGGTCCAGCATGCACCTCCATATATGTATGTTAAAGAGAGAGAGAGAAAGAGAGAGAGAGAGAGAGAGAGAGAGAGAGAGAGAGAGAGAGAGAGAGAGAGAGAGAGAGAAGGTGGTTGGGGTGGGCACATGAAAACAAAGAAAAAGTTTATGCAGACTTACTTTTCATCTGAGATTTGAAATCTTTCTGGTCTGAATTCCTCTGGATTATCAAAGTATCTCTCCATCTTACCCATGATAAAATGATTCATCTGAGAAATGGTCAAAAGAAGTGAAAACTATTGTCATGAATCCATGACCCAAGCAACAGAGACATATGCTCTTATATGTACGTTTATTGTAATACCTGGGGGGGGGGGGTGTTTCATAAAGCTGTTCGTAAAGTTACGAATGAATTTATGAACGACTTGAATATGAAGTGCCAAATGGGATGCCTAAAGTTTTTCCTCACATTTTAACAAAGTGTAACTGCATTTCCCACAATCTCAATCAAATTGTGGCAAAAAATTTACCTAGTAACAAAAATGTTCTGGAACAAAAGTAATGTTAATTTACGTATTCATATTTCAACTTTAGCTGATGCCATTTGTAATGACTGAGAATTCAATTTAGCTTGCTATATTCAAATCATTCGTAAAGTCATTTGTAACTTTACAAACAGCTTTATGAAACATCCCCCGGTATAATCATAAAATGAATTATGAATTTATGCCTACCCTTACCCTTACGGTAGCTAATGCTATTATGTACTTGACAAATTAAGACTGAAGCAAATGTTGTTGCAGCAAATACTAGGCATAAAATCAATGCTTGTACATGTAACTCTTTATGTTTATATTATACTTTGTATTTCCATGGCCAACAAATTATGTATTATCTGCCACATAAAAAAAAATGCAAATTAATTAGTCAAACTTACCATTTTTTTTACAATTATTATCATTACTCATCTTTCTTTTTTATCATCATTTGGGGACATCTACACCTGGGACAGGAAAAGCAAACTTCTCACTGTGACCCTCAGGTCTCTCCCCCTGTATAACTGACTGGGATGTGCAGGTCTACTGCTACAACAGGTTTTCCCCCCTACTCTTCTTTGAATAGTGCAGTAGCGTGCTTTTCAATTTCTAAACATCACCTATATTGACAGTTGTAGTAAAATGCTGGTAATTATATGAAAATTGCATTTTTCTAGAGAAATTTTCTCACAGAGCATCAATATGATCTGTCTTGAACATCTTGAACTAATATGCATTACAATATTAAATAAGTTGCTCTGAACATATGAAAAACCCTGACTCCTTTAACGTTTTCATCATTACTCACCCTAAGTCTTGTTCCTTTAGGTATGGTATAACCACAGCATTCTATATCATGCGCTATCACTCTACTAGTACCAGAGACTGGAGGATACTGACGCATCGATTCCTTCATTACCTATGCAAAATACAAAGAAAATTATCTTCTATAAATGCTGTGTAGATGGTACCGGTATATAAAATGGGTTTTCATTCATGCATTGGTAGGAGGGGATAGAAAGGTTTAATTTGCCCAAACAGTCAGAGGGCTTACTTAGAGGGTATTAACTGGCTTGAAGATGCTATACCAGTAGGACACGTTTCAAGCTGAAAAAAAAAAACCCAACAAAAAACAGATTGTTTCACTATGATTGAGCTGGGAGTGGGGGTGGTGGGGGGGGGGGGGATTTGTACAAAGATATCTAAAAAGGTCTGCGATTCATGTATTCATATTAAGAATTTAACACTGGTGCTGTATATTGACCTCTTGCTGCAATTTCATAAACTATAAACTATAATAAAGTGAAACCTGCATATAAAGAACGCTCAAGGGAGACAAGAAAAGTAGTCTTTACAAGCAGGGTAGCTTCATGAAGAGGTTCTTTTATACCAGTTTCAATGGGAACACTCCTGAAAGGAAAGCAAATGGTGGTCTTTACAGACATGTGGTCTTTCTATACAGGTTTGACGGTTTTATTTTCAAGTATACAAAAGTAACATTTAAATTTCATAGAGTTGCAGATTCAAGATCTCTGGTGTGATATTAAAGGAGGAAGTTCAGGAAAAGTCTGAGGAATTAGATGATGACATAGCTTGGATCTGCTCAACTAAATCCAGACTCTCATCAGCTGAAAAGTGTTTTGCAGTGGCTGCGACTAAGACTTGGAATGGCATCCCACTTTCAATTAAGAGAAGTTACCTGTATTGCCTCCTTCAAAAGATCCCTCAAAACTTACTTTTTTCCACAGTGATCCATGTGATCTACTTCTTGTAAAATGTAATTTTTTTGTTCTCTCTTCATATATTTCTATGTGTATGCGCTACGGTACTCACTGTTTTTAACATTCCTAAAAAATTTATATTATTATCATTAACACTCAAGGAGACATCCCTAGGCCTCATGAAATTCATCAATGCCTGTTACAAGGTGAAATCAGAAGATTACAATACAAGTGTATTGAATAGTTTGCACCTCACTACATCTAAATGCCAAGACCAATGGACTATTTGTCAGACTCAATAAATGGGCAGTCTTGGATTTTTTCTTTTTTTTGGAAACTCACAAAAAATATACAGTATTTTTCATGAAACTGATGGATTGGGAGAGTGAAAAAAAAGAGAAAAAAAAGAAAGAAAGAAAAAAATGGAGGAAAAAAAAAAGAAATTCTTACCAGCATCAGGTAGTCTAGCTTTGGAAGATCTGTGTATTCTACATTGGGTTTACTACCTAGCACATCCTCAATCTCTACTAATATCCTGTCAGAAAAGATAATACATAAATATAACATGAAAGAATAGATAAAATGATTAAAAGGATGCATGAATTCATATCAAATTTATCTTTTTTGAAGATGAGTCATTCAGATGCCTTCCTCAGTAAAATCAGTTTCACGAGAAATTTCACAATACTTTCCATTCTACTGAGTGTAGGGCTCATTTATAATTTATCTTCTAGTTATTTTATACTGCTAAGAGAAAGGAACAGTAATTTTCATCTAGAATGGTTTTTCCTTTTTAGGAAAAAAAAAAAAAGAATATATTATGGTCATTGCATGTAACACAGATACATGTATGTTCTGTTTACCTTTGTTTAACTACTCTCCATTTATTCAGTGAAAATGCATGTGTTCCTGCCTGTGACTTTTGATCAATACTCCACCATGTCGTATTATATACAGTGGGACCACGTTATAAAGAACGCTGTTATAACAAACTCTCATTATAACATGGTAATTTTGCTGGTCCCACTTCTTTGTATTTCATTGTTTTTTAGCCCTGGTATAACAACGTTTCGATGTAAAGAGGTAATTTTCTTGGTCCAGAGGAGTTTGTTATATCAAGGTTTGCCTGTACTACTGTATGGCTGAAACATTTACAATCATTCTTCAGGACTCTCATGTTTGGTATTAACACTGCAAAATAAAACCAACATGACTCATAATCAAAGCAATCCAATCAAATTACATGTTTCACTTCTACTATTCTACTATTAAAGCTGTTTGTGAGGAATCATAGTCTATGAGATTCACTTTGGTTACTCTTAAAAAACATTATCAAACAATGATTATCTGGTTGGTTGGTTAATTTACCTGACTGCTAAGAAAGCATGTGTATGCTTGTTAGTAAGCAACCAGGGGATCGATGGCTTTAAGTCCCCTCGGAAGGACTTGGTAATGAGGATTAATACCTTACCAAAGGGCATTAGCGCATCCACTTGGTTTTGAACCCGGGTATTCCCGGTTTGGAGACCACTGCTCTATCCACCGAGTCACAGAGCCTCCTCTGGTGTAATTACATTTAAAGGGCTGTGATTACTGTATAACTCACTTTTTCAATACTTCTGGATATCTGCATATTTGTTGTAATGTGAAAGACAGATGGTTTCCTGTTGTTTCTTGTCCTGTAAAAGACACAGGAAAATAAAGTCAGTTTAGAACTACATCAAACACTTTTCATCTTCTGTATGTGTTTGCATACAGCGACTGTCATAGTAAATGGACTACTGTAATGCACATGGGTAAAAAGTAACTATCACATATTATATAAATAGTGCATGGTCTATCATGCACTATACTAGATTATGTGCACGACAAATACTAAATTAACCCGAGGTAAAATAGACCTGCACGAGGGATAATTTAGTATTTGGAGTTCATATAGTCCAGTAATGGTGCATCATTAGAGCATGCACTATTTATTATAGTAAATAGACCCCTGATGTTAGATCTAGTGTACGACATTTTAAAGAATCTTTCTTTCTTGATTACATTTGGCAATCTCGCTAGTGCTCACATCACAGGCGTGCAAATAACAACAATGGAAACAATGGGTAGGCGCAAGGTGCTTTTGATGCGCAGTCCCATACACTTTTGTACGTGCCTACCCATGGAAAAATCAAAGTTATAGTGCACGGTTCTGCACTATAACAAAATTTTTGCACGTCACATGATGCAAATTCAACCAATCACAGCATGTATTATGAATACACTATTTACTATAGTGTATTATGGTTTGTACTTTGTTCATCATTATCAAAACGTAATAATATATCATTTGAAATCAAATATATCCATTTCTTAACATTTTCTACGGCAAAAAGGCATCAGAATGAAAATCTGCACATAAAGCTTTGCATATGAATGCAAGAAATTTGGCTTATATCTTTGGACAACATGGTTTTGAAGAAGCTGTAGACAATAAATATGAGATGAAAGATAGAAACAGGAAATGAATTTATGGTAAATCTACATTTGCATTAAGAATGAGATTATATAGATAAATATATACATAATTAACAATCAATACTAGTAACCAAATGCTTGGGTTCTTAAGATTGAAGGGAACCATAAAGCACCATAAAACGGTAGAAAAAAAAAAATTATTATAGCGAGCATTTAAACATGAAAAATAATGAGTGAAAACAGCCTACAATCGCTTGTCTTTTTTCAGATTATAGGGAATATTTAATTCCTACCTGCAATAAAGAATGTGACAAACTCATCGATCATCTCCTCTAAACCAAAGTTTTGATCTCCCTTGAGCTCTTCTGATGCATCGAGGATGTAGGTTAGAATGTCTTGAGGAAGTGCCTCCCCACGGGCTTTGGCCTCCATACGATTCAGGATACAGTCTCGTCCAATCTCACGGATAACATGGCATGCCTCCCGAACCTCCTTACGAAAAGTCCGGGCTTGGGTGGATGGGATATACTGAAGAGAAATATCAAACATATTTTAAAGAATTATTCAGGTTTACTTCATTGTCCATTTTCAAAAAGTTGTTTATTTTCCACAGTTTGTCTTTTGTCATTTTATTTGGATTCTTTGTCTTTCTATTTGGAGAATTTTTAAATTAACTAGATATGACAATTGCTACTAGCTAAAAGAAAAGAGAACACTCGAAATACAACACAAAACCAAACAAAACCCCTTTAACATCAACTGGACTTGTGCAATAAACTAAGTTGCGGTTGATGCTTTTTATGAGGGTTTTTAAACAAATTTGTTTCGACTACGGCCAGTAGTGACAACAACAAGTACAAATTCATGATTGATGTCTTCTATTAAGTCTGTTTACTGTACTCATAGAAAGGCAATGAAAGAGTTTGATGATTTACTACTATCCTATGATTTGGTTTCAGACATGATGGTACAGAGCAAGTACTTACCGAGTACCATGGTACAAGAAGTGATTTCTGCAGGCCTTGGAGAGCCTTGGAAGCAGCCACAGGAAAAGGGCAGTTTGGGTCCTCTATGATGTTCAGGTCAAGGCCAAAACCAACCTACAAAGAAAAAAAGAAAATTTTTTTTTCCATTTCTGTATTTCTTACATATTGTGCTTTCTGCCAAAACAATTCAAGAAGTGGAGCTATGCCTGATGACACACTGATAAAATGACATCTACTCTAAGATTTACATTGTCTGAAACATAGAGTAAGGGCTATAAACAGGGGCAGTGCTGGGGTATTCGGATGGGGGGAGGGAGATGACCCATACGTGACTGCATTTACGTTTTAAATGAACAAATAGGGGTATCATAGAGCTGAATACCCAACCCTCTCTTTCCCCATACTTTTCTTTCTTCTTCTTTTCTGTTTCTCTTTTTCTCCTCTTTATTTTTTTGTTGTTGATTACTTCAAATATCATGCCCCCCTGCCCCCCCCCCCCATAATGCTGCGTCTGGGTATAAAAGAGTTGCAGTTAAGATTTAGGTTGGTTTTAGGGTTAGGGTTAAGTTAAGAATTTAGTTAGTGTAGGACTTCAAGCCCTGGAGCATGCCTCATACAACCAAAGATCATCGTATAACTGCCAGACTATATATATCATCTTACCTTTCCGATAACATCAAGTGTCATGCTGTTGAACTTATCTCTCATGGTCACGGCAGTCTTGCCATCTGCCCTTTTCATCAGATCCTGGACAAGACGATCAGCACCCTCATTGAAGATATCCATCAAACCCTTCAGGTATCTGTGCAAGAGATTAAAAACATTTCAATATCAAAGAACACTGGTCAAGAATACAGAACTATAGAGGACTATCATTTCACATACTGTCATGAAAACAAGTTTGGCAACATCCCACTGAAATTCTTCTCAGTCATATACAGATGTTCTATTGTACACCTCGGTCAACTTGTACTTTCATGAAATACATGTATGTCAGCAACTTGTAGTTTTGTGAAACAATGCATTGATCACCAATATGCCTTTGCCTATATGTTTGTCTCATAAGTTCTATGCTAAAAAAGGTTTTTAGAGTTAATTAAAAGCAAATTATACATTCTTAATTCTCTGCATGGCTTTAATGAAAATTACAGAAAGGCATGTGTTAACCCATTCGTGACAGGAATTATTTAAAGCCTAATTTGATCAGCTTTTATTCTTCAAATTGGCAACACCAACATTTTTATTTTATTGCTACATTTTTCTTATAAACCGTCATGTACATGTATCTGAAATTAATATAAACTGACAGAAATTACGATGAGAAGTCAAAAAGTTACCAATTTGCAGGGGAAAACGGTGATTTTAAACTTTCTATCACATTGCCAATTTAAGGATTTTAATGCTTATTTTACTTTTAAAAAATTTTCAGCATCAAACAACGAATATTGACGCAACCAAATGGGCACAGTTTGTGTAGATTTTTTTGCTCTTTCTGCTCATGTATTTGGTATGATTTCTAGGGCTTTGCATCAAAAGATATTAGGCCAAACCACAAAGTGTGGACCTCTGTCACGAATGGGTTAATTTGATAATTGCAGTATAACCCAGCTACTGGACAATCCCATGAAGAGGACATCAAATGTGATCTGTACTGTGAGTAACAGGTCTAACAAGTATGTGCACAGATTATTTTACTTTTTTTTTTTCATTTTTTAATGGAATGATAGGTAACACACCAATCTAAACATATGAGTGCTAGAAGGTCTTTATTTGTGATCCACAAAATGAAGTCAGTGTACCTCTGAAAAATAGATACCTCTGAGACACAAGATGACATCTCGGAGCCATCTCGTTTACAGATCTCGACTATAAGATGGTGGAATCTCAAACTGAGATTTTTTAAAATGAATGGGCCTCCTAAACAATAATGGACTATGATATGATAATAGCAGAAGGAATACATACTGTCTGTGAAAAGCAGGGTTGAATAGTGCTCTTCTTTGTGCCCATCGCGCATGAACGGTCTCGCTGACAAGTGATCGACCAGCTAACCGAGCACCAAATATTGCGTGGAAAGCGTTGTACTCAACTGTAGGTTTAACGTGTTTGCTGTTTGTCAGTACCATCTAAAAATCAAGATACAAACATTTCATATTTAGAGTTGAGATGTAAGGCTTTAGAAATATTACAAATATAGAAAAGAGAACACATTTTTTTTGTTTACTAAAAGTAAAAAGTTCAAAAGGTATGTTGAAGCTTTAATCGTATAAGAAAGTTTTGCTTGTTGATATTTGCTTGTTTGAAATTTTATCAAAAAACCAATCACTTTGCAAAATGCTTAACTTTCTAACCATACATTTCAGTGCAATATTTGGACAGATTAAGAAGCAAATTCAATGATTCTGTCCAATGATGAATTTTCCTAGCAGCATGAATATTCAATTTTATTCATACTTACAGGGTAAAATGAATACAGCTGTATATTTAATCTGCTACATTTTTTTCCCCTTATTTTTTTTGTGTTTCCAGTCAAAGAGGAAAACATCCCATTTGACATTAACAATTTCCTAAATGGAAAATGTTTAATGTACATTACTTCATACCGTATCATGTTTATCAAACATACACAAGGCTTGATACATTATCTCAGTATTGATATCATTTCCTGGTTGAGTCTTTTAAGTCACTTATTGACAATCAAGATCTGAAATATATAATGTATTCTTGAGTACTTAACATCACATGATATCTTTTGTTTGATTCCAGCAAGGTGGTGATTCTCTATCGAACGACACGAGTAAACGCTATTCAGGTTCTTAACTGATTTATTTGATAACTCAACTGAAACTACAACTAGTCTAACATGAATTAATGGCTAAGAAGCTTAATAGCCGTAATTCATCTCTTCCTTATCAGGACATAGTGAAAATTCCCCAGGATGTAGACTGTACAATATGTATTATATCTTGGATCAGAAATTTATCCTTTCATGATTGGCTTAAAGACCTTCACGTGATCATTGGTATATTTTCAGCTATTCAAGAATGTTGGCATGAAGGTTTACTATTTGGGAAATGACGTCACTCTTATGACGACATTTTCCAAATAGTATATACTATTTGTGAAATGACGTCACAGTACGCAAAATCTGTGCGCGAAGTGAAAATTCAGTGGGGCATATGAGAGCTCAAGTGCGCACTATGGGGAACTCTCGCGGTGTCACGGCTACCGCGTTTCTCAATTTCCGATCACTTTGCAGTTTATCCGTACAACGTTTAGTGCCATAAAGCATTCAATAAGACATAAACCTGAAATAAAGAATATTGATTTGGTGTCATTTTGACTGATTTATTTTAATAAACAAAGTAAAAACCCACTTCATCTACTTGGCTGATTTACAACGAGGCCGTGTATTAATCAAGAAAAATATAAGATAAGAAAGCAAAATTCATGTACAAATACATATAATTCTTGATCCAATATATAAAACAAATATACTCTGCCATAATTTCGAGTTTCTGGTTAAAACTATGGGTCTCGGTGACTCGAATAGTACCATTCACTTCGGGGCTGCGCCCCTCAGTGAATAGTACTATTTCAGAGTCACCTCTTGCCCATAGTTTTAACCAGAAACTCTCAAGGCAAAGTATATTTGTATATTATACTTTGCAAACATTGTACTAGAATTGCGCAACAAGGTAACCACGATGAAGTCACTGTGGGTGCCCAACTGAATCTGGGACAAAGCTGAAGGACCAAAAATTGGCTGAAATCTTACCATATTTTGTTTTTTTCTTGGCAACACAACTTTTTTAAACTTTAGGCAGATGATTTTCAGCTAATGAAATCATGCTCTTTTAAATGATGGAACAGTGTTTCAGCATTGGGTACCCCCTTTTAAGGGTTAATGGCTGACATGTACTTGTAGGTGGAGACTACATCCTATAGATACATGATGTTACAGGTCTCAAAGCAAATAGCTTCTTTTAATAGCTTTGTAGAAAAAAAATGAATATCATAATTCAGTAGTCAAAAATGACACACTGGTATTTAATATGTGTGAACAGTATGCAACATGACAAATTTGTGTTTTTTCATATTTTGCATACAATATCCATCTACTGTACTAAATAATTCTAAACTAAACCACAATAGCCTTTATATTACGAAGAACATTCAACTTAACCTCCAGGCTTGAACATTTGCTACTAGCTGATAAATTTGTATTACCCCTTATACAACATGATTTGCCGTTTCAACCACAAATGGGCTGTTCTTTTTCTGATTTACTATCATTTTTAAATATTTTTTCTAACATGTCTTCAATAAAAGCCAGAACATGCAACTCCTTAAATATAAACTGCATACTGAGTGTAATTCTGTTTCTTTTTTCAAGTGATCTTTTAAAACTGCAGTTGAATCTTGCAAATTCAGTCAACTCTGTCCACAAAATATCTCTGTCACTATCAATGTGTCTATAAAAGTACTTCTAAATCTGTATATTTACTTTACCGAGGGAGATCAGATAAGTATAATACTAGTCTAAATGGGCTGATCATACTTGTTTTTTGAAAAATACAGAGAATGGGGTTTCATAGATGTAACCGAAATGGTCACTCAATTTTACAAGTGGCAATTTAATCAAAGATAGGACTTATACAGATATCATATGACAAAAGATCTTTGAATGTTTAATATATTTACCAAAACTTATGTGAAAAAAACGACACTTTTGATCCTGAATAACTCAAAAGTTGAAACTCACATGATCGAGACTAAGGTTTTCATACTTGTATGTAGTGTAGAATTGAAGGATGAGTTAGATTTTGTGAATTTCCCTTCACTAATATTCTCAAAATACAGGCAAACCTCATTACCAC
>JAPZVO010000023.1:206688-264831 GCA_029962745.1 Echinometra lucunter | reverse complement strand
AAAATCTCATTACATACACAGGTAAGTGAGCACATGTATGTTGCATGATTTCTTTTTCCATGGCTTACCAATGTATGAACCACAAAAGTGAACAATCCTTCCATTAACTTCAAATCATGAAGATGACAGAAAAAAGCCCAGGAAATACATCATTTGCCTTTAAACCGAATGCATGAGTTGTGTTAAAAATCATATTAACAGTCCTTGAGATATCAGTTGTCCAGTCAATACGTCACATCACCTTTCATAAGAAAATTATTACTGTGAATCTGATTTACTGTTATCAGTGTATCATTATATCATACAATGTCATGTAGAGAAATACGAAACACATTAGTCAATATATATTAAACAGAGAATTAAACTGAAACAAACAAACATAGGAAATGAAAGAGGTACTAAGATCAATGCTTTTTTCTGATTCTCAAGGTTTATCTATTTGAGACCTGTCATATACAGCAAAAATTAATATATTACATATAAAGAGGTAGTCCCATCTAGAATAATGATTATATTCATTCTTATGATCTGTGTTATTGTGAATGCAGTTAAAGCTAATCTTGATATGTCATAATGTGACTTCAAGAAAATCTTGGTCATGATGCAGTATTGCAGTTTTGTATTTGGACAAGTGTCATTCAATAGAGTACCAAAGTGTGACGTCATCAAATTTTATTTTTTTGCATTTGAGCATTTTCATGACTATATTCTGGCAGAGCATGATGAAAAACCTCCACACACCAAATTTGACGTGAATCAGTTCATAGTGACCCAAATGCCTAATCAGTGTAAATTGGCCTGGTTCATAACTGTTTAGAACCAGGCCAATTTACACTGATTTCAATGGGGCTAGGTAGGTATTCATGTGGCCTCATATCGGGTCCCCATAAGCCGATTCCCATAAAATTTGGGCTGTGGATGTTTTCCATCAAGCTCCATCGAGACATGGCATCCGAAATTCTGAAATTCCAAAAAAGTTTTTTTGTGATGTCATCGCTTCGGTCCTCTATTGAATTCAAATCAATAAAAGTTTATTTGAACATGATGTACACTATAGAGACAAAATTATATTTTACAATGACTGAAATACATCATAATATATTGCAAACACATGTACTATAGCTTTTTTGACATGCAGTCATCACATTATTCTCTGATTCTACATCACCAAACATCTGTTTAACAAATTACAAGTGTAAATAATATAAAAAAACACATTCTTAAATAAAATCACATTAATTGAAAATGCAGCTCATCATTGCACAAATAAACCCAAGCCATGACAAGGATCTGGGCTCCCTGTTGCATAAAACCTACCATTAATGGTAACTTTGCCATCAATGGTAATAACACATACAAATATTAAAAAAAAAAAAAAAAAAAAAAAAAAAAAAAACTTCCAAGGAAACCTTGGCTGTTGAGCAATGTTACCATGGTAGTTGCCATTATTATCACTTTTATTTTATCATTTGGTTTGGCATCACCTGTGCCTGGGAGGCGAAAAGCCAAGTGAATCACTGCAACCCTCAGGTCTCTCCTCCCAATCTCACTGATTGGGGTGTGCAGGTGGACCACATACACTGGGGTTTCCCCCTACTCTTATACAAATAGTGCAGATCTTTAACGTGCAAAGGTGGCGACTCTCCTTCACACGGGACCTTCATTTAACGTCCTATCCGTGGGACGGAGTGTTTTCCACTGTAGCATAGCCCGCGTCTATCAAACAGGGGAGGGGCAGGCACGATAACACACAACATAGGCTTCAGTCATCTGCCTGGGTTGGACTTGAACCCACGATCTTCGGTTCAACAGGCAGACGCTTTACCTACTGAGCCAACTCGCTCCCATTAATTGCAGTGTTACCATTAATGGTAAGTTTTATGCAACGGGGCCCAGATGACTAGGTAGTCTGATATCATACCTTTCTTTACTCATTAGTCAATTAGAGTAATGATTTATTTCAACCACAAGCAATTTGCAGAAATGTATTTACATACTTTTATGGAAGAATGTATCATCTGTTTTCAACAGGACACAAGATAATTTGTAATACAGCTGCAATAGAAAAAGAATCTCCTTTATGGACAATAAACATATTCAATTCAATTTGATTCAATTCAATATATATATATATATATATATATATATATATATATATATATATATATATATATATATATATATTTTGTTTGCCCCCCTTCACTTGTGCACCTTGAGCATCTCTTACGAGATGGATATGGCGCCTAACAAATTGCATGTGTATATATATACACATATATATATGCCTAACAAATTGCATGTGTATATATATACACATATATATATATATATATGTATATATATATACATGCAATTTGTTAGGCGCCATATCCATCTCGTAAGAGATGCTCAAGGTGCACAAGTGAAGGGGGGCAAACAAAATTACAAGTAATAGAAAATCATTGATAAAATGAGTTAAAGAGGTACGTTTTTAGTTTAATCTTAAATGTTTCCACACGCTTGCTATCCCCGATCTCTCGTGGGAGGGAATTCCATAGTGAGGGCCCCGCATGGATGAATGCCCTTTCCCCCCACTTTGTTTTACATTTTGGAACTGTAAGAAGACCAGAGTCACTGGAGCGTAGAAGCCTAGATGGTGTGTAGGTGTGAATGAGAGCAGAGTTGTACTGTGGAGCAGAGCCATGAACTGAGTGATATACCAGTAAAAGGATTTTGAATTTGACACGTCCACTCATGGGCAACCAATGTAAAGATTTAAGAACAGGCATGATATGGGTAAATTTGTTACGAAGGGTCACTATACGAGCAGCAGAATTCTGTACAATATTTCATAAATCTAAACATTAAGTAAGCAAGCCTTTTCAACTATTCTAATACAGGATTCAAGTATGTGCAGGTGCGTTTGTGTAATACATCATACTTCCCAGGTACACATCCATTCATGTTATTTAAATCAACATCCACCCAGTGTCATCATACTGTTATGTAATTTGGTTTTATGATGTCTTCATTCTGACTGCATTCTACGGTCATATCACCTCACTTCTTATGGGAAAATTTCCATTGTAAATAAACTGTGTGTACTAATACATTGACATAGGTACATGCCTGATACAAATGATGATAATACCACCACCACCAGCACCACCACTACCACCACCACCACTACTATTACAACCACTACTTCTGGGGAGCGTTTCATGAAAGGACTTGTCGGATGTTTTATCCGACAAAGTCTGTTTTATCCGACAGTTGCCATAGTAACGATGCTTCTCAGCCAATCAAAATCAAGGAAAGATGTCAGATCTGACAACTTGTCAGACAACAAATGTTGATGATATGCTCCCCTGGCTAATTCTGTATTTTAAGGGATAGCAAACATACTGCCCTGGACAGAGCCATATTGCTTTCAACTTCAACTCTAGGTAATATGATACTAATATAGGCACTTTATTCTCCCTAAACCCTACTGTCAGTCAATTCTTTAGAGCTCATGTACAGTTTTGGTAGCAGAAAAAAGAAAATTGGCATGAAACTGATTAAATACAGCCTCACATTGTCTGCCTTGCATAAAAAGATATGTGTGCGAGATCTTGTGATATTCTATCTATTCATGATTTCTATTGAATTTTAGTGCAAATGTCTGCAAGGAACACAATAGAATGGTTACACTCTCCCCTACACTAGAACCCCTGCATACCAATGGCTCCCGATGCAATATCCACAGCACATCGTTGTGCTTATCACACAATAGAATTCTCATTTGTTATATATGTGTGCAGGCAATGTGTGATGCATGTCAATGTTGTTGACTTTCGATTGCCTGGCCCAGTGTTCATTTCGTCGGCTTCCCGGAAAAAGGCCGTTATCGACCTTTTCTCAATTTTCCAGCCATTTTCATTTATTGTAGATATGGAAAAAGCATGTCATAAGCTTTCTTCTCGTACCATTCTCGAACCTCAATTTGACGTCATTATGAAGTAATAAGCCAAAAACAAAATTATGCGAGCACATGAATTCCTCCTCACTCAACATGCTTATGCGCATAGACCGATTCCCAGTAGCGTCCTTTTTCTGGGAACTATTGTGCAATTTTCGTTCTCAGAAGAAAGACACTAATTCTCTGCTCAATGTGCTTACGCGCATAGACCGATTCGCATTAGCGGCCTTTTTCCGGGAACTGGATTTACATACTCGTGCATTTTTGTTCCCCGGAGGAAAGCCGTTAAGGAGAAAATGCTAACGATTAGAAAACTTTTAGAGTGTTTTAAATAAAAGCACAAAATATTATTGAAGAAAAAATCTTGCTCTGTCAGAAAGTTTGAGAGTTAGGATGAAAAAATAATACACTAGCTGCTAAAAGCTCAAAATAAGGTCAAAACTTCATTCGTGTTTTTCTCGAAAATGTACATTTCGCGCATGTGCGTCCGGGAAGCCGACGATTTGCTCGATAGTAAACTTCTGGCGGCAAAAAAATTCACAGCATCTTAGTCCTGCTTTTTTACCTTGATATGGAGGAGATAGAAGCAAAATATTCTGACAGTGTTTGATGGCCTACCAAAACGGTACATAATCTTTAATACCGTATTCCATCAAGACAGTACAATTACAATGGAAGAACAACCAATGCAGAGTTGGATATATATACCGGTATAGAGAGTTGGATGGAGAATGGTAAGAGGAAGACGAGACCACCCTAGAGACTGTAGTTATGAGATGCAGATGAGGAAGATGACCAAGATGATGATGATAACTACGACAACGACCATAACCAGAAATCCAACATACAGAGCAAACAATTTTCTCTGGATTGCTCATCAGTTATTCTCTGAGTGTGATGTAAGTCTTGCAACCATCCACAGGTTTGTTAGTTAGCTCAGTCTTTATCTTGAACTTTTGACCCGGTACAAGTTCAAAGTTGAACTGGCGGAGCAGCTTTGCAAGAATCACCCGTGTTTCCATCTGCAGGGAGATATATGAAACGATAATAATTAGATGAATTTATATATCGCAGCTACCATATCAATATACTCTTTTGTGCTGTTGCCTGATATGTAACAGAGCTCCCCTACTGCACAGACATACCCCCCCAAAAAAAAAACAGTTTGATTTTTTTTCTCTTTTCCCCTGATTGCTAAGAAAACATGTTTACACATGGAATTAACCAGGGGACAAATGGTGAGGACTGAGGAGAAAGGCCTTACCACAGAGCACTAGGGTTTTGAACCCAGGTACTCACAATTAAGAGACCATTGTTCTACCACTGAGCCACTGTGCCTCCTAAGTTTTGAGGTTACCTGTCGCCAATGGGCTCTATTCATGTCTTGAGCCTTTTTCAGTCTTCTGACATGTGCTCTGACAACAACTACTTTGGACTTTACACAGGGTTATGGTCGGGGACTGCGAGTTGGTTTTAGACCAAGTTTAGGATTTGGGTGAGCGTTGAAGTAAAGTGCTTGGTCCAGAGTTTAAGCTTAGTATTCTCGTGCTGTGATTTAACCATGAAGCAATTTTCACGTGAGCATGTACAGTACAACCTTATTTATAAATGTCACAAAAAAGCCCTTGCAAAAGAGGCAAAAACATAGTATGCTTAGGGGCCTTTGGTGAGCACAGCTAATGCCTTTTAGGGAACAGCAAATCGAGCCTGCAATGCTAAAATCTTCATATGACAACCCCTGAGGGCTCACATCTGTTTAGTCATGAGATGTGTGATTTCCAAGTAACAGGGTGTGAATTTTTGATGAAAGTGCATGGTTAACAGTGAATAACTTACCATAGCCATTGACTGACCAATGCACGTCCTCTGACCGATGGAGAACGGGAAGTAGGCATACAGGTGACGAGGTCTGATAAAGAGATCAAACACACAAATTTAGCCACAATCAACTTAAAGAAAAAAATACACAGTCAGTTAAGTTCACAATATTTTGTTTGTTCTTTTATATACATGTATCTTAGAACATCTAATATCTACTGATTCTGTGACTGCATCAATTTGCAGCACTACTCTCCAGCATGGATGAGACTTATTAATGTGTTAACTGATGTTCAAAATGCCATATATATATATAGATTTCATGGTAAAATACACAGCACTTGCCCTCATGATCTAAATTAATTTCAAGCTCTAGAAATTATGACTCTTCAGATGAAAGGCTACAATATCATTGGCTATGAAATATTAAGTGATAAAAACATGTGTCTTGAGATAAAGAATGGAAAGGTCCAGCATGCACCTCCATATATGTATGTTAAAGAGAGAGAGAGAGAGAGAGAGAGAGAGAGAGAGAGAGATAGAGAGAGAGAGAGATAGAGAGAGAGAGAGAGAGAGAGAGAGAGAGAGAGAGAGAAGGTGGTTGGGGTGGGCACATGAAAACAAAGAAAAAGTTTATGCAGACTTACTTTTCATCTGAGATTTGAAATCTTTCTGGTCTGAATTCCTCTGGATTATCAAAGTATCTCTCCATCTTACCCATGATAAAATGATTCATCTGAGAAATGGTCAAAAGAAGTGAAAACTATTGTCATGAATCCATGACCCAAGCAACAGAGACATATGCTCTTATATGTACGTTTATTGTAATACCTGGGGGGGTGTTTCATAAAGCTGTTCGTAAAGTTACGAATGAATTTATGAACGACTTGAATATGAAGTGCCAAATGGGATGCCTAAAGTTTTTCCTCACATTTTAACAAAGTGTAACTGCATTTCCCACAATCTCAATCAAATTGTGGCAAAAAATTTACCTAGTAACAAAAATGTTCTGGAACAAAAGTAATGTTAATCTACGTATTCATATTTCAACTTTAGCTGATGCCATTTGTAATGACTGAGAATTCAATTTAGCTTGCTATATTCAAATCATTCGTAAAGTCATTTGTAACTTTACAAACAGCTTTATGAAACATCCCCCGGTATAATCATAAAATGAATTATGAATTTATGCCTACCCTTACCCTTACGGTAGCTAATGCTATTATGTACTTGACAAATTAAGACTGAAGCAAATGTTGTTGCAGCAAATACTAGGCATAAAATCAATGCTTGTACATGTAACTCTTTATGTTTATATTATACTTTGTATTTCCATGGCCAACAAATTATGTATTATCTGCCACATAAAAAAAATGCAAATTAATTAGTCAAACTTACCATTTTTTAAACAATTATTATCATTACTCATCTTTCTTTTTTATCATCATTTGGGGACATCTACACCTGGGACAGGAAAAGCAAACTTCTCACTGTGACCCTCAGGTCTCTCCCCCTGTATAACTGACTGGGATGTGCAGGTCTACTGCTACAACAGGTTTTCCCCCCTACTCTTCTTTGAATAGTGCAGTAGCGTGCTTTTCAATTTCTAAACATCACCTATATTGACAGTTGTAGTAAAATGCTGGTAATTATATGAAAATTGCATTTTTCTAGAGAAATTTTCTCACAGAGCATCAATATGATCTGTCTTGAACATCTTGAACTAATATGCATTACAATATTAAATAAGTTGCTCTGAACATATGAAAAACCCTGACTCCTTTAACGTTTTCATCATTACTTACCCTAAGTCTTGTTCCTTTAGGTATGGTATAACCACAGCATTCTATATCATGCGCTATCACTCTACTAGTACCAGAGACTGGAGGATACTGACGCATCGATTCCTTCATTACCTATGCAAAATACAAAGAAAATTATCTTCTATAAATGCTGTGTAGATGGTACCGGTATATAAAATGGGTTTTCATTCATGCATTGGTAGGAGGGGATAGAAAGGTTTAATTTGCCCAAACAGTCAGAGGGCTTACTTAGAGGGTATTAACTGGCTTGAAGATGCTATACCAGTAGGACACGTTTCAAGCTGAAAAAAAAAACCCAACAAAAAACAGATTGTTTCACTATGATTGAGCTGGGAGTGGGGGTGGTGGGGGGGGGGGGGATTTGTACAAAGATATCTAAAAAGGTCTGCGATTCATGTATTCATATTAAGAATTTAACACTGGTGCTGTATATTGACCTCTTGCTGCAATTTCATAAACTATAAACTATAATAAAGTGAAACCTGCATATAAAGAACGCTCAAGGGAGACAAGAAAAGTAGTCTTTACAAGCAGGGTAGCTTCATGAAGAGGTTCTTTTATACCAGTTTCAATGGGAACATTCCTGAAAGGAAAGCAAATGGTGGTCTTTACAGACATGTGGTCTTTCTATACAGGTTTGACGGTTTTATTTTCAAGTATACAAAAGTAACATTTAAATTTCATAGAGTTGCAGATTCAAGATCTCTGATGTGACATTAAAGGAGGAAGTTCAGGAAAAGTCTGAGGAATCAGATGATGACATGGCTTGGATCTGCTCAACTAAATCCAGACTCTCATCAGCTGAAAAGTGTTTTGCAGTGGCTGTGACTGAGACTTGGAACGGCATCCCACTTTCAATAAGAGAAGTTACCTGTACTGCCTCCTTCAAAAGATCCCTCAAACTTACTTTTTCCACAGTGATCCATGTGATCTACTTCTTGTAAAATGTAAATTTTTTGTTCTCTCTTCGTATATTTCTATGTGTATGCGCTACGGTACTCATTGTTTTTAACATTCCTAAAAAATTTATATTATTATCATTAACACTCAAGGAGACATCCCTAGGCCTCATGAAATTCATCAATGCGTGTTCCAAGATGAAACCAGAAGATTATGATACAAGTGTATGGAATAGTTTGCACCTCACTACATCTAAATGCCAAGACCAATGGACTATTTGTCAGACTCAATAAACGGCCTTCTTCGAATGGGCAGTCTTGGATTTTTTTTGGGGGGAGGGCAAAAACTCACAAACAATATACAGTATATTTCATGAAACTGATGGATTGGGAGAATGAAAAAAAAAAAGAAAAAAAAGAAAGAAAGAAAAAAATGGAGGAAAAAAAAAGAGAAGGTCTTACCAGCATCAGGTAGTCTAGCTTTGGAAGATCTGTGTATTCTACATTGGGTTTACTACCTAACACATCCTCAATCTCTACTAATATCCTGTCAGAAAAGATAATACATAAATATAACATGCAAGAATAGATAAAAGGATTAAAAGGATGCATGAATTCATATCAAATTTATCTTTGTTGAAGATGTGTCATTCAGGTGCCTTCCTCAGTAAAATCAGTTTCACAAGAAATTTCACAATATTTTCCATTCTACTGACTGTATGGCTCATTTATAATTTATCTTCTAGTTATTTTATACTGCTGAGAGAAAGGAACAGTAATTTTCATCTAGAATGGATCAAATTACATGTTTCACTTCTACTATTCTACTATTAAAGCTGTTTATGAGGAATCATGGTCTATGAGATTCACTTTGGTTACTCTTAAAAAACATTATCAAACAATGATTATCTGGTTGGTTGGTTAATTTACCTGACTGCTACGAAAGCATGTGTATGCTTGTTAGTAAGCAACCAGGGGATCGATGGCCTTAAGTCCCCTCGGAAGGACTTGGTAATGAGGATTAATACCTTACCAAAGGGCATTAGCGCATCCACTTGGTTTTGAGCCCGGGTATTCCCGGTTACAAGACCACTGCTCTATCCACAGAGTCACAGTGCCTCCTCTGGTGTAATTACATTTAAAGGGCTGTGATTACTGTACAACTCACTTTTTCAATACTTCTGGATATCTGCATATTTGTTGTAATGTGAAAGACAGATGGTTTCCTGTTGTTTCTTGTCCTGCAAAAGACACAGGAAAATAAAGTCAGTTAAGAATAATAATAATAATAATAATAATATATGCAATTTGTTAGGCGACATATCCATCTCGTAAGAGATGCTCAAGGCGCACAAGTGAAGGGGGGGGGCAAACAAAATTACAAGTAACAGAAAATCATTGATAAAATGAGTTAAAGAGGTAAATTTTTAGCTTAATCTTAAATGTTTCCACACGCTTGCTATCTTGGATCTCTCGTGGGAGGGAATTCCATAGTGAGGGCCCCGCATGAATGAATGCCCTTCCCCCCCCCTATATCAAACACTTTTCATCTTCTGTATGTGTTTGCATACAGCGACTGTCAGAGTAAATGGACTACTGAAATGCACACGGGTGGGTAAAAAGTAACTATCGTATATTATATAAATAGTGTATGGTCTATCATGCACTATACTGGATTATGTGCACGACAAATACTAAACTATCCCGAGGTAAAATAGACCTGCACGAGGGATAATTTAGTATTTGGAGTTCATTTAGTCCAGTAATGGTGCATCATTAGAGCATGCACTATTTGTTAGACCCCTGACGTTAGATCTAGTGTATGACATTTTAAAGAATCTTTCTTTCTTGATTACATTTGGCAATCTCGCTAGTGCTCACATCACAAGCGTGCAAATAAAAAGAATGGAAACAATGGGTAGGCGCAAGGTGCTTTTGATGCGCAGTCCCATACACTTTTGTATGCGCCTACCCATGGAAAAATCAAAGTTATAGTGCACGGTTGTGCATTATAACAAAATGTTTGCATGTCACATGATGCAAATTCAACCAATCACAGCATGTATTATGAATACACTATTTACTATAGTGTATTATGGTTTGTACTTTGTTCATCATTATCAAAACGTAATAATATATCATTTGAAATCAAATATATCCATTTCTTAACATTTTCTACGGCAAAAAGGCATCAGAATGAAAATCTGCACATAAAGCTTTGCATATGAATGCTAGAAATTTGGCTTATATCTTTGGATAACATGGTTTTGAAGAAGCTGTAGACAATAAATATGAGATGAAAGATAGAAACAGGAAATGAATTTATGGTAAATCTACATTTGCATTAAGAATGAGATTATATAGATAAATATATACGTAATTAACAAGCAATACTAGTAACCAAATGCTTGGGTTCTTTAGATTGAAGGGAACCATAAAGCACCATAAAACGACATCACCATAAAAGAGGTAGAAAAAATTTATTATTATAGCGAGCTTTAAAACATGAAAATTAATGAGTGAAAAGAGCCTACAATCATTACCGAGAAAGGAAAAAAAAGTGATGCAAAATAGACTCTCACAATCGCTGTTCTTTTTTCAGATTATAGGGAATATTTAATTCCTACCTGCAATAAAGAATGTGACAAACTCATCGATCATCTCCTCTAAACCAAAGTTTTGATCTCCCTTGAGCTCTTCTGATGCATCGAGGATGTAGGTTAGAATGTCTTGAGGAAGTGCCTCCCCACGGGCTTTGGCCTCCATACGATTCAGGATACAGTCTCGTCCAATCTCACGAATAACATGGCATGCCTCCCGAACCTCCTTACGAAATGTCCGGGCTTGGGTGGATGGGATATACTGAAGAGAAATATCATAAACATATTTTAAAGAATTATTCAAGTTTACTTCACTGTCCATTTTCAAAAAGTTGTTTATTTTCCACAGTTTGTCTTTTGTCATTTTATTTGGATTCTTCGTCTTTCTATTTGGAGAATTTTTAAATTAACTAGATATGACAATTGCTACTAGCTAAAAGAAAAGAGAACACTCGAAATAAAACACAAAACCAAACGAAACCCCTTTAACATTAACCGGACTTGAGCAATAAACTAAGTTGCGGTTGATGCTTTTTATGAGGGTTTTTAAACAAATTTGTTTCGACTACGGCCAGTAGTGACAACAACAAGTACAAATTCATGATTGATCTCTTCTATTAAGTTTGTTTATTGTACTCATAGAAAGGCAATGAAAGAGTTTGATGATTTACTACTATCCTATGATTTGGTTTCAGACATGATGGTAGAGAGCAAGTACTTACCGAGTACCATGGTACAAGAAGTGATTTCTGCAGGCCTTGGAGAGCCTTGGAAGCAGCCACAGGAAAAGGACAGTTTGGGTCCTCTATGATGTTCAGGTCAAGGCCAAAACCAACCTACAAAGAAAAAAAAGAAAACTTTTTTTTTTTTTCATTTCTGTATTTCTTAAATATTGTGCGTTCTGCCAAATAAAATAATAATAATAATTCAAGAAGTGGAGCTATGCCTGATGACATACTGATAAAATGACATCTACTCTAGGATTTACATTGTCTGAAACATAGAGTAAGGGGTATAAACAGGGACAGTGCTGGGTGGGGTATTCTGATGGGGGGGGGGGGAGGGAGATGACCCATAGGTGAATGTATTTACGTTTTAAATGAACAAATAGGGGTATCACAGACCTGAATACCCAACCGCCATACTTTTCTTTCTTCTTTTTTTTTTTCCTCTTTTTCTCCTCTCAATTTTTTTTTTTTGGATTACTTCAAATATCATGCCCCCCCATAATGCTGCCTCTGGGTATAAAAGAGTTGCAGTTAAGATTTAGGTTTAGTTTTAGGGTTAAGGTTTAAGTTAACAATTTAGTTAGTGTAGGACTTCAAGCCCTGGAGCATGCCCCATACAACCAAAGATCATCGTACAACTGCCAGACTATATCATCTTTAAGTTACCTTTCCAATAACATCAAGTGTCATGCTGTTGAACTTATCTCTCATGGTCACGGCAGTCTTGCCATCTGCCCTTTTCATCAAATCCTGGACAAGACGATCAGCACCCTCATTGAAGATATCCATCAAACCCTTCAGGTATCTGTGCAAGAGATTAAAAAACATTTCAGTATAGGGTAATTCCATAAATTAAGGGTCCAATTTGTGACATTTTTGGTGTCCCTGTTACATAAGAAACCCACATGTTTGTTGTGGCTCTGAGCAAAGACACCAATGCTGGAGTAAGATTTTAACGTAATTCTAAGCATGATATTGCATCCTCATGCATAGAATGACTTTAAAACCTCGCCCCACTATCTGCATCTCCAGCAAAAGCCATGAAAATATGTGAGTTTCATATGTAACAGGGACACCAAATATGTCACAAATTGGACTCCTAATTAATGGAATTACCCATCAAGAATACAGAACTATAGAGAACTATCATTTCACATACTGTCATGAAAACAAGTTTGGCAACATCCCACTGAAATTCTTCTCAGTCATATACAGATGTTCTATTGTACACCTCGGTCAACTTGTACTTTCATGAAATACATGTATGTCAGCAACTTGTAGTTTTGTGAAACAATGCATTGATCACCAATATGCCTTTGCCTATATGTTTGTCTCATAAGTTCTATGCTAAAAAAGGTTTTTAGAGTTAATTAATAGCAAATTATACATTCTTAAATCTCTGCATGGCTTTCATGAAAATTACTGAAAGGCATGTGTTAATTTGATAATTGCAGTATAACCCAGCTACTGGACAATCCCATAAAGGGGACACCAAATGTGATCTGTACTGTGAGTAACAGGTCTTACATGTATGTGCACAGATTATATTACATTTTTTCATTTTTTAATGGAAAGATAGGTAATACACCCAATTTAAACAAATGAATGCTAGAAGGTCTTTATTTGTGATTCACAAAATGAAGTTAGTGTACCTCTGAAAAATAGATACCTCTGAGATACAAGATGACATCTCGGAGCCATCTCGTTTACAGATCTCGACTATAAGATGGTAGAATCTCAAACTGAGATTTTTTAAAATGAATGGGCCTCCTAAACAATAATGGACTATGATATGATAATAGGAGAAGGAATACATACTGTCTGTGAAAAGCAGGATTGAATAGTGCTCTTCTTTGTGCCCATCGTGCATGAACGGTCTCGCTGACAAGTGATCGACCAGCTAACCGAGCACCAAATATTGCGTGGAAAGCGTTGTACTCAACTGTAGGTTTAACGTGTTTGCTGTTTGTCAGTACCATCTAAAAATCAAGATACAAACATTTCATATTTTGAGTTGAGATGTAAAGCTTTAGAAATATTACAAATATAAAAAAGAGAACACATTTTTTTTGTTTACTGAAAGCAAAAAGTTCAAAAGGTATGTTGAAGCTTTAATCGTATAAGAAAGTTTTGCTTGTTGATATTTGCTTGTTTGAAATTTTATCAAAAAAAAAAACCAATCACTTTGCAAAATGCTTAACTTTCTAACCATACATTTCAGTGCAATATTTGGACAGAATAAGAAGCAAATTCAATGATTCTGTCCAATGATGAATTTTCCTAGCAGCATGAATATTCAATTTTATTCATACTTACAGGGTAAAATGAATACAGCTGTATATTTAATCCGCTACATTTTTTTCCCCTTATTTCTTTTGTGTTTCCAGTCAAAGAGGAAAACATCCCATTTGACATTAACAATTTCCTAAATGGAAACTGTTTATAATGTACATTACTTCATACCGTATCATGTTTATCAGACATACACAAGGCTTGATACATTTTCTCAGTATTGATATCATTTCCTGGTTGAGTCTTTTAAGTCACTTATTGACAATCAAGATCTGAAATATATAATGTATTCTTGAGTACTTAACATCACATGATATCTTTTGTTTGATTCCAGCAAGGTGGTGATTCTCTATCGAACGACTTAAGTAAACGCTATTCAGGTTCTTAAAGGCATTGGCTAACATTGTTATGATTTTAAAAAAATCTCATTTTGTTACTTAAAAATGGGATAAACATTAGGGTTATAGTGTAAAAATACCAGTGTGAAAGTTTCAGAGCATAATATCCATGGGAAGTATTTTTAAATATTAGAAATGTGAACCAATGTTTGAAAAATATACTAGGGTCGGTTGCATAGACCCAACGTAAGGAATGCGCATGCGCACATGACTCAACGGACCACACTGTGTGTATTGACGTATCACGCGGCGGAAGGCAAGTAACGGTATTTTTAAATTCGCGCAAACGGTCCTCTTAGTTCAGTGTCTCTCGAGACGAAAGCTAATAAAATCGCGGTTTGCGTCTAACTTACAGCTTTTCCTTCCAAATTATGGTTGGTTTCAGGGTTTTTGACTATAAATACAAGTACTCATACACATGTTTCATCTTAGTTTGAGAGTTTTTTAAATCAGCTGCTCACAAAGTTAGCCAATGCCTTTAACTGATTTATTTGATAACTCAACTGAAACTACAACTAGTCTAACATGAATTAATGGCTGAGAAGCTAAATAGCCGTAATTCATCTCTTCGTTGTCAGGACATAGTGAAAATTACCCAGGATGTAGACTGTACAATATGTATTATACTTTGCAAACATTGTACTAGAATTGCGCAACAAGGTAACCACAATGAAGTCACTATGGGTGCCCAACTGAATCTGGGACAAAGCTGAAGGGCCAAAAATAGGCTGAAATCTTACCATACTTTGTTTTTTTCTTGGCAACACAACTTTTTTAAAACTTTAGGCAGATGATTTTCAGCTAATAAAATCATGCTCTTTTAAATGAAGGAACATTGTTTCAGCATTGGGTACTCCCTTTTAAGGGTTAATGGCTGACATGCAATTGTAGCTGGAGACTACATCCTATAGATACATGATGTTACAGGTCTCAAAGCAAATAGCTTCTTTTAATAGCTTTGTAGAAAAAAAAATGAATGTAGTAATTCAGTAGTCAAAAATGACACACTGGTATTTAATATGTGTGAACAGTATGCAACATGACAAATTTGTGTTTTTTCATATTTTGCATACAATATCCATCTACTGTACTAAATATTTCTAAACTAAACCACAATAGCCTTTATATTACAAAGAACATTCAACTTAACCTCCAGGCTTGAACATTTGCTACTAGCTGATAAATTTGTATTACCCCTTATACAACATGATTTGCCATTTCAACCACAAATGGGCTGTTCTTTTTCTGATTTACTATCATTTTAAAATATTTTTTCTAACATGTCTTCAATAAAAGCCAGAACATGCAACTCCTTAAATATAAACTGCATACTGAGTGTAATTCAATTTCTTTTTTCAAGTGATCTTTTAAAACTGCAGTTGAATCTTGCAAATTCAGTCAACTCTGTCACTATCAATGTGTCTATAAAAGTACTTCTAAGTCTGTATATTTACTTTACCGAGGGAGATCAGATAAGTATAATACTAGTCTAAATGGGCTGATCATACTTGTTTTTTGAAAAATACAGAGAATGGGGTTTCATAGATGTAACTGAAATGGTCACTCAATTTTACAAGTGGCAATTTAATCAAAGATAGGACTTATACAGATATCATATGACAAAAGATCTTTGAATGTTTAATATATTTACCAAAACTTATGTGAAAAAACGACACTTTTGATCCTGAATAACTCAAAAGTTGAAACTCACATGATCGAGACTAAGGTTTTCATACTTGTATGTAGTGTAGAATTGAAGGATGAGTTAGATTTTGTGAATTTCCCTTCACTAATATTCTCAAAATACAGGCAAACCTCATTACCACAAACTCCTCTGGACCAAGGAAATTATCTCTTTATATCGAAACCTTGTTATATCAGGGCTAAAGAATAATAAAATACAAAGAAGTGGGACCAGCAAAATTACCTTGTTGTAACGTGAGTTGGTTATAACAGTGTTCTTTATAACAAGGTTCCACTGTAATACACTTAACAACTTGATTAGATTTGTTCATCTTTTTTTTTTTTTTTAAAGTGGCCCCAAAATATAAATGTACATGTATGTGTGTCAGTAATTGATTCAGAACATATCAATTTCATTGTGCTTTGCACCTGTCATTTCTGCCAACCTTTTGCTCTCCGATGTCATTGATGACTGATGACGTCGTGTTGAAAGAGGTCAGGTTCTGAATTCATTAGTGATACACAGTTTGTGGCCTAATTTTTGAAATGGTACAAATTCAATTAAATATTCAAAGCATTATTTCAAGAATTCCTATTTGATAATAATGAAGGGAAATTTGCAAAACCCAGTCAAAAACAATTTGACATCCTTCAGCTTTACACTACATGTATATGAATCATCACATGTCTTATCTGAGTTTTAACTTTTCAGTTACATGTATCAAGGGTCAAAAGTGTAATTGTTTAAACACCTAGCAGACTTTGCTAATGCTTTTTCTATCAAAGAATGTTTACACACTCCTTTAGGTTTGCCCAGAACTTTGAAAATTTAATGGGTTGATTATATCATTTTGAATTCATATTGCAACAAGATGTTTTTAAAGAAGAGACATTTATTGCAAATGAAATACATGTAAGAAGTTTCTCATTGTGCACACTCTTTTAGGTGAGCCCAAAACTTTAAAATGGGTTAATCATATTATAAGAGTTAAATCACTTTGAATTCATATTGCAATAAGAATTTTTTAAAGAAGAAGCCTTTATGGAAAATGACATACGTGTACATGTAAGAAGTTTCTCATGCAGAAAACACCAGCTTATGCAAATTTACCTGGTTCACATTGTACAAACTTATACAGGAACATATGCAAATTAGCACTGCACTTTTAATCAAATAGAGAGCTCAGCTCTTGAGTTTATATAATACCCTCTGGCAACTACTGAATAACATTGCCAGCTAAGTCAACATAAACCAAACATGACAAAAATCTTCTAAAATTTCAATTACATTTTCGGTAAAATACTCTGTGCCAAACCCTTGCAAAATCATATACAGGTATTCAAACAAATGCATAGTCTGGTTTTACATCCAAAACAGTAAAGACAAGGTTTGACTTGAGGAATGTACACTGACTCAAAGTTCTCTTTTAAAATGAAAAAAAAGGAAAAAATAAAAATGCCACCAGGGGTGTGATGCTTCCTTCCACTGTGTCAGGAAGTATCATTCAATAGGACATAGTTCAAAGTAATGGTCAGGTTAAATACTCACTCCACACATGTACATTAGTTGAACTGCAGACATTTCAAGAGGTTCATGGTTTATCATTTAATCAATTTATAATCAGGAAGTTGTTTGCTTAGAAAGAATTAAAAATTAATGATATTAAAAAAAATAACAATGTGTACATTTCATAAGGGTAATGAAGCATGGACAAAGTCACCTCCATTTGCAAGTATGTTTCATCTATTTGATTTTGACTGAACTGTTTAAACCCAGGAGCATAGCATGTTGGTTTTAGACAGTTTCAAAAGTTAAACGAGTGCATCCAATCCCATCACTGACCCGTTAAATAAGCCATTGCATCATTTGTTTTATAGAATGAGCATGGTAATTCTCAAAAATGGTAGAAGTTGACTATTTTCTTTCACCATGTATCCAGTAACAAGAATTCTGTGGAGCATGACTGCTTCAAATTCAGACAACTCATGTGCATGGGCTGCAATGCTGTGCAAAAATTTACTGGACGTGTTTTTCTGATGCATATGGTACAGATGCACATTAAATTTACTACATGTAGATGCATGGCTGTCAGATTTTGCACATTATGCGCATTCATGCATTGCACGGTGCGAACAGTAGAAAAATCTTCTATGCTGTTTGACCTATCAAATTGCAAGGAGTTTCTGACTCATTCTACAATATTTTGTTGCCATATATGTCTAAGTTTATGTGTATTAAAATGTGTAACTGTAAACATCTCGTATGCAGTGTAGACAATATTCTTTTATTGTATGCTAATAATTGTGTTGGTACTTGGCAAAGCGTTGACATGGTAACCACTGCGAAAATCTTGTGGAGTGAACTATCTCAACAATTTTAAAGAAATTGAAATCAAATTTGGTATACATGATGGCATTAAGGTATAGATGCAGAAGACATGTTTTATGTGTTTGCCATATGGGCAACTCCATGATTAGTTACATTACACTTCATGGTCATTTCAAAACTAAGGTTGGCCCCTGTATGAAGATGGTTTGATATCATTCTTCATTTTTTATATTGTCAATACCTCTATACACAGCCTACTTCACACCATCAAAAAGAATTGAAAGACCCTCCTCAGTACTTGATAATAAGAATTTTGATTTTGGTTAGTTAACGTTACATAAAGAGGACATGGAAAAAAATTGTAAAATTTCATCCCCAAAGATTGCTCAAACTCAGTGGGTTGAACTAAATCAAACTATTGCATTCATTATCACTGATGCATGGGAAAGTCATTTCATATGAAGCATTTTAGAAATAGCTTTCTAATTTTTTATAGGAATTAACAGCAAAAACATGGTTAGTTACGTTACGGTTAGTTACATTACACTTTATGCAGGCATAAAGAAATTCATTTGGTCATGTTTTTCTCATACAAAGTGTTTATGAAGGGCTTCATTCATTTGAAACTAAAGTGTATGATTGGAATACTGTCCTAATAAGCATTAGGCCTAACTCAATATACCCCTAAATATCATTTTTAAGTCTCTATATAGACTAATTCAGCCTTTGGGTGGCAGGAAAATACATACATGTAAAGGACAGCAAAATATTCAAACCAATATAGTATAAATTGATACCCTGCAGTGCATCACATTCATATAATATTCATGAACAGGATAGTCAATATTTTTAAACAAATTTGAGATAGATCTACAAGTATCTTGGATAAAAAATAACATGTACCATTTAATGATGGGTTCTTTGTGATAAGTATGATAGCTCCGATGACCATAACACATACTGCATGCATCATGTTGTTATAATGTGCCAAGTTTGAACATAGTTGTTGTTTTTTTTTAAAGATTTATTTATTTTTCAACACAGGCAGTGTTCCTACATGTATCTTGCTCAAAATGTTCACTACTTGAATCGTCTTTAAAACCAATCGTCAGTTTTGGTAAATCCCCCAAAGTGTCTGTTATTATTCCAGTTCCTAGCTACATTGTATGAATGTGTATGACCTAAAACTGTTAATGGTGTGGATGATATGAAATGAAAATTTACAAGGCTAAGTGGATGTATTTTGCAGTTTTACATGAAAATTAATTTTTGTCAGGATCCCTTCCCCCCCCCCCCCGACCTTGTTTTTTAGGCGTCAAAATAACCCAGTCTTTTTAGGGTTAATCATGACCACTGACATCATATGGATCCGTACATGCATGACTTGAAACCATTGTTGTTGAGTTATATGTGATGATATGATCACATGTTTGCTATTAAATGAAAGAAGCAATAGGTCAAATCTGGTGTGATGAGAATTTGTAGGTGTAGTTGTGCAAAACAATCTTTGTGTTAGTACCCAGAATTGCGTATATCTGCTAGACTAGGGTATTTATCACCTTCATTGATATTTGTAGATTGTTTTCTTCGTCTTCTCTTCGTCTACGGATCGCAATGTGTTATGCTGCTGTAATGCAGCTTTAATGTTGTTTCCTGCCATTTATAGCAATTTTTGCTTTTACAGTGTTATTCCCTTGAATGTTTATAGGTGAAAATTATCACCAACTTGTTTTATACTTCTTTCAAATAAATATCTTTTTTGATACAATTTTACTGTCCAAAAAAAAAAAGAAAAAAAAAAAAAAAAAAAGAGTCTCATTTCTATATTGGTGCTGTCATTTGGATACACAAGATAGACCAGAATACAAGTATCTTACCTTCACCACTTTAGAATCTAGGCACACAACAAATGTATTATGAAGGACGTGGACGCAGTACACCAACCCAAATTCTTTATACCTGAAATAAGAAAGGAAAATAAAAAGGAAAAAAAGCAATATTACAATAATAAATTTGAAAATGCAATATCAAAATCCTCACAGTCAACAATGAAATAGCAATGCTTCATTTTGTCATCTTATTAATTGTATAATCTATTTTCTTCTGTCTCCTTTTTTCACCTAATCTCTCTCATTTTTATATATATCATTGTATTTTTATATTTCTCTCTCCCTATGTTTCTCTTCCAGTTTCTAGGTAACGCCATTAACCCATTCATGACAGAGGTCCACATTTTGTGGTTTGGCCTAATATCTTTTGATGCAAAGCCCTAAAAATCATACCAAATACATGAGCAGAAAGAGCAAACAATTCTACACAAACTGTACCCATTTTGGTTGCGTCAGTATTCATTGTGTGATGCTAAAAATTTTTTAAAGGAAAATAAGCATTGAAATCCTTAAATTGACAATGTGATAGAAAGTTTAAAATCACTGTTTTCCCCTGCAAATTGGCAACTTTTAAACTTTTCATCATAATTTCTGTCAATTTATATTCATTTCAGATACTTGAGGTTTTATAAGAAAAATGCAGCACTAAAATAAAAATGTTGGTGTTGCCAATTTGAAGAATAAAAGCTGATCAAATTAGGCTTGAAATAATTCCTGTCACGAATGGGTTAACATCAGAGCTGCCAACCCCAATTGGGAAAAAATCCTATTCTTTATTTCTTTTTATCCTATTTTCAAGTCCAAAATCCTATTTGTTTCAAATTTCAAAACATCCAACAATATAAAGAATCATTCTTACAAGTTCCAAAAATCCTACATGTACATGTATTTCAAAGGGAAAAATCCTATCCAGTGTCATACCCCTTAAAAATCCTACTATATAGGATAAATTCCTGCTAATTGGCAGCTCTGTAACATGTGTAGGAAACCATCTGGCATATGAGCACATTTTCTGAAGCAGAACAAATTTCAAGTCACACACATCACTGATTACAATGAAAGGAAACATTTTTGTTCATTTGGAAAAAAAAAGGAACAGGAGGCCACCAGCCTTTATGAGTGAGCCTGAGAACAAAAGCATGAAACCGCTACACATTAATTCAAATACTTTAACAGAATTTGATTAGCTCTCTGAGCAGTATACATGTAGTAATATTGAATGCTCATCCCTCTATGACTGTACCAAGAATTATTATGATGCAATTATATTCTGTCAAATAACTGTGAAAATGAAATAATCTAAAAATAGAAAAAAAATGTTTTTAATCAAATTTCTTCCCTTCAGACAAAATAGGTGAAAGGTCACCTTTCTCCAGACACATGAAGTATGAAGGCAAACAATTTTTGTAAGAAAATTTCTCAGTCTGGTCTTTGTTCAGACTTTAGACTCTAAATACAAACATAGATCTCAAATAATAAACTATATTTCAGGAGTCGGAAAGAGGTGATAATCAAAATCATTGAAATGGTAGTAGCATCTCTTCAACTGATGGGCTTAATCAACTCAATTTACTCACTTTTCTTGCTTATTTCCTGGATAATGAAAGCTACACTGTACATTCTGTATTATCACTCAGCTGAAGACAAACTATAATTGAATTTTGTTTGATATATTTTTTTTTTACAGTTACCAGAACAAGAAAAGATCCCTACTTTATGGTCAATATTGTTATAAAATGTATATACGTATTAAAGTGATTACACAATGGTATTAAAAAATTTTTTGATATATGATCGAGAACAGAATTCTAAAAAGAATAACATTAAAAATTTGATGATTTTCAATCAAAATCAATGCATTTTGGCTAATTTTCTCATAAAAAGTTAAAAGTTGACCAAAAAATTTGAGTATGAGGTATGACGTCAAAGTGGGTACCTAGCTTCGCGCATTGCAGTTGTGCTGCGCGCTAGACTGTACAATATTATACCTTGCACGCATCTTGCTAGAATTGCGCGAGATGGTATCCACTTTGACGTCATTTTGACGTCAAAATGGGTACCCAGTTGAAACTGGGTCACGGCTGAGGGTCAAAAATATCCTGAAATCTTACCACATTTGGGGGTTTCCTTGGCAACACGACTTTTTAAAAAACTTTAAGCAGATGATTTTCTGCTAATAAAATCATGCTCTTTTAAATGAACTAACATTGTTTCAGCATTGCTACCCCCTTTAAGGGAGTTCCAGGTTACTTGATACTAAATCACTCAGTTTCCAAAACTGCTTTTCAATACAATGGTCCATGGTAAAATCCAACTCGTCTATGGACTACAGTTCATGAATTAAATGTATAGACTGGAAATTTAAATCTCAATTCTTCGTAATGGTTTTCTAATTCTTGCTGAATTCAAGCACAATATAACAAAGGAATTGAGAAAATAAAAGTAAGACAATAACTTGCTTGTGACAACCAAGTTATTTTCTTACTATCACTGTCTACCATCTCTTTTTATCTGTTTGTCTCAATTCCTTTGTTGCAAGCAGCTTGTCTTTAACTAGAATTGAAAATTATCTTAAAGGAGAATGCAACCCAGACATCAGTGTGCTTCCAAAGAATGAAGAAGAACAAGAAAAGTAAACAGTGAAAGTTTGAGGAAGATTGGACAATCTGTTCAAGATTTCTGAACTTTGAAAGTTTAAGTTAATCCTTATTGTGGGGATCCTTGAATTGGCAACTTTGCCAGCATTGGTGATGTCATCGTGGACAACTCTCCTTTCACTTTGTACATAAAATTTAACATTTTCTTTATTTTCAAGAAAAATAAAAATTCTTTTGATTTATTGTTTGAGTATGGCATGGCTGTATCAATTCTGCAAGCATTTTGGGAAGAATTGTGTTGATTCCTGACTTGAAATTTAATATAAATAAATTTTTTTGAAAAATTATGTACAAAATGAATTGAGAGTTGTCCACTAAACTTTCAAAATTCATAATTCCTGAACAGATTGTCCGATTTTGCTCAAACTTTCACGGTTTACTCTTCTTGGTCATCTTCATTCACTAAGAGCACACTGATGCCTGGGTTGCATTCTCCTTTAACAATAGGAAAATATTTATGTGTTTGACAAGCATGGCATTTCCTCTAAACAACTCAGTTTATAATGATAGCTGAAGAAGAACTTACCATTCATAAAGTATACCAGCCAAAGGACATTCATGCTTCTTCATATACTCCTGGATGATTGGGAAGTGCCCCATAAAGAAACTGGAAATGAAATATAGAGTGATTATAATAATTTGAAACTGAATTTTATGAAAATGAATGGAATAAATGAAAGTGTTATTCAACATGTTATTCAATATTTGTAACATTCTTTTTTTTTATCATACTGAGCAATTGATTGGTTCATTCATACTTTCATACACTTTAGTGTTTAATTGTTTATCTATTTATTTATTCACATATTCATATATTCATTATTAAAGGCATTGGCTAACTTTGTGAGCAGCTGATTTAAAAAATTCTCAAACTAAATTGAAACATGTGTATGAGTACTCGTATTTATACTCAAAAACCCTGAAACCAACCATAATTTCGAAGGAAAAGCTGTAAGTTAGACGCAAACCGCGATTTCATTAGCTTTCGTCTCGAGAGACACTTAGCTAAGAGGACCGTTTGCGCGAATTCAAAAATACCGTTACTTGCCTTCCGCCGCGTGATACGTCAATACACACAGTGCGGTCCGTTGAGTCATGTGCGCATGCGCACTCCTTACGTTGGGTCTATGCAACCGACCCTCGTATATTTTTCAAACATTGGTTCACATTTCTAATATTTAAAAATACTTCCCGTGGATATTATGCTCTGAAACTTTCACACTGGTATTTTTACCCTATAACCCTAATGTTTATCCCATTTTTAAGTAACAAAATGAGATTTTTTTAAAATCATAACAATGTTAGCCAATGCCTTTAAGGAAGGGAAAGGGTGTGTACATGTATTACATGTATCAAGAGAAAATCAATACCAATATACATGTAGGAGCTAGAATATGCATGCCACAAACAGAAAACAGTATTAAACCATATGAATCATAGGTTTTAAACATTATTTCTTTTGAAGTAGACCTAAAGTTTCTTTCCATTAAAATGACAGAGAGTTGAAAAAATCTGAAACACCAAGAGAGAGGGGGAGGGGGAGAATGGATGAAGAGAAAGGGGAAAATATCAAACACTTGATCTAATTATTCTAACTGTAGTGTTAGACCTACAAAGTACAAGAAAGTAGGACAATCCAATACACAACAGTGAATTGAAAAATCATCAGTTTGAGGCAAATAAGAATTCAGTGAAGTCAAGAGACAAGATAATGCCGACGCTGGGGCCAAGCCATCTCTATTTTACTCATCCTCCCCCATTTCACTTTCAACTAAAGAATCCAAGAATTTCATCATCACTTCCAGTGATTCCACTAATCATGTTTCCTTCCTTTTTCTAAATTCATCTTTCTTTTAACTTTGCAGCAACTGCCGTTTAAATTTGAAAATTTATCAGCTTAACTTGAACTTTTCACACATCACAAAGCAAATCACCGCGTGAAACAATAAAGCAAAGCTTCTCACCTCGCTCGTTTTGCTGATGGTATATGCGCATACTTCTTGTGCTGCATATACACGTATGCAGTGTAGGCGACGCCCGAAGTTAAGGCGAGCAGAAGGATGAAGATTAGGGTATAGCCAAATAGTCCAATGATGTTAATTTCTATCATGATGGAGGAGGTTGATTTGTCATTAGTTCTTGTAAGAAAAGGACTCGAACTCTCGTTCACTGAAAATGAATGAAAATAACGCTATAAACCAAACTTGATCTAGGTCTATCAATATTCTTTAAAAAGCGTCCATTCCGTGTAAATTGGTCTCACACCACGCTGCACGGCATCCACCTTGTCATCATGTGAATCATGTAGCAGTCTGCACTTAGTCTGATTTTCAGACAAATGAGGTACCGGCATATTTTTGTGGATTAATTTGATATTAGCCAGTGCATTGCCTTCGTCACTTGCCCAACGAATGGTAAATGAAATAGAATATTGTTTTGGAATGGAAACATGATATTTACTACCGTAATCACAAATTCAGTATTTCGTGTGTTTGGTGTAGATTGTAGACCCTATGCACTGAATATTTATTCTGACAACCACTAAAACTAATACGAAGACTACGCATCAAAACAGAGGAGGATATGTGCAGTGCTAGGCTGGCTGTGCTTGCATGATCATGAGCTGTTCATGTGCTGCTGTGCAAATTATGCTTTGCTCATGTACATACTACGCACTGCAGATCAGCCATCATCAGATTTAAGTTACATGTATCGTCATGCGTTTTGTCTAATTGTATATTAGAAATCTTCGCTTCAAAGTGTACTTTCTTCTGACTGTAATTTTCATGATGGGAGTGACAGAAGCATTGAGCACTGCTTCACTCTTGGCACTTGTTACCTTATCATGCTTTTCATTTTCGTGTTTGGCCTTGAGTTCAGCAAGTGAGGATGCCACAATGTCTTTCCCTTTGGCTTTGACAATGGAAGAATCACTCTTTCAAAAATTCATCCAAAGGTTCAACAAGACGTACGTGGTGGGTTCACAAGAATACTTCAAACGCTTTGAAATATTTAAGGTAAGTACAACATGCAGTCATTGCAAGCAAAGAGAAATAAATAATTTGAATTTTAAACTAAAAATAAACTCATTACTAATACTAGGTCTACTAACTTAGTAATACTAAGTTAGTTTTAGTTGAAAGTGAAAATGAAAATAAATTTTGTAGTTTGAACACAACTCGACAGTAACATTTAATATGACAGTGGTTGATGAGTGGTTATGCTAATTTAATGGGGGGGGGGGGATAACGAAAATGGGCCCCTGGAAAGAGTTCCTTTTGCGACAGCCACCCTAACCCTAACTTAGCTACTGTAACCTTAAAGTTAAACTAAGTTTAAGGTACCCTGGCCTAACTGGCGCTAATGCACTTTTGTATCCATGGGCATATTTTCAGTTCTAAGGAATGAATTTTCTTTAAAATTTCACAAAATGACAAGCAATATGTATGCAATCTAGCACCCAAATTTGAATGAAATCGGACGAAAGAAACCTCGATCACGGCCATGATGGCTTCGTCGATGAACAATGCCGTGGTCCTCTTGATCTCCGATTGCCTAGGCGCTGTGTGCCTTCGTTCACCCGTGCATAGATTCACCATTTCATCTACTGTCTGACCACTCGGTCTATTACTAGGGTCTAGTTTGTCCAATTGTCAGTTTACCTATTGTTCATATGTTCTATTTACACTACGTATAATTACCATTTGGTCTACAGTATTCTTCGTCTATTTATCACTTTGTCTAATGTCCGTTTAGTCTATTTTCATTTTGTCTAATATGCCAATAGGTCTAATTTCCATTTGGTCTACATGCAAATTCATCTACATGTGATTGCCATTTGAGCTACACATCTTTTCGGCTTACGAAAACTTAGTCGTATTCTCATTTGGTCTAATTACCAAGAGGGCTAGATCTATTCTCTCTTTCTCTATAGGCCTACAACATAGGCCATAGGCCGGACGACATGCAGGCATAAATATAGTGCTTATTAGATCAAATGGGCATTAGACCCAAAAAATGGTTATTAGACCAACTAGATGTCAGACAAAATTGACATTAGACCAAATGGGCATTAGACCAAATAAAAAGGTCAATTAGACCAACTAGATATCAGACAAAATTGACATTAGACCAAATGGACATTAGACTATACTAGACGAAATGGTTATTAGACCAAATAAGCATCAGACTAAATGGTCCATAGACTAACTAGTCATTAGACTAACTGACATGTAGCCTAAATGTGTATTAAACATAAAGGTAATCAGACAAAATGGATAATAGACGAAATGATGATAGACGAATCCAAGATTAAAAAAACTGGTGATTAGACTAAGTGGTAAATCCCCCAACTCTCCCGGAATTCGAACATCCTCCCACCCCCACAGTAGAAGCATGTTAAAGCAGAAAACAATTCCTGCGAACACACATCGACCATGGGGACTAGAAAACGTGCAACATCCAAGAAAATTGAGAAAATATGAAACCCAATGCACAAAGGGTATGGAGAGCCGCCCGTACATGATGACATCGGTGCAGCCAATCCGCAGAGCCAAGAGAAACCCACCAGACGATGGAAATGAGGGCACCACCCTTGACCGACCCCACCCATCTCCCTGCAAAAACACTGCCCAAACGCATCCCGACATGCCCAAGATGCCCCCTCCCCCCCCCCCCCCTCCCCCCCCCCAACAAAGCACTTTCGCAAGCACATCACTGCTTGTGGTCATTTTCTTCCTTAAAAAACATATTAACTCCCCCCCCCTACAGATCGTGGTCAAATCCTTGGTCATATCAAATGTGAAACATCTAAACTGGCGATAATCTGTGCAGTTAGGTTTTAATTTCATAGCACAAATTGTCGCCAACTGGGAGAAAAACGGGACACTGCACAATCTGTGTAAGCGGCGACAATCTGTGCAGTGTGTTTTTGAAAAATTCTGCACAGATTGACGCCGGCGACAATTTGTGCAGCGGCAACAATTTGTGCTGCAACAGGGGCCCCTGATTGTGAAAATGATAAAGGACAGGATATCTGTGTTTGCATGCATCCCCTGCTGAAAAAAATTAGATTAATCTGCATCAACATAGATATTTTATTTCATTCCTAATTTCTCCTATATGTGTGTCATCTCTTCATTTTCAAAAAAAAATCACACCTTTTTCATCTGATTTTATTCAAATGGTCAGATGCAACCTTTTTTCACTGACATTTATTTCCTTTCAGTCTCCCAGCAAGATGTGATTAATGTTTGGTTTCTCTATCAAAGATGCCACAGGTCTAGACTGGGTTTAGATTATTATTCTGATTTATATGATACCCTGGACTCGGGTAGGGGCATCAATCTATTTTACATTTTTGGGATATGCTGTCCAAAATTTGCCAACAAGTAATAAAAAAAGAAAAAAAAAGGGAGGGGTAGAAAACATCCTCAGCTTTATTTTTCTTCATTGTTTATTATTGTTATTATTATTATTATTATTATTATTATTATTGTTATTATTATTATTATTATTATTATTTTTATTATTATTATTGTTGTTGTTATTGTTATTAGTATTATTATTATTGTTGTTATTGTTGTTGTTATTATTATTATTATTATTATTATTATTATTATTATTATTATTATTATTATTATTATTGTTATTATTATTATTATTATTATTATTATTATTATTATTATTATTATTATTATTATTATTATTATCATTCTTATTGTTATTATTATTATTTATTATTATTATTATTATTATTATTATTGTTATTATTATTGTTATCATTATTATCATTATTATTTATTATGATTTTTTTTGGGGGGTATGCCCCCTCCCCCTCCCATTCACCCTTATTGATATAGCTGCAATATTCTTTGCTTTAATTCTAAGCTCTTAAATGATTTTGAGGTGATCAGCTTGCCTGGGTATTTAAAAATGCAATCATTTGTCATGTATCATCTTTATGTATATCTCTGTTTTGTACTTGTGCAGGAAAATCTTCTGAAGCATACCAAGTTAAATGCCATAGCTACCCACAGAGATAATGCTGTATATGGAATCACAAAGTTTTCAGACCTTACCACAGATGAATTCAGATCACAGTATCTTGGATCCATCAACATACCAGACCAAAGATCACAAAATAGTCAGGTTCCTGAACCTCTTCAGAGACCCTTAAAGTCTGTTCCCTCTGCGTATGACTTGTAAGTGAAGTCCATTCTGTAGAATGTTTTGTATTTCAGTGATATTTGAAACAACAGTAATCAGTCTGGAAAAGTTTACTTTTATTTGGCTTCAGTAATTGAAATATATTTAATTAAGATCATCAGTCATATAACTGACATCTGTGTGAAAATATAATGACCCATGCTTACTTTTCTCCAAGTAAATGCTGAAAGGGCTAATTTCTCTGACTTTATTCAGTTATCTTTTTAGCTGATTCTATGATCTTGTGGGGTTCACAGTTCAACCTTTGTTTTAGTCTGAACATTTAGTGTTTTATAAGAGTAAATGAAAACACAGCAACAATGAGAAGCCCATCTATAGGTGTTCCTTGTCCTTCCTTAGAGTTCTCTGTTATGCAAATTCTTTGGATTTAACAATTTTTTTTTCTTCTCTCAAATAATTATATTTGGTTTCTTTTTGTGCATAACATTCACAGAAGAGACATCAAGCCTCCAGTTGTAACTCCAGTGAAGAACCAAAAGTCGGTGAGTTCTTGCAAAAGTGTTATTACAAAATAACAGTTAGCAGTTCAGCATTAAGATCGAGTGTTATAACTCATACAGGCCTTAAATATGTTTCATCTAATGAAGCAGACCTGAAATAACCAAGCATCACAGATGATTTCTTATTCTCAGGCTTCCATAATCTTTCACTGTGGCCTAGAAGTCTAGCAAACTGGTAATGGCATTGTCCTATTAATGATAACCTTTACAATGCATATTTGAGAATAGAATCCAATGTTGCATTATGGGTTCTGCATTTTACAATGTATGCCATACAATCTGTATGATACTATTTTTTCTATCTTTCCTTACTTTTAATTTCTTACGATGATGCTTCTCTTTACAACCCAGTGTGGAGCATGTTGGTAAGTTAAAGTGGTGTGAATATTTTGATCTCTAAGCATAATTCAGTACTGCATAGTAAACAGACCATGATAATTAACATGTACTTTCAGGTTTCTTTTAATAGTTGTTCAATATTAGAATACCAGCACTTCTAAGTGATGGCTAATTTGTCATTTTTTGTCAGTGAAGCAATGAATAAATAAGAAGTGAAATAACTGTCCAATTTTCTTTTCTTTCCTTTTTTTGATTTTCGTTGTTGTTGCAATACCTGTGAAATCTGTACATGGACATTGTGAAGTAAACAGTGTTTTAGAATTTTCAGATTCCATAAGATGAACAAGATCAATTTGGGATTGTTCATAAATTTTGAAATGTAGCCTTTGACAGGAAAAAAAGGATTATCTGAAAAGTGAAAATTTAATGTAGGTAGCTTTGGAAGCCATCAATCAAAAATAAATGATATTTCATTTTCACCATGTTGTTGGGTATGTATATTTGTGCATTTTTTTTTTTTACGTGATTCAGGTCAAATCCCTGTTGATGATAATTTTCTTTCTATTTTTGTAAATGTACCTGTAGGGCTTTCAGTGTTATAGAGAGTATGGAGACACAGATTGCTTTGAAAACCAAACGACTCACGTCACTCAGCCCCCAGGAGCTGGTGGATTGTGGGACAGCAGCAGGAGACGGAGGATGTCATGGTGGCATACCATGTAAGACTTTAAAATGGCTCAACAAAACCAAGACAATGGTAGTACCTGAATCATCCTATCCATACACAGCTAAGAAGGGTAACTGCAGAATTATAAGCAAGTAATTATTCACTCTTTGTTTCTTTAGCCCGTTGAATGCTAAGCCCAAGATAACTCGGGCTAAGGTTTATGGAATGCTGGAACCAAATCATGCTCAATGTTTTAAGCATTCCTTCTTTTAAAGAGGCTCTGTCGTGGGTTTTCATTGGGTGTGAATCATAATTTGCTGACACCAGACTTTGTGAAAAATACCTGTAATAGACTAGAGCTCCATTTCTGGAGCACAGCAAAACAAGGGATCCCACCATAAACATTCTTCGGCCTGCTTCGGGCATTCTCGGGCCAGGGAAAGTGAGATATTGACTTTGCCATATGGGGCAAAGGGTGGAATATACAGAGCATTACAAAAGGTCTGTTGGTCATAAAACTCATAGTGATGGACAACACCTGTTACTGGGTAAGCAACGATGGTATCAAATTCCCCATGGAAGCCCACGACAGAGCCTCTTTAAGTTTTCAGTGTATTTGGAACCGTTTCTTGCATTACCTGTAAAATGAAGATATGACATCTGACAAACATATTGTTTTAAGAATAATATGTTGGCTTTCCCTCTTTGATGAATGATATATGATATAGACTGTCATAGTCTTGCCAAGTGATTGAATAAAAAAGGGACTTTCATTCTACAAAAAGTTAGGTCAAAACAATATTTGATACTATTTGTAAGTTTTATGTATTATTTCATTACATTATTGGTAAGAAAGCAGAAGTTTTCTCTCCCAATAAACATAGACAGTTCCAGTATGCCATCTTGTGATATTTATTTTTCTCTTTTCAAAGCTCAACACTGAATGCAGTGGTGAAGGACTATTCATGTGGAAAGTGAGTATAGTATGGAGTATTGTTATAATTTGCTCTCGATATATTTTGTGAATTGAATACATATGTCAATGGCCAGAATCAGGTTTGACCCCAAACACTTCTATATACATTATATTTGTGAAATAAAGGAGTGTTATTATCTAGGGTAGCTGATATTGTTTATTTCTTTCAATATTGTTTCACACTGCTTTAAAAACTGATTCATATAGTATTACAAGCACAATTACAGACATATGTACATATACGTAACATAAGGCTATTTTTTTCTCATTGTGTTTCTGGCTAATGCTCTTCTATCAGCCTCACAAAGCAAAATTTGCTGCATGAATCAGATCCAAATGAGTGGTTTCGTTATCTTTGAGCTGTTTGAGAGTGACTGTATAGAATCTCTTTTGATATTCATATTGAGCCTTTTCTCTAGTATTCTTTTGAATGAGACTATTTTGATTTATTATTGATGTATAAATAAATGGATGAAGAGAAGAAACAGATCAGTGATTTTTGACAAACAAGTTTTACCCATGTGTCTTCATCACATAGCTATACCAAGAATGAGGCGGAAGTGATGCCATTCATGTTGTATAACCATGGCCCTCTTAGCATCTCGGTGGATGCAGAGAGTTGGCAGTATTACCTAGGAGGTATTATCCAGTATCACTGTACACCAAACTATCTCAACCATGCTGTCCAGATCGTTGGCTATGACAAGTCAGGTAGGTTCAAAGGTCAGAGGTTATAGGTGAACATAAGCCCTGAAGCCTCTGATGATGAAACTTTATATCAAGAGAACTTGTGTCATTTTGAAGTTTATGTTATAATCCTTTGTATCATAGGATATCTTTTATCACTTGAGAGCCTTATTGTAATTTTTTTTTATACCCCCGCCATATGAAGGTTTTAAATAGGAATCAGCATACAGTCGGGCAGTCGGTCGGGTCAGGCAGGCTTCAGTCCATTGCAAATCTTGCGGATTGAACTACTTCCTCATTTTTCAAGCAATGCTCATGAAATTCAGCACACACATTGGTCTTGGAATGAGGATGTGCAAGACACATTTTTTTTTAATATGTGGAAACTGTGTTGCTATTTTAATGGCAGAATATTGCAATAAATCGGGAAAATCTAGCAGATGGAACTTCTTCATTTTTCAAGCAATGCTCATGAAATGTAGCACACACATTGGTCTTGAAATGGAGAGTGCAATATCTTTTTTATGTGTCAGAAACTGGGTTGCCATGGTAACTGCATATTTTACCCTCCAGCTCAAAAACCCACAATAAGTTTGCCAAAATGAAAAAGCAGATCCATAGCTTCAAAATGATATATAACTTGTCAAAATTGATCAACTATAACCCACCTAACTACTTGATCCAGTGTAGAGGAATTTTAGGGAGAGATTCTCAAAACAAGGAGAAAATGCGGTTCGAAGTTTGAGGTTTATTCGGGCATGAGATGTGCAAGATCTGTTGAAAACCTTAAAAGTCCATAGCAACTGGTATGAAGGATTAATCGGATTATATTAATTTTAGGCACAGCAGGCAATGATACTTTGTCCTTTCATCATGTAAACTTTCATTCACTTAGCTTGCTCAGTTCATGAGTTATGAAAGGGCAAACTTGGCATTGTGTGAAGGGAATAAATAAAGGTACTCTGCTTCTATTGTATGAAGGTGTGAGTCATCATCCCTCCCATTGATTAACTTGACAAAGTAGCCTAGGCATTAACCCATAGCAGTACAGAGCTTTCTTGAGGTCTGAATTAATCATCTTCAATCCTCAAATTGGCAATACAAATTATTTTTTTCCATGTTTGCATAGCTTGAAAAAAAAAAATATGGATCTAACATAAACCAAAATGAAATATAATTGTAAAATTCAATAAGAAACTGCCAGTTTGAACACAGAAATAGTGATTAAATATTATTCACTGCATTGCCAATTTAAAGAGTTTAATGATTAGTTACACTTAAACTGCTCTAATTCGAGAACGCCACAGCATACAGCGATGGGAATGGGCTCAAATTTTGTATTTTTTTTCTCTTTCTGCTCATGTGTGATATGTACTTCCCAACATTCTGTACCAACAGATACTGCAAAAGCGTCTCCTAAAGGTGACACTGTACCTCTATGGGTTAACTCTAGTTTTTTTTTTGTTTTTTTTTTTAAATCTAGGATAAGAAAAGAGTTTGTGCTGTCATGATTCTATTATTGATACATCTTTCATTTCAAATATTCATGCAAATGTAGCTCTTCCACTTTGCCACTATCTCAAAGATTTCATCAATAAATCTCACATATTTAACTCTCCCACTTCATCATCATCTTAGAAAGTTCATCATTTAATCTCACCCATGTAACTTTGACACTTGATCACTCTCTAAAAAATACTATCTCTATCTTAAAAAATCTATTCTCATGGCCAGCCTATTTTCTGTAAATTGCAATTCTGAGACATTCCTCCATCATTAACCGACAATAAGGTACATTGCGACTACATCATATAGGATCTATGATAAAATTATGTAAATTTGAAAACATTCGGTCAACAATCACAACATTTATTACCTAATATGGCTACATGAATTAAAAAAACAAAATATGGGTCACGGCTTGACCTTAGCAACAAGCGACGGCTGTGTTCACTGCTCAGCTTGAGAGAACTCTCCACTGTCTGAAAAAAAAGGGTGTTATAAAACTGCTTGTATCTCGTTTTTGGTCGAGTTTCATGACTTCATATCTTGACAGTAGGTAGAAAAAGAGTTTCTAGTATTTTTCAAATAAGTTGATTTTCTAAAATTTGATTTTTGAAGCCCAAATGACTATTTTGGCTTATTACAGAGAATCTTGCTTTGTGACTTATTGTGGATTTTGAGCTGGGTGGTCACATATTGTGGCAATAAATCAGGAAAATAGCATTGTGGATCAAACTACTTCCTCATTTTCTGAGCAATGCTCATGAAATTTAGCACATACATTGGGGCAGGGGTATTAGTGATATTTTTTAATGTTTTGTTTTGATGTTTGTGTACATGTGTGTACTTGTGGAATGCTGAGATATTTGAGTCATACCACACCTATCATATGAAAAAAACAAAGATAGTCCATCATCTATTCAGAGCAAGAATGGTGTTAACTCATATTATTTCAAACAGACTTTGTGCCCTTCTGGCCCCAAACAGATGACATCATAATTGTTTTCAAGGATGTCATTTAACCCATTCATGACAGGAATTATTTAAAGCCTAATTTGATCCGCTTTTATTCTTCAAATTGGCAACACCAAAAGTTTTTTTATTGCTACATTTTAAAATAAAAAGTCATGTATCTGAAATGAATATAAATTGGCAAAAAGTATGAAGAGAATTCAAAAAGTTGCCAATTTGTAGGGGAAAATGGTGATTTTAAAAATTCCATTACATTGCCAATTTAAGGATTTTAATGCTTATTTCTATTTAAAAAATTTTCAACATCGAATAGAAAGTATTGACGCAACAAAAATGGGCACAGTTTGTGTAGAAATTTTTGCTCTTTCTACTCATGTATTTAGAATGATTTCTAGGGCTCTGCATCAAAGGTTATAAGGCCAAACCACATAATATGGACCTTCTGTCACGAATGGGTTAACATAACACCTTGTTTATATTCTTTTTTTTTTTTTCTCTCTACATTTGCCTTCATTTATTGCAGGTGATATTCCATACTACATTGTGAGGAATTCATGGGGAGCAGACTGGGGCATTGATGGCTATCTCAAAATTAAAATTGGTAACAATGTGTGTGGAGTGGCCAGTGCAGTCCAAACTGTTTCAGTCTAGAAGACCACATAAGGCTGAGGAACATCAAAACTCCCTCCTTATTGATTACTTGTTATGAATGGAGGTAACATGTTAATCACTCCTCTATAATCCTACACGTTGTCTTTCTCATTACACTTGCTAGCATACTGTAGTAGAGACTTTATTCCATGGGGAAACAAAGTGGCCTAGCAATTTTTTTTTTATTAAAGTTAATTAATGGTGGCTATCACTGATAGTACTTATACAGATATAAACGGCCGTAAAAGGGTCTGGTTAGACTATGGTGTCCTCAGTAACGAGAATGGGACTGTTTTCCTAAGGGGCGCAGTAGTCGCTGGCAAATTTGCTCATTTGAATGAAGCTGATGGGAACTGTATTTCATCACATGATGCACATTGGACCAATCACTTTCAGAGATTCTTATCATGATGGATATAATAGTATATATCCATTGGTCTTATGAGATTTCCAAGTATTTACAGGTAAACAATTTTGTACAGAAAAATTATTAATGCTCATGATGCCAAGTTTTACTAACATGTATCTCAAGTACAGTATGGTGAGATAAGCTTTAAACCATAGTGCCTTTTTTCATTGTCATATAAATACAAACATTCCTTAATTTCAAGTGTTGAACTGTAGGTAGAAGAAGGTTTAAACTGCTGTTGATTATAAAACCTTATAACAACACTGTGACTATACTTCCAGTGAAATAATCGAATTTGTTATTGAATTTGAGTAACTGTATGTAGATTGAATCAGTAGGTGCACTGTCTGTTGGTTTGTCTGCTGAGTTGTGAAATCATTCATTGAACAAAATAAAGGACCAGTGATTGTTTTCTTTGCAGCATTGGGCTTCATCAATTCTGTCTGAATCTTAAAATTATCAAAGCTGACTGGGTGGGAAATAGGGCCTTCTATGTGAACAGGCCTTTGTCATTATCATAAACATAGTTATTTGTTTTACGAATGGGAATCAACCTGTGGTGGCAAGTTACAACTGTTGTAACTAAGTTTGTCATTACTATCAAAGAAATTTTTGTGAGTTAAGCCCCTGATGCTGACAAATCATTTTAGTCATTTCATTGTGTATCAAATATATGTATGTTTTATGTAATGTTTATTTAATACAGAGCTCCCAGAATAACAGTATTTTAACTACTGATGGGGCTACCCTGTTTAAAAAGGTATGAAATCAATAAATGAAATAAATAAAATATATGTTCTCTTTTGATGACATGATAGGAATCATAAATATCACATAATGTGCATGTACATATTTTGTTGTTCTTGAAAGATAGATTGTATATCAGAAAAAGTAATATGTTCTTTCGTACATACATGTATGTAGTTATGTTCAAACAACCAAGATGTATTCATGAAAATACTACTAATAATAATAATAATTAGACCATTTATATAGCGCAGTCACTATGTAAATATACTCTACTGCGCTGTAGTGTAACAGAGCTCCCAACAATGCTACTGCTCAAACAAATTAAACAATTATGCATATAATACAATTAACCAAAAACTTCTGAAAAAAGATGGGTCTTCAATAAATGTTTGAAGATGGTAACAGTTGGTGCTTTTCGTATTTCCAGTGGTAATTTGTTCCAAAGCTTTGGAGCAGTGCAACTGAAAGCACGATCCCCAAGAGTTACTTTTGTTCTCAAGTGAGGTAACTTTAGAAGCAGCTTATCCTGTGTACTTCGTAAGTTATGTGCATATGAATGTGACCTAAATGATATTAATTCAGACAAGTAATTAGGAGCTTGACCATTCAGTGCTTTGTAAACAAGCAAAAGTATCTTAAATGCAATTCTCTGCCTTATAGGCAACCAATGTAATTGAATCAGAACAGGTGTAATATGGGAAAACTTTGAGGAACTGGATACAAGTCTTGCACATGCATTCTGAACATGCTGCAGCTTGTTGATTTGTGAGTCTGGTAAACTAAGGATATGATGAGGCTACATGTCTTAAAGACTAGAAGTACATGTGCATGCAATATAATGGTGAGGTAGGGAAATTCAGATAGATTGAGAGATATTAAATTTTGTGTATGTAGCTTCATTACCAAAGCAGTTATATGTTATAGATTTTTCACATCAACTATGCAAGAACATACCACTGTAAGATTTTCTTAAAGCATTTGTGAAGTAATTACATTGAATTTGAATTGAATTGATTTTGTTCCACTTTTTTTTTACATCATTCACATTTGACAAAAATATAATGCATTTCAAAATCATATGGTAAGAAAAAAATCAAAAATATTTCCGAATGGACTCTTCAGCACAAAATGGTAAATGTAAAAAAAAAAAGTGAGGAGCCTAAATGAAAAGCATAGCTTGTATAGATTAGGCTCCTGTTGAAGTCATAATGTGTCCTTTCACATGCTCAGAATTTCATATCTCTGATTGCTGTATACTTCTTTGTGTATGAATCCTGTAGAAAATTCTTGAGGCGAGTGTTGCCTGTTTAGGGAAGATTATCCAATAATGCTAACTGTATCCATTCAGTGAAAGAGGCAAATTACAAAAACATCATGAATACTAATTTTAGTATCGTAACTAAATATTTGTGACCTTGTACGTGCCACTATTGATGTGTTCATCTACTGGAAATATAATTTCTATAAAAATGTTTTATCACTTCATATTGTTTTGTTTATTTCTTTTGTTATTTCAATATTTTGCCTCGAAATTTAAATGTTGTAACTTTTCCCTTCACTCTTGTTGTTATTTTTTGTATGAATTTAGCCATCTCTCTCATTCCATTCTTTGATATATTGGAGCAGTACTTGCCTAGCATTCTCATTTTGAAAAACTAATCAGAAAGCGTTTAAGTCCAGATATTAATGATTGTGTGTACATGTATATGTAAATGTATAAATAAGTCTTAGATATATGTATTTTTTCACTCAAAAATGCAATAAATATCAGAAAAGAAAATAAACACAATGTCGAGCAAGATTTCATTGTTTTGGAACAAGTCTTTATTCAGTGTTTTGAAACAAGTCTTTATTCGTTGTTCTGATGAAACTTTTAATAATATATAGTATATCTTGACATTTTACAAAATATCTTTTTAACTTAAAGTCTACTTCATAGTAGTTTTTGTGGTCATTGGTTTAATCTAATAAACCCAGTTATTATACTTAATTTAACTATTGTGCAGCCGTCCACTCTACTGACCAAACTGCAATGTGTAAATTATTTTAAAAACACTGCTGAATAGCAAATCTTATCAGCATTTCATAGTTTCTCAACACCAAATTTTGAAGACAATGCTGTTATTATTTTTATAGGACTTATGAAACCATACACTCGTATCTGTCCAAATACAATTTATGTGAGAGTACAAAAATGGCTCAGTTGGAAAAAGCAAGATAAATATGTTTGAAATCTTTGTGCAACATAGAAAACATTGAAACCATACACTAGTATCTGTCCAAGTACAATTTATGTGAGTACAAAAATGGCTCAGTTGGAAAAAGCAAGATAAATATGTTTGAAATCTTTGTGCGACATAGAAAACATTGCAAAATTTACAGACTGGAATGTATAAAAGTGTGCATCAGTGCTATAATTCCAATGTTTATATGTTAAAAGAGTTACAATAAAAAGATATTGATATAATGCCATGCTGGCTCCTTCACAGACAAATGAGTAAATGATTATGACAAGTGAAGATAAAGATTGGATAATAAATCATTATATAAACATAAGGGCTTGGTATTAGCAGAAGTCCGCAAACTGGTGGAAATTTGGGGAAAAAAAATCAAAAAAATCAAAAAAATCTTGAGTTTAGAGTCAAAAGAATGTATGCCAGTTAGTTATGACATTCAAACCAGGGTGAACCGACAAGGTTACAGGTTTAGTGCATGGGATAACTTTTACTAACCAAGCAAGCACACAAAAAAAGGTATGTGGGCTTTAAGCTTTTTTTGGGGGGGGGGGGATGCGGCTTAACTTTATTTGCTCTTTTTGAGACTGTGCATGTATTTATCATATTCAGTCTGACAGCTTTGTAAGATAGATAGATAGAATCCATAATGAGCTCATTCTAATGCATTAATTGTGTACCTTATTGAAGATAAAGATTTTTTTTTTCTTTCTTACCTTGGAAATCTATTAATCTACCCAATTTCAATACGTCTTAAAAACATATAACAATCTACATTTTCAGTTCAATAATTGTGTGACCTTGTGTGAAAATACACTGTATACCAGTAACTGATGTTCAAACAACTTCAGACAACTTCATACTCCATGTACATGTAGTAACTGAATTATTTCAGTTAAAAATCTGATTTCTCAAATGCTGCAACTTCATAACTCATAAATGTGGATGTAAAGAGTTTTGAAAATGCAAACTTCTACAGAAAACAATTATTTTGAATGTATAACATGCTGCCAATTTACATGTATGTTTGTTTCCACATACAAGTTACTGGTGTTGCTTCAAAACAGACACTGGCATACAGATTTTTCTTCCTGCTCTCATACACAAAAAAAACAAAACAAACAAAATACATTACAGCCCTAGAATCAAGTATGTGAAACCTTCAAATGTAGGTAATTATCTTGAATAGATTTCATTATTTAATTTTCATGATTTCATACTTCTTTTAATATACTGGTAGTTCGACGAAAGATTATAATATTATGATATACTAGAGGCAACCTGTGGCAAGGTTATGGGTTTCAAAGTTAAGTACATGTACTGTAACTGGTTACATGAAGCTGTTCTGTCAGCTGTTATAAATATATTTCAAGTGAATATATTCTCAAGGTTTCAAACTTATTACAGGCACATTTTGCTCAAGTGATACAATATTTTTCTAAACAAAACACCACAAAAGAGAGTTACCGGTACCCTTTTATATGTATATCAAGTAAGCAATGAGGCATTCTACACGTGTATACTGAAAAGCAATAAAAATATTACGCATCTGTACAAGAAATAAAACAGACAATATAAAATACAGTTATCCTGTTTGTACAAGAGAAAATTGTGCTGCATATAAAAAAAAAATAAAAAAAAATTGAACACATGCATGATTAATATTCCATAAATACATCAAATACCAAACTGTAGGAGTGAAGCAAACTGAAACTTACATAAATGTAAAGTTTCTGAAGTTTATAAAGACATTGAAATACATTGTAGCATATGACAACATTAACATTTTTAATAATCAAGACAAGAAAGAATCAAGATGAAACAGCCTGTAAAATTTTACAATGAAACTGCAGAATATGAAAAGGAGTTAAATATCATTTGAATACAAATTATACATTGTACCTAAATACAAAGATGAATTGTTGAATAACTCACCAAAGTTTCTCAGTTTTCAGTTGATATATTTCTAATTACTGTACTCTTTTACCTTTTAACTAGCCTGGCATTCTAAAGTATCATGATTAACCATAAAAAAGCTGTGAATTTTCAGCTAACTACTGAAAAAGCATTACAAATGTAAAACATATTTTTACCCCATTTGCAAGATCCACTTCATAAGTCCCTACAAATGATATTTCAGTTAGTACAGATATTTACAGAACATAAAATGGAAAATGCAATTACATCAATGCCCAAAATAAAACTACCACAGAAGAGGCTTGGACATCACCAACTAAAAAACGGACAAATAAATAAATAAAAAGGCTTCAACAAAATAATTATTATTATTAATGGTTTGGCGTCACCTGTGCCTGGGAAGGGAAAAGCGAATAGAATCACTGTAACCCTGAGGTCTCTCCTCCCGATATCACTGATTGGGGGTATGCAGGTGGACCACATACACTGGGGATTCCCCCTACTCTTATACAAATAGTGCAGTGGGACCTTTAACGTGCAAAGGTTGGGGACTCTCCTTTACACGGGACCTCCATTTAACGTCCTATCCGAGGGATAACGACATAACTGTACATGTATATCTGTAAGTGAATGGTAATGAGAATAATTATCAGCTTCATACAACAAACCCTGTGAAACATGTAGTGCCCACTACAAGTACTGTATGCCATTTTATTTTCTTGCAACTGTTACCACATCATGTCTGAACAAAACTTAAACTCAACTCGTTGAATACAGAACTGTCCAACTCCCATATATGTAATACAGGAGCCATCAGGTTCCAAGGAGCAATAGGTTAACCCATTCGTGACAGAAGGTCCACATTTTGTGGTTTGGTCTAATAACCTTTGATGCAGAGCCCTAAAAATCATACTAAATACATGAGCAGAAAGAGCAAAAAATTCTACACAAACTGTGCCCATTCGGGTTGCGTCAATATTCGTTGATTGATGCTGACATTTTTTTAAAGGAAAATAAGCATTAAAATCCTTAAATTGGCAATGTGATAGAAAGTTTAAAATCACCGTTTTCCCCTGCAAATTGGCAACTTTTTGACTTCTCATCATAATTTCTGTCAGTTTATATTCATTGCAGATACATGACGTTTTATAAGAAAAATGTAGCAATAAAATAAAAATGTTGGTGTTGCCAATTCGAAGAATAAAAGCTGATCAAATTAGGCTTTAAATAATTCCTGTCACGGATGGGTTAAGGGTATAAATAAGAACAATATAGTTTAAATCTCTGCTGAAAGCAATCTTAATTTGTGCATATATTGAATATCTTTCTTCAGCTGCTGTATTTCGGATCTATATTTCTTTCATAATGTACTTTTTTGACATAAATTCATGGTACAAATAAGTGTACAGAAATTTTGTGCGTTCACAGTTGAAATATGACAATATCATATGCATAAATCGCTATCAGTATAATGAATTTGATATCAACATGAAATGTAAGTCAAGCTTACAGTGAAAGCAAAAGGTTGCAGCTTGAAATTGTGAGTACTGTACAATCCTCTATTTCTACAACTGGTGATCTCAAATTTGCTCTAATTACACTTACTCAAGGGTTTAGTTGTCAAAGAATACAAGGAAGAAAATCCTCATTTGGAAGGAAATCTGCGAGTATGCATTTCTTTCATTTTCTTTAACTCAATTAATATTATCAGCAATATAAAATACAAAAATAGAGATACTGATTTGCTAATATTCACATCAATAAATGCTGGTTGAATTGTCGTGACCATCCATTTGCTTTTTACATTCAAACCAAACACAATCATTCACTGAGTCAATGCACAAGAAGGAACTAAAAGGGCAGATTCTCAATTACTCATACTCTTCAAAACATAGCAGTAAAAAACAGAAGGCAAATTATACCTACATGTACATTAATGACTGTGAAAGATATAAATTCCATTTTAACTATCACCCGCAGCCTTAGTCGGGCCTACAATGCATAATGTTTGGTACCTTGATTTCTTTCTTTTAACTTCATTTCACTTATTGCTATTGTCTTTTTATGAATATTATTGATTTTAATGCGTCTCCAGGTACATCCAATTGTCAAGCCTTATTGGCTTTTACGGATGTACCTTTTTCCATGTAATTTTTATTCGACTTATATTTCTCTGTGTTTTTATGCTTGATTTGATGTTATTTTGCTGTTTTTTATATTCCATCTTTTATTTGATATATATATATATGTACCACGTTTGATGGAAATAAATGAAATTGAATTGAATTGAATTGATTTACGATAACTATAGGCAAAAATCGTTGTCAATTCAGTCAGGCTCTGTTTATGTGGCACATGAATAAGAAATCATAATAGGGCAATTCCACGTGGAAAGTACAATCAGCTAAATTCGGATTTATAGTAAAAACAATCACTTTGATAGTCCTGAATAGTCAAATCCTTCAATTCAAAGAAGCTAAAACAAAAAGAAATCCCACCATCTTAGTCAGTATTGGTATAATGCATGTCTGATTTCACAAGACATTTTGTTATTTGAAAGTAGCACCACTTTCTGGTTATTTTGTCACCAAGGTAATACCACAGTATCATGAATTTAAGTAGAAAATTGTTGGAATGAAAGAGTTCACATGAAAGAATGGGCATATTTCAGATTAAGAAGGAAGGTAGGGTACAAAATGAAAATAGGCACACAAACTCTAAAAATATGAGTAATGGAATTACAAATTGTAATTCCATTACCGTGGAATTGTCCAATACCACATCTGACTTAACCAATAAATACTTATTAGCCTCCCTAAATAATTTTATCATCCAGGCGGATTCGCTCAGCCACCGTTTTCAGCACAGAAATCACCGATAACATATAGTCAATCATCTTGATCCTTTGATATGACCTTCAGAAGAAATCAGGTGGGCAGTGTTGGTCATGCTTGATTGTCAGAAGCCCTCTGATGTTATCATTCTTGCATGGCTACTATTATCATTATTGTTATAGGTACCCTAAATATGCACATACATGACTGTTGTCAGTCAAATTGACCAATGCCTTACTCATACCTCTTTATCAAATGGAAACTCTCATCAAATCTGCTCTTGTATAAATGTTTATTAGGTAGAATGGACACTTGCCTAGGAAGTCTTGCAATACACATGGATCATGAATGAACATGAGGTTATTAAACTATTGATGAAGGCCTACAATTCAACATGTTTCACCACGTATATTTCATATAGACAGCCTCTAATGGTTGACTTTACTCCAAGGGCCTTTGAAATCATAATCAAATCTTTCAAGCTGAAAACACAACCTGACCATTGGTCGGTGGAGACAGGTCACTATCCACCTCCTCCTCCTCGTCAGCGTCAGACGAACTTAGACCCTCAAAGATAACATCCTCCATTGTACCTGCCAAGCTCCCCTTACCTACTGAGCTAGGACTGGATGACAGAGGGCCTCCTCCACGGCTAGGGCTTCCGATGTGAAGCTTACGGAACATGCTGCCATCTACACTGGTGTTGAGGTTGGGGATGGACAGTGTACGTTTCATGTTGACAGTGAGTGGTGGGATATAATTCCTGGGCAGGAGGTAGTTGGACAGGTTGAAGAGGTCTAGGAAGACTTTGTAACGATCACTGTGAGATTAAAGTGAAATAGGAACATAAGACATTTAGTTACCAGAGAAAGTATTATCATGATCATTTTGTTTGGTGCCATCTATGCCTGGGAGGCAAAAAGCAAACTGAATCACTGTAACCTGCAGTTCTCTCCTCCTGATATAACTGATTGGGGGTGTGCAGGTGGGGTTTCCCCCCTACTCTTATACGAATAGTGCAGTGGGTTCTTAAAGTGCAAAGGTGGTTACTCTCCTCTACACAGGGATGACATCTCAAAGCGCTTTGTATCTTGTGGAAAAAGTGCTATAGAAATATCTACTATTATTATTATTACACGGGACCTCCATTTAATGTCCTATCCGAGGGACGGAGTGTTTTTCACTGCAGCATAGCTTGCGTCTATGAAACAGGAAAGGCGCACATCAACACACCATGGAGGCTTCAGTCATCCACCTAGAATGGACTTGAACCCATGATGTTTGACACTCTATCAACTGAGCCAACTCAATCCTTGTATTTGCCAGACAATATCATACCCATAAGGCATACTGTACGAACAGAATCTGTCATCATCATTTTCATGGCAAGAAACCTGAAAGAATTTGAACCGCTACAATGAATAAGGGAGTTTGATCCACATAAACACTTCTGTTTTGTTAGAGTAGTCATTATGAATCGACTCATGCAGAACTGCATCAGTTTTATTGCTTAATGAATAAATTCTCTTATGACAAGAAGTTAATCAGATGACTGCTTACATCTGTATAGTTTTGTAACTCTAGTGGTCTGACCTTCCTCTTTTAACTAATGTTAGCTCCAAGAAAACATATTCTTGGTTGACAAAATAAATACCATACTTGTAACACTGACATGTTCATAGTAAAGACGAATCACATTATTACACGAGTAATAATAACTGATTATCTTGTAAAGCAAGAACCCACCTGACAGTAGATCGAAGGTAATGGTAACCGGAGGAGCCTCCTGTTCCTGGTTTAGAACCAATCATACGCTGGACCATCATCACATGGTTGTCTGAATTGATTGAACACATTCCATTTGAGAAAAAAAATAAAGGCACATTAAAACCATTCTGTACAAACACAAATGAAATTAATTTGTCAAATTTTAACATATTTAAATTCTTAACCAAACCCTCGCATAAAATAATGACAACCATCACTTTATTAGTATAAATAGGTCTGCGGTCAAATCAATATCTCATTTACATAACTATCAAGACTATCTAATTATGATATAAATATATCATTCTACAAACCAAATATCACTTTTTTAGGGAAAAAATTAAGAAAAACTTCAGACTGAGGATGTTCACACCATGTAAAAATGATTTCATGTCACAATTTTCTGTAAAACTTTGGTGAAATATTTCCAAACTTACATCTCCATTTAGTTAGCAGAGAATCGATGTCCATGAGTCTTGTCATAAACTGGTAAGGCTGGTGGAAGCGGACTTCCTCTCGGTAGTGGGATATCAACAGCGCCCCCTGGAGAGCTTTGTGGGAGATTCGAACATCACCTGCAAAAGTAGAATAGTTTCAAAGCTAAAAATAACATCAAGTCCAGAGAATGGCTCCAACACGACTCCCCAAAATGGTACTAGAGGAAGAGAAAGGGGGTCAAGACCAAGAGGAAGAGGTCCACATTTTGTGGTTTGGTCTAATATCTTTTGATGCAAAGCCCTAAAAATCATACCAAATACATGAGCAGAAAGAGCAAAAAATTATACACAAACTGTGCCCATTTTGGTTGCGTCAATATTCGTTGATTGATGCTGAAATTTTTTTTTAAAGGAAAATAAGCATTAAAATCCTTAAATTGGCAATGTGATAGAAAGTTTAAAATCACCGTTTTCCTCTGCAAATTGGCAACTTTTTGACTTCTCATCGTAATTTCTGTCAATTTATATTCATTTCAGATACATGACGTTTTATAAGAAAAATGTAGCAATAAAATAAAAATGTTGGTGTTGCCAATTTCAAGAATAAAAGCTGATCAAATTAGGCTTTAAATAATTCCTGTCACAAATGGGTTAAAAAGATGGACAGACTGCTTAAGATTTGACTATGCAAGTAGAGGCATAGATACCTTGGGCAAAGCCTCCTACTGAGCAAGGGAGCGGAAGAATTGGCAGAAGATCGTGGAGTGGATGCCAGCACTCAACTCACCGTTTGAGTAGTAGGCATAATGTAAAATAAAACAGGGAAAACAAATTCACAGTATTCACTACAAAAACAAGGATCACCCGGACAAAAATGGTTATTTGTGAATTAGTATCAATTCAAATTATTGAAATATAAATAGCACTTCACAAACCTCTGGCAAGCAATGTCTTGTATTTCTCTGTATCCAGTATGACATCATAAGTTTCCTTGAATGACTTGTGATCATTTAGAATCTGATCTCTTTCAGCTTCACTTTCTGCTGCCTGGTGGTATAGACATGAGAATAAATGTCAGGTGTGAACCCCTTTCTTACTGTTACAAAAATCCAGTAACTCATTATCTTTGTAGCAGATAGGTATTTTGTTCATTTATTGCAGGATCTGCAGAGTGAGGAGCTACATTTTGATTTGTTATGCAAATTAGCATCTCTAGAAAGTGTCAGAGAGCTTGAGTGATTCTGAATAGAAGAGAATGTGCATTAGCTGTGTAATCTTATACTCCTGATTTACAAAATAACATTAATAATGAAATAGGTAAAGTAACTAAATGGTTCAAATCAAACAGATTGTTGATAAATCCTACTAAAACAAATTACATTACTTTCTTCAATAGGCAGTCTACCTTAACTGATTCCCTTGATAGGCTATTTCTAAAACTCGATAATGTTGCAATAAATAAGGTTAATAGTGTTAATTTTCTTGGGGTTCATATTGATTACAACATGCGCTGGGACACGAATGTCAATAAAGTCACTCAAAAGGTATCTAAATGTATTGGTATATTGTATAGATTAAAAGAGTCACTTCCCCCTTCTGCATTAATACTACTTTACAATTCATTTATGCTTTCATACCTTAATTATTGCGTTGCTGTCTGGGGCAATTGTAGTCAAACTAAATTAGATAAATTATTCAAATTACAGAAAAAAGCCCTTCGCTTAGGATGCCCTTACCGTGCTCATTCTGCCCCATTGTTTAGAAAATTGAAAATCCTTAATATATTCGATTTGTACTTCTATTCCCTTGCTCTCCTTGGTTTCTTCTACTTTCAAAATAAATTACCCTTTAATATTTCTCAAATGTTCACCCTAAATTACCAAATTCATAATCTTAATACACGTTTTAAGGATTCCTTTCACTTATGGCCCGTAAAAACTAATAATGTAATGAAATCAGTTCGTCATAATTTTCCCGTAATTTGGAACTCAATTCCCATATATATCTCAAAATGCAATTCAATGAATTCCTTTAAAAAAATGCTGAAGCAGTTTCTTTCCGATAAATATGTATAGTTGATTTTCCGTTGTTCATTTATATTACATTTTGTTCATGTTTACATTTCTTTTTTTAAACATTTTTTTTTGTTATGTTTCTATTTTCATTTGTGTATTAATTTCATTTTATGTTATGAATTTATACTAGGGAACTATGCTAAGACAAGGCCCAAGGGCTTTATTCATGTAGTTCCCTTTTTCATTTTCTAATTTTGTTTATCGCTTTCGCTGTATTTGATTTTATTGTATTTTTTATGAGAATGAAATAAATGAAATTGAATTGAAAAAAAAAAAATTGAATTTAGGAGTATAAGAGCTTGACTTTGGGTGTAACCAGCATTGACACTCTGCCTAGTTGTCTTTAGAGAGTTAAGACCTGTGTCCTAGCTTTGACTACCGGTGTAGCTCGGCCAGACGGCTAATTCACCTTTAAAGGACCAAGCCTGAATCCACAAGTCAATTTGTAAGTGGAAACTACTTTTCTTTTCTGATAACGGTAGTGTAAATGGACTGAAGTTGTAAAAGAGAGTTTTAATGGTCACTATGGAAAGGTAGCATGGATTTTGTGATATTGATAAACAGACTTATTTCTGTGCATTAATTATTTGAAAATGCCATGCAATTTCATCATTATAATCTGTAATTTTATAGATTTGTAAAAGTAAGAAAAACAAATGATTATTGTAGGTACTATTCTTGTGTTTTAGCATTTCATTACCTGAAAATTATTGAGAACTAGTTACTTGTACATGTGAGGGTTTATTACAATTTTCAGGTAGCTCCTTTTTCATGGGGTCTCATCTTTACCTCGATCACGTCTCTGGCTACCAGCGTGGGTTGAGACTCAACCGTGGAGCCACTTCAGTGGGCCCTTTCTGTGTGGGAGCATCTTTGACTATGTGACTGAATTCCTGCTATCTTTGTGGAACAGCAGGAAATATACAACTTCGTGGGTCGGCTTTGTGGAACTGTGTGGCAGATGCTCATGAACCCCGTCAACTTAGTAATCATCATCACCGATCATCAATAAAAGACAGATATCACGGACCCTAGAACACCATTTCAGGTGTCGCCAGCTACGGGGTAAGACTGTTCCTTGTTCTTCCCAATTTTCAAGTCAGTTCTTCTGAGACCGTCAACACAGATAACAATTGGACACGATTGGACTCAAAACTCTTCCCAAATGCTTATTCGTCATGCGGACACTTTCAATTTAAACAGGATTATCGATGGTTTGAATGGGACAAAGGACTGATTAACTCTTTCACCTTTTTTTTTGTAATTAAATCATTTTGGTGTTTTAACTGAAACCTACGCCTAAAAGTCTGTGAAAGTATACTGTATGTATTAGATTATTTCTGTCTATTTGAGAATAGTCAACCATTGCCGGCATAGAGTATTTTAATTTTGGTTGTTTTCTTCTTGAGATCTCTGTAGAATGTCAGATGTTACCACCAGATATTATGATTTTCTGTTTTACTTCCACTTTGTGGATCATGAGACTCCCATAGAAATGGGATTCGATTAAAATAGACACATAAACCGTATTTCCTTATTGTTGACTGCTTATTTTGCTGTGTATCTGGCTAAAACCTGACAATAAACATCATGAATTTTCCAAGGTTGTAAAGAAATAGGTTTGCTTTAAATGAAAGAACCATTTGTTCCTCTGATCATTCATAATCAGTAATAAAAGAAGAAAGAAGAAGAAAAAGAAAAAAAAAGTAAGAAAGAAAGAAAGAAAGAAAGAAAGAAAGAAAGAAAAAAACTGTCAAATGGTTACTGAGTTATCATAAGAACGAACCATTTCTTTGTACATAATGACCTCTATGACCTTTGACATTTGACCTTGAGACCCCAAAATCTAATCAGATCATTGTCCCTCCCATATGCATACCTGTGCCAAGTTTGAGGTTGATCGGTCAAAAGGTTGTTGAGTTATGGTGAAAACGAACCATTTCTATGTACATAATGACCTCTATGACCTTTGACCTTCGACCTTGTGACCCCAAAATCTACTCAGATCACTGTCCCTTCCATGTGCATACATGAGCCAAGTTTGAAGCCAATCTGTCAAATGGTTCTTAAGTTATCGCGAGAACGGTCCATTTTTATGAGTTTTATTACCTCTATGACCTTGACCTTTGACCTTGAGACTCCAAAATCTAATCAGATCATTGTCCCTCCCATATGCATACACGAGCCAAGTTTGAAGTTGATCTGTCAAACGATTCTAAAGTTATCGCGAGAACGAAAACGGGACGGAAGGACGGACAACCCGAAAACATAATGCCTCCGGCAACCACCTACGGAGGGCGGAGGCATTAGAACATCAAGTTGTGAGTTCTCCATTCTCCCCAATCCTGTGAATAATTCACTGGAGGAGATTGTTTCTAGTAGAGCTTTTTTTATAAAAAAAAGTTGTATTGCAGGTGCTGAAAGGCCGATTTTTTTAAATGGGAAAATAAGCACTAAATCTTCATATTAGCAATACAATGGAAAATTCAAAATCACTGTTTTTCCATAGAAATTGGCAACTTTTCAACTTCTCAACATACTTTCTGTCAAGTTTTTATTCATTTCAGATACATGACATTTCATAAGAAAATGCAGCAATATAAGAAAAATACTAAGGTTGCCATTTTGAAGAAAAAAAAGCTGATTAAAGGCTTCGTGTCATGAATAGGTTAAAACTTCTTACCTCAGCTCTTGTCAGGTGATCATTGAGGAATGCTTGGACCTGGTAAGTATACTTCTCCCAGAAGTTGAATCCATCTTCTTCAAGACCTGGACAACGCTCAAGCCATCTCTGAAAAATCAACAACATCGGTTAACCCGTTGAGCACAACTTGATTTCAGTATAACACACATTTTCTATAGATCCTATTCCAGGCTATCTTGGGCTTAGTAATCACCAGGTTAAGGGCTAATAACCATACTTTGATGAAAGAAACTGTTTCATTATATCAGAAACTCTTCAGATTCAGTTGTTGGCCCTTCTGCTCACACTACTAGGGAGCTTTAGATACGCGACGCAGCCCAGATATCTTGCCAAAAATGTTGTTGTGCGCATGCGCGAGACAGCTCTTTTCCCATCCATCCTGCATCGTCTAATTTACATGACGGTTCTGGAGCCAGTTTACCGTCCTCCAAAATACGCGACGCGAGACCTTTGTTGACACTTTTTCATGATGTAACAATGGTTCATATTTGAGCGTGCGCGCTTTGTTTGATTAACTGCGTCCTCTCCAAATCTAAAGCCTCTTTGCACGCAACGTGAGGAAAGAGGAGAACGTAAGTCAACTCAGCAAGATTCCGCGTCATCTGAGCTGCGTCGCGTATCTAAAGATCCCTATTATCTGTTCACCGGGAATTTGGTAATAAACATCTTACTTATAGAAATACATTTCACTAATGTTGAAAGAGAGAGGGAGAGGGAGAGATATCATTACAGAGCAAAACAAACAAACAAGATTATAGAAAGGACCACACTACAGTTGAACAGCCACATACAATCTGTACCAACTTTACTGCATATACTGTATCACATTATCAACCATAACTGTAAGCAAAGACCACCATTTAATTGTAATTTTGTTGCACTTTGTGAAAATCGAGGACAATCCAATGTGTGTGGATTTAAAGCAATAAACTTTGTAAATCCATGGGTCTCAATAGTCAATACTTACCTCCACCACATTCAATAGAGTAGGATTCTCTTCAGATTTCTTCAGCATGGCTTGTAGTTCCTCACTGTAAACACTGGAATAATTCTGCCTCTGATAACTCACCCTCATGCTCTGTAATAAAACATTGTAAATATACTTGGCTAATTCATAATATATTCATTCATTGGAATCATTGCAACCTCACCAAAAAAAAAAAAAACAGGGTAAAGTTATCCACTTGGATTTCTGGCACTGTGTTGCACAAATACCGTACCTGAAACAGAGCTCATATTCAGAATTACAAACAAACAAAACAACTATGTGAGTGAATCTAAATATATAACATGGACACTAAAACAAATGATTAGCACATATATTCTAAATGATACAAAGTAGATCTATAAGTTTTTACTTCATGTGCTTGCCTATGTTAAAAATATAAGAAAATAGCATTGAACACAGACATACTGAAGCTCTTCGACATGCACTCATCAGAGTAAAATCACATGGATGAACAGAAAGCCAAATCGAAACAATATATAATAGAAGCAAAGGAACAATATGCGCATATATGACAAGCTGTAATAGGCTGTGACGGTTAACAAAATTAGCCTTGCTGCCAGCCGGTTACTCAAATAATACTAAAATAATGCGTAAAGCGTTCTCACAAACTCCTTCTGATGGCACAGAATGGGGTCAGTGAGCTGAATGTATGCTGCTTTGAACATGAACAACCAGGAGTGCGTGGAACAATACTGTTCATCTTGGTTAGAGGTACTCAGCCGAGCGAGAACTTCACACATCTGCGCATGCTCGAAGCAGCATGTTCAATGCTATTTTCTGATTTTGCAGTACCAAACACCTTTTCCATTAAAAATATTAGATAAATCACAACAATGTGTAGAACTTGCATTGACATGATTTTTACTGAGTGTTGCCGCAGATATCTTTACATGAATATTTAAACAACAAAATCACATTTTGAATTGAAAAACCCCATCAAATTAGTTGTTTATTTCAGATTTAGATTACTATCATTGCGGTTTTTTTTTTCTTTAAATCTAATTGTAAGATCTTAGATTAACATTTAGTTTCTTAAACATATGCAAAATCTATACTCACAGGTTTGATCCCCAGTTTATTCTCTAATAATCTAAACTGGAAGCTTTGGAAGCCTGAAGCTGGTGATAGGTAGTCTCTGAACTCTGAGAAGGAGAGTGGTGTCATTGTCTCTAAGACATAGATTTGGTCCACAAGAAGCTGGTTTGCAAGAGATACAAGAATTAGTATCACAAACAGTTACTCAGCAATATTTTAATTTGAACCCCCCCCCCCCCCTAATTTTCTTCCCCACCTGCAAATGTGTTCTACACCTGTACCTTAACACTGCCAATCTGCCGATCTGCAGTTAGCATAAGAACTTGGATGTCAGTAGTTCAACAGCCCTTAAAACTGATGGTCTACATGACCAATATATTGTGGGTCATGCCAACCCCAAGAATAGTTGTCAAGAGTCCCATGAAACTGACATGTTGGTCTTATTGGCCATTGATTTCAGGCAGTTCTCCAATGACACAATGGCCTTGATGTAAACAATTCTCTCATTATTTCAGGATCATGAACCCCCTTGTTTCTTTATCTATTTCCTTTGAATGCAATATATTTTAAATTCTGATTATATTTAAATGTATCTCATGTATGTCAATGTATATGTTACTTTATATTGTATTATTTGTATGCATTTATGTACTTTACTAGTCCGGAAACAAATTTTGTGTATTTTTCATACATGACAATAAATTATCTTGAAATCTTGAAATCTTGTCCCCCCACCCCCCCCCCCCCCCCCCCCCCCCCCCCCCCCCCCCCCGATGATCACTGAATCCTGGACACACTGCATGTAAAGTGTCCTGTCAATGGGTAATACCTTAAGAATTTGTACGATACGTTCCATTCTGTTCATCATGACAAGCTGTTTCTTCTCATCCAGAGGAACTTGACTGAGTAGATCAATGATAGAATCAACCTCAAACAAGATCTGCTTGAACCACAGTTCATATGCTAGATGAAGTAAATAATAATAATAATAGGCATTTGTAAGGTGCCATCTATCTAGAAAAATTCTATCCGAGGCACACAAGAAAAGAAAAGAATAGAAAAGATTAGAGGGTTTGGATGAGTGTCAAAGTGTCTAGTACTGGTATTGTTAAAATAGATATGTTTTCAGTTTGGATTTAAAGGTTTCTACATATGGTATGATTCTCAAAGCCATTGGTAGATTGTTCCAAAGAGAGGGTGCTGCAGCTGAGAAAGCCCTTACATCACAGGCTACTCGCGTCTTGGGGATCTTAAGAAGATAATGATGTGATGATCTAAGACTACGAGCTGGTGTATAGGGAACAAGTAGAAAGAATAATGAGGAACATATCTTCAGATGGTTGGTTATTTTACCTGACTGCTAAGAAAGCATGTGCAGGCTTGTTAGTAAGCAACCCGGGGACCGAGAGGTTTAAATCCCCTCCGAAGGACTTGGTAATGAGGATTAATACCATAACAAAGGGCATTAGCGCGTCAACTTAGTTTTGAACCTGGTTACTCCTGGTTACCAGACCACTGCTCTACCACTGAGCCACTGTGCCTCCTCTACATGAAAAACAAATTGAATAAGAGATCTGATTTTGTTGGTATGCCTAGTTTTGACATCATCCAATTTGTTCAGGTCAACTATTCACAGGTGAATGAATTAGTGAAACTGAACAAAAGCTTTTTGATCTGGTAACTAATTTTGGAATAACCAAATAATAAATAACCAAATAACCAAATAACCAAATAATAAATCAGATTAGTTGGTGGATGAAAACTTCATGAATTCTCACCCAGTGGGTTGTTATCCTTTTGTAATGATTTAGCAGACTTCAATTTCCTCGACAATGAACTTACCTTGATGAGTGACAATAAAGAGATGTTCATCATGCACTGGAGTAGAGACTGCAGCACTTTGAAGATTCACACAGGACAGAAGCTTGTCAAGCTGAAGATAGCTGCCATATGTGAGCTTCTTATCACTGGATTTCCCAGTCTCTCCATTAATTACCCTGTGAAATGAAAAAGAATTCATTTACACATGTTTTTTTTTTCTTTGTACATGTAAGACCACAGAATGAAAACTTAACAAATGAATAAAGGTAATAATAATAGATGTACTCCATGAAGTACAAATTAAAGGCAATAATTATCTTGTGAAGGTACTAAACAATAAATTTAAGTGATTTTAAAATATAGTCAAATCTTCCTGATTAGATTCTGAGTTAAGAAATGTTTAATCAATGAAAGTTAAAAAAAACCAACATAACATTAATTCCACTACTAAAAAAGAATTCTATTCAAAAAGGCCCTTCAAATACATGTTCTTCTTCCCTTAGTATAAAACAACACATATATTTGGGGTCAGGCTCGACTAGCATATGTGCTATCATCTGATACCTTTTACTAACCAATGCCTTTCTTTTTCCTGTATTAAATGTTAATGTCATTGTCTGAATGCAATGTATTGTACTTGTTGGTAAATAAATAAATCAATAAATCATCAAATTTTCTCTTCTTATACCTGTCACCACCACCTCCAAATGGACAAGACATTTTGATTTATGTAATATCAAAAGACCAGAGGTGATGATCAGTCCAGCGGAACTCTCAAGTGATTTGGAGTGATTACGCTCTTCTTTGATTGGCTGACACTGGAAATGGGTAAAATAAAATGCAAAAGCCTGATTTAATTATTTAATTCAATACCTTTAATCAATCATTTTTGAAAATCTTTATTTAGATACTTTAAAGCAACAGCAAACTGGCACCATTGTATGGGATTTTGAAATAGCACCCTCTCAGTCCTAAACTACTGATTTTGTCCCCTTTTTGCTCCCAGCATGCTCTGTTCTGATCAATGAGACCTTTTTTTTTTTAGTAACATCCGTTAAAATGTATTTGTATTCATACTAAGGAAATTCACCAGAAGCCATAAAGGATATGTTTCTAAGAGTCTCTGGTTTTGAGTAGCCGTAAGTTGGTGCTGTTGTAAATACATCATAACACTTCATACATCATAACAAGGGTCACTTCATACATGTACATCATAACAAGGGTCACTTCATACATCATAACAAGGGTCACTTCATACATCATAATAAGGGTCACTTCATACATCATAATAAGGGTCACTTCATACATCATAATAAGGGTCACTTTATACATCATAATAAGGGTCAGTTCACTGCTGCTTTAACTCCTGGCAACTCAAAAAGAAAAAAAGAGGATAAGAACAAAATTTATGCAGACAAGGGATATGTAACAAACATTGACTCATGTACAGTTATGATTGTTATTTGGGATAAATGGGATGTAAAACTTAATACACATGTATGCACCGTACCCATTGTGTGTACAGACAGGGAGGGTGTCCAGATTATCCCAAACTCAAATTTGAACAAGTTAACAAGCAATACCAGTATTTCGGGAATAGTTTAAACTCGGGGGGAGCAGGCTTCTCACCAGGATTTTCTTTACACGTGGTGGAAACACAACGTTCGGCATCCAGGAAAAATTTACGCATGGTACCGTCTCTGTACAGAAAACTGGAACGTGTGGCTTTGTTTTGGTTGGGTATTTTTTTGCATACAAAAAGTGCCATTATACACTTTCATGCTTAAATTTACACATGATGGCATTTCCCACTCTAAATATGCACATGGTGGCAAAAGTTTTTTTGAAATTTGCACATGTGCACCGACGTGTTGGCTCAGACCGATGTGCTGGCTCAGTAGGTAGAGCGTCCGCCTCACAATCGGGAGGTCACGGGTTCGAACTTCGAACCCCGGCCGCGTCGTACCAAAAGACGTTAAAAGATGGGAGTTGCTGCTACCTTCTTTGGCGTTCAAGCATTGAAAAGGATAGAGCAACGTCGATCTGGCGCTGCTCAGTGGCTGCCGGGCCCACGATCAATTGGGCAAAAAAGAATTTCCTTTCTCGGACAATAAACTTTGGAGATTTTTAGATTTTTTTTTTTTTTAGAATGGTGGCCCCGCCATGTGTAAAAGCCCTGGTGAGAACCATGGGGGTGGGGAGGATGTCACAGTGAGGCCTGTACATCATCCACATACACGAAAATGGGGGAAAGGGGTAGTTTTTCAGCACCACGTGGGGAACCTGCAGATCCTGTTAAGGGTATCTAAAACAGCAGAAATCAAGAAAAAGGGTATTAGATTAGAGGTGATAATGCAAATCTTGAATAAAATTCATGTTAAGGGATGTAAGATGGGCTTCCCTGTTTAGGGTTTCAAAACCAAGCCTACTTTTTCGATCCCCATTAAAGGTGCTTTTCAGAAAGTGATGTATGCGAATGTACAGGCATCAACGAGACATTCAAATATTTAAAGTTTTCTCTTTTTTTTAGATGCATCATTGCACGTTTTCCTAAATTCCAGCAGCAACCTTCACAGCTTCAATGAATGAAGGAGCAATGTCACCCTCATCTCATCTGTTCATGCAATGAAAGGCCATCAATCCCCCCCCCCCCCAAATCAAACTCAGTCTCAGGCCTCATTATGGTACATATATGATTATGCAGCATGCTTAAAGGAGAATGCAACAGAAGCATCAGTGTGCTCTTAGTAAATTAAGATGACCAAGAAGAGTAAACAGAAAAAGTTTGAGCGAAATGGGACAATCGGTTCAAGAGTTATGAATTTTGAAAGTTTCAGTAAATCCCTATTATGAGGATCCTTGAGTTGGCAACTTCGCCAGCATCTGTGATGTCATAGTGGACAACTCTCAATTCATTTTGTACATAATTTTTCAAAAAAATTGATTTATATGGAATTTCAGGTCAGGAATCAATATAATTCTTCCCAATATGCTTGCAGAATTGATATAGCCATGTCATACTCAAACAATAAATCAAAAGAATTTTTATTTCTCTTGAAAATAAAGAAAATGTTGAATTCTGTGTACAAAATGAATGGAGAGTTGTCCATGATGACATCACAGATGCTGGCAAAGTTGCCAATTTAAGGATCCTATAATAAGGATTAACTTAAACTTTCAAAGTTCATAAATCTTGAACAGTTTGTCTGATTTTGCTCAAATTTTCACTGTTTACTCTTCTTGTTCTTCTTCATTCACTGGAAGCACACTGATGTCAAGGTTGCATTCTCCTTTAAGAGTCTGGAAGTGAAACATGAAAGCAGAGCAAATTTAGTTTTGACCTACTCAAATCTAACACAAAGAAAGAATTAACAACAAAACTAACGCTTGCTTTGTTACGTCAGATTCTGCATGATTACCAGTCTCTAGTCGAGGCAAGACCACTTACCGTACACGAATGCAAGATGTAATACAAGGCCGGTATTCTGAAAATTGTTTTATATTTTATCTTATCTTCATTTTGTTAATTGTCATAACAAATTTTAAAGGTGTAGACTACTTATGATTGGTTT
>JAPZVO010000023.1:188746-206188 GCA_029962745.1 Echinometra lucunter | reverse complement strand
TTGGTACATGTAAGACCACAGAAATGAAAACTTAACAAATGAATAAAGGTAATAAAACTTCTTAGATGTACTCGATGAAGTACAAATTTGTCTTACTATTAAAGGCAATAATATCTTGTAAAGGTACTAAACAACTAATTTAAGTGATTTTAAAATATAGTCAAATCTTCCTGATTAGATTTTGAGTTAAGACATTTTTAATCAATGAAAGTTAAAAAACACCCAACATACCCCCTGTAACATTAATTCCACTACTAACAAAGAATTCCATTAAAGAAGACCCTTCAAATACATGTTCTTCTTCCCTTAGTATCAAACACCACATACATGTATTTGGGGTCACATGTGCTATCATCTGATCCCTTTTACTAACCAATGCCTTTCTTTTTCCTGTATTAAATGTTAATGTCATTGTCTGAATGCAATGTATTGTACTTGTTGGTAAATAAATAAATAAATAAATCATCAAATTTTCTCTTCTTATACCTGTCACCACCACCTCCAAATGGACAAGACATTTTGATTTATGTAATATCAAAAGACCAGAGGTGATGATCAGTCCAGCGGAACTCTCAAGTGATTTGGAGTGATAACGCTCTTCTTTGATTGGCTGACACTGGAAATGGGTAAAATAAAATACAAAAGCCTGATTTAATTCAATTCCTTTAATTAATCATTTTTGAAAGTCTTTATTTAGATACTTTAAAGCAACAGCAAACTAGCACCATTGTATGGGATTTTGAAATAGCGCCCTCTCAGTCCTACCCATTTTGTCCCCTTTTTGCTCCCAGCATGCTCTATTCTGATCAATGAGACCTTTATTTTTTGAGTAACATCCGTTAAAATGTATTGTATTCATACTAAGGAAATTCACAAGAAGCCACAAAGGATATAATGTTTCTAAGAGTCTCTGGTTTTGAGCAGCCGTAAGTTGGTGCTGTTGTAAATACATCATAATAAGGGTCAGTTCATACATCATAATAAGGGTCACTTCATACATCATAATAAGGGTCACTTCAAACATTATAATAAGGGTCACTTCATACATCATAATAAGGGTCACTTCATACATCATAATAAGGGTCACTTCATACATCATAATAAGGGTCACTTCATACATCATAATAAGGGTCACTTCATACATCATAATCAGGGTCACTTCATACATCATAATAAGGGTCACTTCATACATCATAATAAGGGTCACGTCATACATCATATAAGGGTCACTTCATACATCATAATCAGGGTCACTTCATACATCATAATAAGGGTCAGTTCATACATCATAATAAGGGTCAGTTCACTGCTGCTTTAACTCCTGGCAACTCAAAAAGAAAAAAGAGGATAAGAACAAAATTTATGCAGACAAGGAATATGTCACAAACATTGACTCATGTACAATTAAAATTGTTATTTGGGGATAAATGGGATGTAAAACTTAATGCACATGTATGTACCATACACATTGTTTTTACAGACAGGGAGGGTGTCCAGATTATCCCAAACTCAAATTTGAACAAGTTAACAAGCAATACCAGTATTTCGGGAATAGTTTAAACTCGGGGGGAGCAGGCTTCTCACCAGGATTTTCTTTACACGTGGTGGAAACACAACGTTCGGCATCCAGGAAAAATTTACGCATGGTACCGTCTCTGTACAGATAAATTGGAACGTGTGGCTTTGTTTTGGTTTGGTATTTTTTTGCATACAAAAAGTGCCATTATACACTTTCATGCTTAAATTTACACATGATGGCATTTCCCACTCTAAATATGCACATGGTGGCAAAAGTTTTTTTGAAATTTGCACATGTGCACCGACGTGTTGGCTCAGACCGATGTGTTGGCTCAGTAGGTAGAGTGTCCGCCTCACAATCGGGAGGTCGCGGGTTCGAACCCCGGCCGCGTCATACCAAAAGACGTTAAAAGATGGGAGTTGCTGCTACCTTCTTTGGCGTTCAAGCATTGAAAAGGATAGAGCAACGTCGATCTGGCGCTGCTCAGTGGCTGCCGGGCCCACGATCAATTGGGCAAAAAAGAATTTCCTTTCTCGGACAATAAACTTTGGAGATTTTTAGATTTTTTTTTTTTTAGAATGGTGGCCCCGCCATGTGTAAAAGCCCTGGTGAGAACCATGGGGGTGGGGAGGATGTCACAGTGAGGCCTGTACATCATCCACATACACGAAAATGGGGGAAAGGGGTAGTTTTTCAGCACCGTGTGGGGAACCTACAGATCCTGTTAAAGGTATCTAAAACAGCAGAAATCAAGAAAAAGGGTATTAGATTAGAGGTGATAATGCAAACCTTGAATAAAATTCCTGTTAAGGGATATTAGATGGGCTTCCCTGTTTAGGGTTTCAAAACCAAGCCTACTTTTTCGATCCCCATTAAGGGTGCTTTTCAGAAAGTGATGTATGCGAATGTACAGGCATCAACGAGACATTCAAATATTTAAAGTTTTCTTTTTTCTTTTTTTTAGATGCATCATTGCACGTTTTCCTAAATTCCAGCAGCAACCTTCACAGCTTCAATGAATGAAGGAGCAATGTTACCCTCATCCCATCTGTTCATGCAATGAAAGGCCATCAACCCCCCCCCCCCCCCCCCAAATCAAACTCAGTCTCAGGCTTCATTATGGTACATGTATGATTATGCAGCATGCTTAAGAGTCTGGAAGTGAAACATGAAAGCAGAGCAAATCTAGTTTTGACCTACTCAAATCTAACACAAAGAAAGAATTAACAACAAAACTAACGCTTGCTTTGTTACGTCAGATTCTGCATGATTACCAGTCTCTAGTCGAGGCAAGACCACTTACCGTACACGAATGCAAGATGTAATACAAGGCCGGTATTCTGAAAATTGTTTTATATTTTATCTTATCTTCATTTTGTTAATTGTCATAACAAATTTTGAAGGTGTAGACTACTTATGATTGGTTTGAAATGCGCAAATGACCAGCACACAAGACAAATTGCATGACAGATTGACCGCTTGATAAAATGCTTGATTCAGAGAATGCTCAACACTTCTCTCACCCTCCCCCACTGCAAGGGATCAAAGAGAATGAAAGGAAAACAAGAATGGACCAGCAAGGTGAAAGCCAACTATAATCAGGCGCTGTACTTTTGGAGACTATGGAAAAGTGAAGGCAGGCCAAAGGCACTCACCCTCTATGGCTTAAATATAAATTCACTAAACGTCTATTCAGGAATAGCCTGCGTCAAGCAAGGTTCTCATGTCACAGCAATCTTCTTTCAGAGATTGAATGCAGTAAAGCCAATAACGACAAGTTATTCTACAAGCTGGTAAAGGGAAAAAAGGAGACCCAATCTTCGCAGTTGTTGTCATACAAAGATATAACGTATGAAGGATCTGCTCTTCTTGGAGGATGGGGGTCATACTTTGCGGATCTTGCAACTCCTACACAAAAATTCAACTCTAACTCTCTACCGGAGGAACCAACTGATGGTCCGTATTTTGATCATCTTCACCAACCAATTAGACCATTCACAACAAAGGAGCTTGATGATGCATTGAGCTTTATAAAGAAAGGTAAAGCTGCTGGTCCGGACAACATCGCCCCTGAGCACCTGAAATCCCTAGGTCCAGTTGCACGGAGGTTTCTTTTAGCACTCTTCAACCAATGCATCTCTATCTCGTATATTCCTGAATCTTTGAAGTTTGGCCTGGTGGTTCCAATCCATAAAGGAAAACGAAAAGACCCATCTAACCCCTCCAACTATAGAGGCATAACTATCTCATCCACTATCAGGAAAGTTTTGGAGTTGCTGCTCAAACCCAATTAGAAGCTCATCTCAACATGAATGATGTTCCCGACCAGTTACAGTTTGGATTCCAGAAAGGCAAATCCTGCCTGCTCACCGCTACCACTCTGGAGTTACTCATTGAACTTAACTCCGTGGAGAAACGTACTACCTACTTGGCCCTGCTGGATGCCCAGAAGGCTTTCGATATCGTGTGGCACGACAGCCTCTTAAAAAAACTCCATAACTTGGGACTTCACGATTCTCACTTTTCTATCCTGAGTGAATTCTACAAAGGAAGCACCAGCAGCGTCCTGTGGAATGGAAGAATAAACCAGCCCTTCAATATACATGTACTTCAAGCTGTTAACCCATTCGTGACAGAGGTCCACATTTTGTGGTTTGGCCTAATATCTTTTGATGCAGAGCTCTAAAAATCATGCCAAATACATGAGCAGAAAGAGCAAAAAATTCTACACATATTGTGTCCATTTTCATTGCATCAGTATTTGTTGTTTGATGCGGAAAGTTTTTTTAATGGGAAATAAGCATCGAAATCCTTAAATTGGCAATGCGATAAAAATGTTAAAATTACTGTTTTTCCCTGCAAATTGGCAACATTATGACTTCTCATCATACATTCTGTCAATTTATATTCATTTCAGATACATGACGTTTCATAAGAAAAATGTAGCAATAAAATAAAAATGTTGGTGTTGCCAATTTGAAGAATAAAAGCTGATCAAATTAGGCTTTAAATAATTCCTGTCACGAATGGGTTAAGCAGGGTAGTGTCCTATCTCCAACTCTCTACACAGTCTTCATTGATGGCCTTATTAAAAAAATACGGGAAGCTGGTCTTGGTTGCTCTTGGGGAGTCATAGTATTAGCCGACGACGTGGCCTTGATCAGTACATGCCCACAAGAACTTCAGGCAATGCTCAATATCACTTATAACTACTCGTGTACCTGGCGTTACAAGATCAATCCTGAGAAAAGTGCGATTGTTGTCATCAACAAGGTGAAAGAAGCCAACGGCACCACAAAGTGGAAATTAGGAGATATGCCAGGAAAGGAAAGTTCCCAAATATCCTCACCTTGGCATAATTAAGTGCAGCTCTCATCTCGACCCCACCAATGATATTATCTCCAAGAGCTACAGTGCCTTCTTCTCACTTACTGGAACTAAACAAGGTTCTCAACATCTTCTTCCACATATATGCACCCATCTATGGAAAACGTTCTGTATACCTAGAATGTTATATGGAATACAGGTTCATCGCCTCACTGGTTATATGCTGAATCATCTAGATTGTGCTCAGAACTTTCTCTTCAAAAGAAACTTGGCTTGCCCAAGAGTAGCGCAGATGAAGCTGTGTATTCGCTCCTGGACATAATCCCTATCAGCAGACAGATTGATCTCGAAGTCCTTCTTCTGCTTGGACAGTATTCACGTCTATCCATTGACCGAATAGAAAGAAAAACTCTCATTAATGCTTTGACCTACAGCACCCCCTTTACTGGCCTCTGGAATAAAACTCTAAGCAGATATCACCTCTCAAACCTAACACCCTCTTAAGTGCCCCCCTCTCTCGTATAAAGAATGGAAGAAACTAGTAACTGGTAGCATACGCAAGCAACATCACACCGCCCTTGAAGCTGCAATTTTGAGCAAGTCTACTCTGAGCTTTTGGACTGGCAGGATTCCATAAGATAAGAACAGGAGTTATCCAAAGCAAATTTCAAGCCCTCTCCTAAGAGAAGCTATATACGTGAGAGCCCAACTGTCCTGCCAGACATATCCAACCAAGGCAAGACAATACAGCAGTGTTTCAAACACCTGCGACCTATGCAAGAGGTCAGCTGTGGAGAATGTAATCCACTTTGTCACAGAATGCACCGTGGTCACCCACCACAGTAGTCTAGAATCTGGACTCTTTTTATGAAGTTTTTATATTCCCCGAAACAGCTGCTAAACTCACTGTACGCGTCAAGTCTAGTGATGGCGCGATCCCGAGAACCTGTCGGCCCGGAGAAAAAAGATCAGGTTCTCGGGATCGCGCCATCACTAGACTTGACGCGTACAGTGAGGCTAGCAGCTGTTTCGGGGAATATAAAAACTTCATAAAAAGAGTCCAGATTCTAGACTACCACCACAGAAGGATGCTTCAGGAATGCATCGCTGAGGAAGATGGTCTAACAACTGTTGCAGAGTATTTCAATGAAAATGACCCTTTACAATTCACTCTCTCTGTTCTCTTCCTTCCTGAAATATCCCTCCCCCTCACAGCCAGAAACACCCTTAACCTCCTTATTTTAACATTCTTGCACAAAATGTACCTCTAGTCTCGCACGCCATACTTTTGTGTCCTTAAGTTTTTTCTGAACCAGATGTCTACGTCATATTTTAATTATAGCAGTAGTTGTTTACTGTGATCTCCGAAAACAACGGAGGAAGGGTAGATCTACAGTCTTACAAAAGAAGAAGATGTGAGCCATGGCAATGGTGTACGCTATTTCTGATTGCTATCGTAGATCTAATTAAAATAAGATAACAGATACGGTAAAACAATTTTCAGAATACCAGCCCAGATCTAAACAAAAATAAAGATAAAATGGTAATCCTGGGTTTTAGGGGCGTAAAATATATGTATATATTAGCGGCCTCTAACTTCAGCCAAATCATCCCAGCTTACTATGGTCAGCTAAAAGGGCGAATATTCAAATTTGACTGAGCCGTTTTCATCATTTTTGTCTCGCCTGTTTTAGCTGAGCCTTGCATTGTGATCTTGAAAACGGCTCAGTCAAATTTGAATATTTGCCCTTTTAGCCGACCATAGAGTCTAGTAAGCTGGGATGATTTGGCTGAAGTTAGAGGCCGCTAATATATACATATATTTTACGCCCCTAAAACCCAGGATTACCGATAAAATCTAACAAGTTAACAGTTAAAAACATCATTAAGCAATGAAACGGGAAATGTTTCAATCACTCGATCATGAGTCACAATCTAACTAACTGTTAGATCTAACTGTTATTAAGTTCTAGAATAGATCCAGCAACAGTTATTTCTAACCATGGCATGCCATACATGTCATACCTATCATCAATCATTCACAGCTGAAGTCTGACGGAAGAAATATTCTATCCAAATTTCATGAATAACGCAAACTTACCTGATCGCAGAAGTAAAGTTAGTAAGGCAAAACCAGAACTATGTGCAGTTGGGAAATACAAATAGAGCTACATGTAGATCTTTAATAGCTACAAACGGCGCAGGAACCGCCTCGCTGCCCAGGATCCTAGTGGAAAAGCGGATCCGGAGCATGGGATTGAGCGAGCTACATGTAGCTGCGTATATAGGAAATACGATGTAAACATTGCAAGTCGGTACCGGTACGGTACTTACGCACTGCATGTACTGCGCGCCGGGTCACATGTAGTCTAGAACCTGTCCGCCCGAGAACTCCGGGCGGACAGGAACTCTGGGCGGACAGGTTCTCGGGATCGCGCCATCACTCGACTTGACGCGTACGTACAGCGAGTTAAGTTTAGAAGTTAAAAGAGTCCAGAATCTAGACTAGGACACATGCACATGAAGCCCACATGGAAAAGGGGGTATAGTGGGGGTGTGGCCGCATCAACACGTCCAACGCGAACGTATGATGGGGGGCCCCTTGTCTGCGCACCTAATATTTCCCTTAAAATTGATAAACTTTCCTTTTTGTTTTCCTCTAATGGCTGACCTCATTTTAATCCTCATATCCTAGGGAGTAACTGTGCCGAAAATCTCATCAAAATCCGAAAAAGAACAATGTGATTTTTACAAGAAAAGGCGATGGTGTAAATTTGACGCTAAAAAGAGGAAGGTGCCCTTGTCTGCGCACTCATTCACTTTACACGCAGTTCGGGATTTTTTGCATGAATTGAAAGTGGCATTTTCAAGGCATGTGAGTAAAAAATACATACAATAGACTCCTTTCTCCCATTTTTCCTCATTTTTTTAGTGATACATATCGCTAAAATTGATTTAAAGATGATTGTGTTCGCTGCGTCTTTTGTGATGTTAGAATCGCGCAGTTACGCGTATGCGCAGACTTGGGCACTGCGCAGACAAGGGGCATCAGACCATATAACGAGCGGGATTACGAGTGTGCCTCCCCTCCCCCCCCCCAAAAAAAACCCCCAAAACAAATCAATAAGTCAGCAGTTGGGGGGGAGAGAAGAAGAAGAAGAAGAAGAAGAAGAAGAAGAAGAAGAAGAAGAAGAAGAAGAAGAAGAAGAAGAAGAAGAAGAAGAAGAAGAAAAGTTACAGAAAGTGCGCTAATTTTCCATTAAGTTGCAATAAAAATTGTTACAGAACTGCGTAGAAAGGGTTTACGGTTCACCATGTGGTAAGTCCTAAGGGACTATAGATAAAGTGGATAGAGATGGAGGTGAAATAGAGAGGCTAGAAAGTAGGAAAATTGGAGGGCAGAGTATCTTTCGAGAACTGGGTGAAGTCCTAATTTAAAAAGGACTGTAAACCTCTCGAAAGATACTCTGCCCTCCAATTTCCCTACTTTATCGCCTCTCTATTTCACCTCTATCTCTATCCACTTTATCTATAGACCAATTTCACAACGCAAGAGGGCAGCAGACTGTTCGACACAGTTCGACATACTGGGGTGGGCGCTCCAACTTTTACAGTACACAAGTCAATAGCGCGTTATGTACATTCGTTCGATTTTTTTGTCTATTTTGACCAGTATATGCAGATTTATTTTAATATTTGCAGTGAGAAATTATCAGGGAAGTTCAGGTCGCAGCTGTGCGGTGTTCAAATGCCACAAGGATTAGAGAAAGTTTAAAAATTGGGAGCTAACTGAGTGCGAAATTCACTCGCTTTTGACTCATGAAGCCTGTTTGTGTGAGAAGCCGTACTCCCTACACAGGTTTCCGTAAGCAATGTGAAGGAATTCGTCGCCAGTGGGTAAAAGCTTCAACAGAAGGGACTTTTAAGTCAAGAAACATTATCATTATGTACTTTGGCGTAAAATTTAATGAGTGATAACTTGACTTTGTAAACAGGGTAAGATTTAGGGCTCCCGTTTACTACGGCTTCTATGCTGCAATCGAACTTTTACTGACAAAAGGCTAAGTTGAAAAACCATCGAAATTACAAAAATACATCATACCTTCATCCGTCAGATATGACCATTGTCTTACCTCATCTACCCATGTATCCATGCTTTATTTTATTGATCTAGAATAAAGTAAATGGAACAATATCGGGGCATATCTCATATCTTACATTCATTTTGTACACAGAGCCAATCGCGGTCAGCGCGCTTGCCCACAGCAGCAATGGCGTCGCCGATAGAGGGCCAAATACATAAACCGGCCGTGAAATTGGTCTATAGTCCCTTAGGACTTACCACGTGGTGAACCGTAAACCCTTTCTACGCATATCCGTACCACCATGCAAACCTTCAAACATCATCTGTTACAGAACTGTTTTCCTGTTTAACTAGATCATGGAATTCATCTTATAGCATCAAATCGTTTAAAGCCATATGATCATCACCATCATTTCCCACCATTCTCTTCATCATCATCATCATCAGCATTATCATCATCATCATCATCATCATCATCACATACTTGCCAACATTGAATAATGAAAAAGAAAGTGGTAGATTATTTTTTGTGTCAGTACGGCATGTGGTTAAATTCCTTGAAAAGCGGTACCATTGCCATCATATTGCAACCCTCATTTTCATAATCAGCGGTAGCAGTCTATTAAATTTTCATCATCCATCATCATCATCATCATCATCATCACCAGCATAATCATCACCATCATCATGCATGCATCACCATATTTTAAATGGTAGGCCTAATCTGATTAAGTGCCAGTACAAGTCAATGCTGGCAGTAAAAAAAAAAAGTTTTATTGCATTTCCCAAACATAATTGTCTTGACTAGGTATATGATTTCATTTATCTCCTGAAGGAGAAAATATGACATCTTCCTCTTCACTTCCACCTCCCACCTCCCACACACTGGCGTACTGGAGGGGGGGGGGGGGGCTTGGAGGCATCAGCCCCCCCCCCCGGAATAAATTTCAACCATGGTTTATTTTCAATTTTATGTTAGTGATATCACTCGAATTTCATTACTTCTCCCTAGACTCCCTTTCTGTTGTTAAGTAACGCATTCACAATTTCCCAAATAGCATGCATAGCAAGGCAGAAAACACGCATAATATCAATACTAATGTGTTTTATGATATACCACTTGGTTTTATCTGTTTATCTGACAATGGATTCATATTTTGAAAATGAATATTCTTAGATTAACCAAAATTGGACACGGGCTGTAAATTTGTAGTGGCAAATAGTGTTCTTTTACAGAGTTGCAAACCATCAATACTTCAAAAGCTCCTTTACCATGGGAGTGCACTTGCGTAGCCAAGGGGGTGGGCGATGGGGGCGGCGAAGGGGGCGGCGGTGGCGGCAGACCTGCTCAGCCAGTTCGCTGTCCTATATAATGCCCCGCCCCTAGGTGGCGGCAGTCAGCTACACTGGCGTACTGGAGGGGGGGGGGGGGGTTGGGGGCATCAGCCCCCGAAATAAATTTCAACCATGGTTTATTTTCAATTTTATATCAGTGATATCACTCGAATTTCATTACTTCTCGCTAGTCCCTAGACTCCCTTTCTGTTGTTAAGTAACGCATTCAAAATTTCCCAAATAGCATGCATAGCAAGGAAGAAAACATGCATAATATCAATTCTTATGTGTTTTATGATATAACACTTGGTTTTATCTGTTTATCTGACAATGGATTCATACTTTGAAAATGAATATTCTTAGATTTACCAAAACTGTACACGGGCTGTAAGTTTGTAGTGCCAAACAGAGGCGTCGATCCATTTTTCGGATTGGGGGGGGGGGGGGGGCAAGACGACCAAGCGGAGATGAACCCACGGCTACTATTTGTACACACACACACACACACCCTCACACATATGTATGTATATATATATATATATATATATATATATATATATATATGGGTGTGTGTGTATGTATATATATATATATATATATATATATATCGTATCAGGACAACTCCCCCGGGGACGACTCCCACCTGACAACTCCCCCCGGAGGACAACACCCCCGCAGGACGGGTCCCCCGGAGGACATCTCCCCCGGAGGACAACTCCCTCAGAGGACAACTCCCCCGGAGAGCAACTCCTCCGCAGGACAACTCCCCTGGAGGACAACTCCCCCGCAGGACAACTCCCCCGGAGGACAACTCCCCCGAGGACAACTCCCCCGGAGGACAACTCCCCCAAGTACAACTCCCCCGGAGGACAACTCCCCCGAGGACAACTCTCCCCCCCCCCCCCTTTAAGGACAAAATTACGCATGAAATTTTGTTTTTATGACAACGTCTTACTCGTGAGGAACTGTAAAATAAATATTTCCTTTTTATAAATCAAACTTAAGTAATTAATCCAGTATTTTTTGTTTTATTACAACTCTCCCGGAGAAGAGCAGCTCCTCGGGGATGACAAACAGGGACGGGTGAGGGGTAGAGGTTTGTTATTCGTTTAATAAGGTTACGGTAGTTTGTCGCTCTAATTGTTTACTTGAAAAAAAAAATATCCACCATTTTGCTCCCATTTTTGGGCCAAAGAAAATAAAAACTCTAGTAATGGGTACGCTTTTCCGCCCAAGGGTGTTTGGTTTGACAGCTTCAGCGGCACACTCCCATCGGAACCAAATCTGATCATGAGAAGAGAGAAAGGAAAGGAATAAAATGAAAAAGGAAAGTGAGGAACCTAAGCTACGAAAGTAGAGAATGGTGTATCTAGTCGTAGTCTTCAGGAAAAGGGGAGATGGGCCACAATCAAGCTTAAGAATAGAAGTCACTTAGCTCGATCAGCCATTATTGGGTTCCGTTCCCCCTTTTATTAAAATCTAAATGCACAATTTTCAGGCACGATATCACATAAATATCTTACTCTTTAGGGGAGCGGTCGACCCCTCCCCCCCCCCCCCCATATCGGTATCTGCCCCTTTGCTAAACTCACTGACTATAAATGAAAACAAAACCTTAACGGAATTTTATATTGAATGCATGTATTCTTAATTTCATTTTTGTTAAAGGACTTGTGCTTTTACGTATTTAGCGTCCAGCGAGCATATGCGAGTATCATTCTTTGCGCTGAAACCACATGAAAACATTAATAATAAACTACCTCATTCAAGAGTAGAAGATAAACAAAAAGGAAAAGTCATCGTTAGATTCTTATAATTTGACAAATTTGGACACATATTGAGCTTTGATATCTAAATTCGCTGATGAAATTAATCATTTTTCTTACTTAGAATATCTACATTCAGCTGACCTGAACTCTAAAGGTTTTATGTATTTGTTCTTATTATATTTTATTTGTTATAATGCCTAACAGTGCCTAAAAAAATCTTGCAGTCAGAAAGCTTGGGGAAAAATTACACTAATCCAGTCCTTGTTTGTCAGATAACATTTGATTCCATAATGTTTGCGTACAAAAATAAACAAACATCAAACATGATATGACCATTGCAACTATTTTTCAATTGGTGAAACTTTGGCTTACTAATGTGTTTTATACAATATCAGTTATATTAGTTTGAGAATGGAAAACAACAATCACACAAAACAAACATACATTAACAAATACAAACATACATTAGAGTGGGTGCAAAAGTTTGATGAAAATCCCTAAGAGACACAATTTTGTTTTTAAGTATTCATTTTCTTGAAAAAAAAAAACCTCGTTAACAAAACAAGTGAAATCATTTCAAACATTTTGTCAGAGATACAAGTATTTATGTAACGCTATCATCATCATTGAATGTAACATCATATAGAAGAACTGTTTTATACTTATCAAAAACAAATGGACATTCCACAGCTGGACGATATTTTGTGTGTTTGTGGAGGCCTTAATTCAATTTTTCTTATCCTCTATATTTTTCTAAATACAATATATCTTTTAGTTTCAACTTTTCTACATACAGTTTTCTACTCTGACACGGCCTTCAAAGAATGTATTGTATACCAAAGAAATTTGTGTTTTTCTTTTGATTGTTAACTAGTGCAGTGTGAGTATTTGAGCCAGGCACAATATTTTACCTAAAGCCGAGATATGGGTGAAACGCTTATTAATATGATGGAAAGGATGAAACAGGGTAGAAGAAATCTGAAGAAATGGAATGGGTGAGAATTCAAAGTGTCATTCTGTTCTTACTGATTAACACAAAATGATGAGATGACCGACTTGAGATTTTTCCCCCTACTTACCAATTATCACTGCAGTCATCATTTTCCCATCCGCGTTTCCATCCTACGTCAGCGTGCTTATTTTCTTTGATTTTTACTGCAGCTCTCTCCTGATCATCTCCGTTGTCATGTAATTCTCCTCCTCATCATCAGCCCATCACAGTCAGTTTCAAATAATAGCCGCAGCTATGTTTGAATTGTAGCTGTTTAAATTACTAAAGGCACACACCCCCTCAATAATATTTTTCTTTTTTTCAGATTTCATCAATATAAAATAACATTTGAAATTATTCTTCATATAGCTTTTCCCCAACACATATAACTAACCAAAAAAAATATCAACGAAATTATAAAATTAGTTATTAAGATAGTTACTGAGACGCCCCCCCCCCCCCTCACGCAGGCATCTTTTTGAAATGTTAGATTGTGTGGTGTATATTTGCAACAAACAATACCGGAGGCTTTCACAAAGTTCCCATGCAGTGTCGTCTTTAGTGGTGAAGATACAGGGGCTTCAGTATCGTGAGGGCTGTGTGTGTGTGGTAGGGGGGGGGGGGGGGAGGGATAGGTGATGACCCGCCACATTTCGAAGTTTGGAAGTTGGTGTAGTATAAACGCGTATACAAAATACATCTATGGGACAATCCCCCCCCCCCCCCCCAATAAGAACCTTTAAGATTATGGCATAATCTTCGGAGGGTTGGGCCTGAATGATTACATTAGAAGACGAAGTGATGGATCGAAACGACTATATATATAAAAAAAAAATAAGAAGAAGAACAAATACATAAAACCTCTAGGTTTCAGGTCAGCTGAATGTAGATATTCTAAGTAAGAAAAAAATGATTAATTTCATCAGCGAATTTAGATACAAAAGCTCAATATGTGTCCAAATTTGTCAAATCATAAGAATCTAACGATGACTTTTCTTTTTTGTTAATCTTTTACTCTTGAATGAGGTACATTATAAGTAATGTTTTCATGTGGTTTCAGCGGAAAGAATGATACTCACACATGCTCGCTGGACGCTAAATACGTAGAAGCACAAGTCCTTTAACAAGAATGAAATTAAGAATACATGCACTCAGTATAAAATTCCGTTAAGGTTTTGTTTCCATTTATAGTCAGTGAGTTTAATAAGGGGGCGGGATACCGGATCTCGGGGGGGGGGGGGGTAGTTGCCCCCTCCCCTAAAAAGTAAGATTTTTTATTTGATATCTTGCCTAAAATTGTGCATTTAGGAAAAAAGAACGGGACCCAATCACAGCTGCTGATCGAGCAAAGTGACTTCTGTTCTCAAGCTTGATTGTGGCCCATCTCCCCCTTTTCCTGAAGACTACGAGTAGATAAACCATTCTCTACTTTTGTAGCTTTCCACTTAGGTTCCTCACTTTCCTTTCTTCATTTTATTCCCTCCTTTTCTCTCTTCTGATAATCAAATTTGGTTCCGATGGGAGTGTGCTGGTAAAGCTGCCAAACCCAACACACTTGGGTGGAAAAGCGTACCCATTACTAGAGTTTTTATTTTCTTTTGTTCCTCGATAAAATGGGAGCAAAAGGTTGGAAATTTACAAAAAAATGTTAGCAATCAGAGCGACAAATTACTGTATAGCTTATCAAACTAGTAACAACCTTCTACCCCTCCCCAATCCCCGTTTGTCATCCTCGAGGAGCTGCTCTCCTCCGGGAAAGTTGTGATAAAATACATAAGTTTGATTAAAAAAAAAAAAAAAAATTACCACTGCTCACGTGCCAGGCGTGGTAATAAAATTTTCCTCCGGTCATTAATCTTGTCCTCAAAGTGTGGGGGGGGGGGGGGATGTCCTCCGGGGGAGTTGTCAGATGGGAGTCGTTCCCGGGGAAGTTGACTTCCTGGGGATTTGTCCTCCGGGGAGCTGTCCTCGGGGGAGTTGTCCTCGGGGGAGCTGTCCTCGGGGGAGCTGTCCTCCGGGGGAGTTGTCCACCGGGGGAGTTGTCCTCGGGGGAGTTGTCCTCCGGGGGAGATGTCCTCCGGGGGACCCGTCCTGCGGGGGAGTCGTCCTCCGGGGGACTTGTCCTCCGGGAGAGTTGTCCTCCGGGGGAGCTGTCCTCCGGGGGAGTTGTCAGGTGGGAGTTGTCCCGGGGGAGTTGTCCTAGAACCTATATATATATATATATGTATGGGTATATATATATATATATATATATATATGGGTATATATATATATATATATATATATATATGTATATAAAGAAAGATGTCCCCTCGCAAAACGTGTGCAGTGCTTCATTTTAGTACACAGTGAAAGAAAATAAATGGAATGAAGCTGACGTAGCTCTCAATCTTGTCCTTTTATCGTATTGGCAAGCTTTCGGCCAACATGGCCTTCATCAGGTCTGAACAGATAAGAAACAAAAAGGCAAAATAATATACACATAGAAGTGATATCAAAATAATGTCGAAATAATACATAATTGGAATAATGATACATAACTGAACAATTAAATATCAAAATAATATACCGAAATGATATGGAATGAAGCGCACACTGTTTTTCATGGTAGATGTAGTAAACCCTTCGGCAAAATTTCGCTATGTGCCAATGAAATATTCTACATTATCTATTCCGTCTAATCTCACCGAATTCGTTTGCTTTTGAAAACCATTAATATGAAACGAGCGAGCGCAGCGACCGAGGAAAAATATACCCTTTTACATATGATGGAAGTGTTATTTCGTCATAAATATGTGATAAAAATGTGATATGCGCTATACAAGAATACACTATAAACCTGTCATGCCTGTACGATAATACATCCGATCACCTGTATGCCGAATATGACACTGTTTTAGCTACCTCGCTTGCAGTCCGAATCCATTCTGTTTCTACTATAGCGAGCAAAGTCAACGACCGATCCCGGCAAAATTATATGGATTCGTCCCAAAATCTTTGTAAACCACCTTGCTGCCCAAATATAATGATACTTTGGAATCTCGCTGCTATAATAAGCTACTTGCTGCTGAAATTTTTATCTATTTTTAGATCAACTGGCCACTCGATTTCTAGGAGTGATATCCTGTTTGGTCACTTCCTATGAGAAGAAGAATAATGTAACATTAGATAGAAACATAAGTGGCAAACCAATTTCCTTTCATAAGAATAGTCATTATCATCGGCATTGGATGATACAATAAATACGAGCGAGCGAAGCGAGTGAGCGCTTCCCAGTGTCCCATTTTCTTTCTTTTTTTCTTGTTTTACGCTTTTATTTCACTTCCTTCCTCCCTTTTCCTTTCTTTTCTCTTTCTTTTTCTTTTTTTTTTTTGGTTGGGAAATTATTGGGGGGGGGGGGCAAAATGATATCTTCGCCCCCCCCCCGAAATTTTCTTTTGGGGGGCAACTGCCCCCCTGCCCCCCAGGATCGACGCCTCTGGTGCCAAATAGTGTTCTTTTACAGAGTTGCAAACCGTCAATACTTCAAAAGCTATACCATGGGAGTGCACTTGCGTAGCCAAGGGGGGTGGGCGATTGGGGCGGCGATGGGGGCGGCGGTGACGGCAGACCTGCTCAGCAGACCTGCTCAGCCAATTCGCTGTCCTACATAATGCCCCGCCCCTAGGTGGCGGCAGTCAGCTAAGGCTGGCGCAGGATGCGTTGCGCACCTCACTCTGCCCAATTTTTATCCATTTTCATTTCCCTCTGTAGTTTTTTTTTTCTCCTGCTTCTTTCCCTATATTTTCACTACAGCCCCAGCTATAGAGATTTGTTCTTGTATTTTCTCGAAATCCACTCACTATTGCATGGTCCTGAATGAATCTCCTGTACTATAGAGCCTATAGACGTCTAGGACAAAAGTATTAATACGGAGCCCCACTAACGATCCATTGTTAACCCGAGGTGATTAGAAATGCCTACGCTTTCTTAAAGCTACAGTTCAACTTTCTAAAGAATCCATGATATGTGACGACTATAAGAGTAGGATTTTATTACCAAATGGTTGGCAGAAATGGTATTTTTTTACGAATTAATGCAAGCTAAATTATACCAACGTTCATCGGACGAATTTATGCATGGTAAAATGTAAAATTCACTAGAGTAATTCATTGAGAATTTTTCTTTTGTTTAAGGTCCTCATCAAAGGGACATGAGTGTCAATCACCTTCAATACATTATCAAAAATCATGAATAAGTTGATTCATATACACAATCTCATATTTTATTCTTGCCTTTTTGTATTCAACTGCAAGTCGAATTCGAAGAAAATTACAAAGAGTGCAATGTCATCAAGCACTGGTTCACTTCAGTCCAGCTTCAGCTTTTTGTGCTTTGAAAATACTGTACGAGTAAAAATAAATAAAAGCACTATTCC